>WBMV01002768.1:3075-433998 GCA_013396655.1 Campylorhamphus procurvoides | reverse complement strand
TGCCCTTACCCCTCTCCGTGCTTTGGGCTCTCCCCTTCCCTTTGGAATCCTTTTCCAGGGGTGTTCCCTTCCCTTCCCGTCTCCGCTCAGCCGCACTCACTCCTCCCTCATCCCATTTCCCAGACGGAGAGATTTCCCTCTTCCATCCCCAGCTGGAGAGGTTTCCCTCTCCCTTTTCCCTTTCCCATCCCAGCCGGAGAGGTTTCCCTTTCCTTTTCCCTTTCCCATCCCAGTCAGAGAGATTTCCCTCTCCTTTTCCCTTTCCCATCCCAGTCAGAGAGGTTTCCCTCTCCTTTTTCCTTTCCCATCCCAGTCGGAGAGGTTTCCCTCTCCCTTTTCCCTTTCCCATCCCAGTCGGAGAGGTTTCCCTCCCCATCCCAGCCCTCCCTCTGCCCGGCTTTTCCCTTGTCCCCAGCTCGAAGGGCTGCGGGATGGAAAATGTGACACTGAAGAAAACTTTACAGCAGAAAGAAAATAAACAGCGAATTAAAAGAGCGAAGTGCCGGGAGCGGAGCCTCACAGAGTCACCAGCTGTGCTGTTTGCTCCTAAACCCTTCCTGGCCCCATACCCATTCTCCCTGCGTTTCCACACACATTTCAGTAGGAAGTTTTCCTACAGGTGAAGGTCAACATAAATCCCAGAGCTGATCCCTCCCGTACATTCCTCAGCCTTCCAGAAACACTGCACTGGCTCCCTCTCCTTTTAATGTAAAACCCCTCCGAAGTGCCAAGCTGAGCAGCTCAGGATACTTGGACATTCAAATGCCAGCAACATTCCCTGTGTGCATTTCCCTGTCCTTTGCCACACACACGCCCTTCCTGCTGCTCTGCTTCGCTCCTGGCATGGCACACGTACAGGAGAAATGCCTGTCTCAACTACACACACAATCCCAGTGATTTGGGTTGGAGGGGACCTTAAAAATCTCCTCTTTCCACCCCCTGCCATGGGCAGGGACACCTTCTACCAGACCAGGTTGCTCCAACATCCAGCCTGGCCTTGGACATTTCCAGGGATGGGGCAGCCACAGCTTCTCTGGGCACCCTGTGCCAGGGCCTGCCCACCCTCACAGCCAAGAATCTCTTCTTAATATCTAATCTAAACCCACAGTAATTGGGAAGCCATTTCTCCTTGTCCTGTCACTACAACCAACTTTTTCTCCAACACCTGGAAATAACACCTGTATGCTCCAGCTTCAGGAACCTTCCATGCTGCTCCTCCAGGAATTAAAGCTCATGAGCATCACAGAAATGGAATGGGAATCAGGATGGATCCACTGCCAGGGAGGGTGGGCAGTAATTCCTGCCCTCCCTGCACAGAGGAACTCGTGGAACATCAGTCTTTCCTACCAAATGCCAGCAGACGAAAATAACCTTATTAGCTAATCCCAATCATCTAGGACAGCATCCTCCTTCCCTTTAATTAATCTTACCATGATATACTTCAAAGCCAGGACACTGGACTTGGAAGGAGCCTGGAAAACAGGCTTTGGGAACTCAGAGCAGCTCCCTCCCTGAGCACACAGGACCATACCTTGCCTGAAGCTAATCCAGGCTGCTGCTCTGGAACACGGAGCCTTTTCCTGCTGGGAGCCAAGCGAGCGTGGATCAGGAAGCCAGCAGACTGTCTGAGAGTCTGAAGAATTTGTTGTTTTGATGAAGTTCAGAGCAAAGAGGGGAAGCGTGGGATGAAATCATTTTCTACATGATACTTGACTTATATACGCAGGACATTTATACTTCCTTTTTTGGTTTCCTTTTGAGGAAAACAGAGGCTTGGGAACTAAAACCAAGTGTGGGAGTGCAAGACAAGCAGCCACGTCTGCCTTTCATTGTGCAGCTGTGTGCAGCACAGTCATCCGTGGGGATGAGGAGACTGAATACCTCCATACATCTATATTTATTTATTATAGATCTCTTTATTGCATCTTCTCTGCAATAAATCCCTCCCTGCTTTTGACTTTGGGAACATCGAGTGCTGTGCCTGCAGAGGGAAAGGCTCCTGGGAGACCTTCTGATTCATGGCAGGCTCAGCATTTGGATGTTAGGCCCCCATGCTTTTTTTATTACTTTAATTATACTTTATTGTGCATGACAACATAACGAGAACAACAATTAGCTGGAGGAAATCCTAAGACATAGATACTGAAACCATAACTGCTTCTCTTTTCTGCAGATGCTTTTTTGGTGGGAGCTGATTGCATGCTTAGGTTAAGATAGATGCCTATTTATGATAATTCTGCCTGGGCAGTTTTACAACATGAAATATGGGGTGGGGAAATCAATAACCAATTAGACTGTACTAATTAAAATAGATACTTACTTTTGATAGCTCTGAAGTTGTCACTTAGCCTGAATTTACATATAGTACATCCCATGGCAGGGTGTTTGGAACAAGATGATCTTTAAGGTCTCTTCCAACCCAAACCAATCTGTGTTACTCTGATTAACCTCATCAGCCTCCAGGGCATGGCACCAATGTCCCCAAAAGTCAGTTTTTTAGTCCAAAGCAGAGTTAAGCAGCTCAAGGGAGGAGAACCCTGGAGCACAGAAGGATGATTCCTAAGGAGCACAACTTATTTTGCCTTAAAGCAATGAACAGATCCTTATGTGGGTGCCTTAGAGGGGCTACTGAAAAGGCAGGTTTAGAGAGAGGGTGTTTTCTGAGGATCCTTGAGCCTAATCCCACTTTTGCAGCCTCGCTCCGAGGAGCTGTTGCCATCTGCTGGGAAAGCCTCGAATGGCTCCTGGAACCTGAACTTGAGCAGGTAAACGGTGAGGTCCTGATGGCACCTCCTGCCCCTCTGGAGAGGGGCATTTCCAAGCCATGGGATACCTTGGAGCTCCGGGATGCTCCGGGGGGGTTTGCATGGCCACGGGCACGGCATAAACAAAGACAGAAATCAGTAAAGGGCCATGCTTCGAATTTTAACTATGAATGAACAGTGCATGTGACCCTTTTTCTTTCAGGAAAATTTCATGTTTCAGGTGGGATAAACGAGCCATTAGAGCAATTTAGCTGTGTGTGCAATGGATCTCCTGCAGATCTCAAATAAAGAATAGAATAGAAAGTAAAGAGAGTAAATAGTAAAGAGGTGAAGAATACTAAAGAAAAGAAAATAATAGAAATCTGTGTAAAATTAAGTGCTCTAAGTCAGACATGATGATCAGCTGAGTTTCCCTGACCTCCATCATAAAAATCAAGTGGATAAAGACTCTTTTGCTACTTACAAGTAATCAATTGGAAACCAGTGATAGAATGCACCGGTATTTTGGTACATTGTTATTTAAACTCATCATAAATTGCTGTGCCAGCTCCTGTCCTGCTGGTTTGGGAAGGCAACAGCCAATCTTTACACCTTGCATAGCTAGAGGGAAATGATGCTCAAGGCTTGCAGAGAAAACAGTTTCCCAAATGTGCATCTGAATTTGTGACTCCTGAAGAACAGAGAGGACCTTGACCTTGGGTGAGGACTGGGGTGAGCCTGGCTCTGCTCTCAAGCTTTGCCCAGCTCAAACCCTAACCCTGCTTCAGTGATTTTTTGTAGTGCCCTGTGATTCCACCCTACCAAACTCACCTCAAGCAGCAGCAGCTGCTGGATCCAGTGGCCACTTCCAGACCTGGATTCAGCTCTGACAAAACACACACAGATCTGTGCTGAGCTCCACACTTCTATGCAATCTCAGAGCCTTTTCCCATCTTAAAATAGGCCCCTGATTTAGTGCCTACAGACAGGCAGCTTGCCCTGCACCCTGTTCCCTGGAGCTGCTGCAAATGCACACAGTGCTGGTGTGTGCTTTTAGGCCACTTGGGACACAAATGCAATGCTTTGCTGCCTCTCTTGAGACACAGATAGACTAATCTATCAGAGCTCCTACTGGGACAGCTTATTACAGTTCCTAAACCTGGATAATCCACGTTGCACTAGGCATTTTTATAGCACTAAGCTTTCTTTCTATATCAGCATAAATAAAGCAGCAACCTTTGTGAGGACAGATGAAGCTGCTGGACTTTCCTTCTCCTGGAATCAATGTCCTCTTATTGGAAGGGGGATTAAAAAAAAAAGAGGTGTTTGTTAATGGGGTAAAATATAAAGAGATGAAGGGTGTAATTTCTCATCACATTTAAGGATTGTTACACTGAACAAACTTTAACCTTCTGACACAATTCAAACAAAATACAAATATTGCTGAAAACCTGAGCTTTGAAACATTTAAGAAGCTGCAGAAGCTGACACTTTCTCCTCATTCCAAATGAACTGCCTGTAAACCATTCTTACCTTACAAAAGCTTTTCCATACACCTTGATCTATTCAGTTCCTCATTAATTTTCTAAAGATCCTTTATGCTGCCAACTTATCAGCTGCCAAGCTCAGCCTGGAACTTGAGGGAAACAGGGCAAAGCAAACACCTTCTCTTTCACAGATTTATTACAGCACTTATTGAAGCTGACTTGGAGAGAGCAAAGTGCTGATATATTGGTAGAACTAAAAAAGAGGTGCTCCTTGCTTAAGCAACACAAAGGCAATGCTGATTCTCTCTCCCTCTCTGAAATTTGATTTCTTTGGATGTGGCAGACCCCATGTTATTTTACTTCCAGCCAAGCTGTACAAAGTCTGCAAGTATCAAGAACATCGCCATGGCTTCCATGAAGCTTAAAATGTTCTCTCGTCTTTTTTCTCCAAGAAAGACCTGCTGACAGCACTGCTCTAATAGCAGATTTGAGAGACTTAAAATGCCAAGCTTTTACATCAGTGCTTGGACTATTGCTGCGAGGGAATAAAGCCTGGAATATCAAAAATTGCAATTCCTTCAAATACAAATAAGGAGTTCAGCCACAAAAAGAGGGCAGAGGACTGAAAGAAGAGGTTAATTTTCTAAAGCTCTGCGGCAGGGCTAGTAGGCAAGCAGCAGGGAAGGTTTTAAAGAAATAATAGGACAATAAAAAATTAAATTAATTGGGTATAGAGAGGCAGATTTCAGTCTACAGCCAAGCACATCTGTCCCTTGACTTAAGGTCACATGCTGGCATGTCATTCCTGAAGACATGAAACCTGGGAGACACTCTCAGCTCTACAGCAAAGCTTCAGAATGCTGCTGCTCTTCCTCCTCTGCTTCTGGACTACCTCAGGGTTAAACAACCTCCCAGCACAAACTATTGCAGTCCCTGAGAGCCCTTCATCACCTCAACAGGCCAGCATCTCCAGAGGGCTCAGCAGCTGCTCCCCTGCCCGGGAGGATTTCGAGCCCGATTTAAGAGTTACATGCAAACAACTAAATTGGCTTAACTATTTATAGAAACCAGACTTTTGGCACGCTCAATCCCTGGCAAATGCTGTGACCATAAGCAAGCAGAGTGGCTGTTCTTTACCAGCACAACACTACAGGTCCTTCCTTGGCTACACACAGGTCCAGAGGTGCTGGTGCAGGACAGGGCCCTCCTTCCCTTCTGGATTAATCCAGTGCTTGGCTCGCAGAAATCCCTCGTTCTGCCCAGGTCTCTTAAGCATCACTGAAAGAAATGTTTTCCTCTCCTTTAATTTTAGGAGCAGCCTTTGAAGCAGAACTTTTAGAAGGAGTGCACAACTTTCTGAGTCACTTGAGGAGGCTGCTGTGTGTGTTGGTGGCTTTCCCAGGGCTCAGCTGCTGCACCAAGGGCAGAAGGAGCCCCTGTGCAAACAGCCCTGAGCCCTGCCCATGCTCCTGGCAGCTCCTTCTCCCTCAGCACAGCAGGCCAGCCATGAGCACAGGATCCCCACGGCTCCAGCAGCTCCCAGCCCTGGGGCACATCCCCAGCACAGGAGTAGACACCCTGAGACAGAGCAGCACCCCTGAGAGCCCAGGCTGAAGCTGCCCCTCTGCTCAGTGCTGGCTTTGGCTCCTCTCTGCAAGTACCCCCACACAAGGCAACATGAAATAATGCTGAGACATACCCTCCTCCTCGCAGACTTCCCCATGAAGCAATTCCTGGGCAGCAATAGTTTATGAATGAGAAGAGCTCATGGTGTGGAAACACAGGAGAATCTTGTCCCTTAGCACAGAAAACACAAGAAACTGTTTTGCTCTCTCCTACTGAACCACACAGAGAATCACTGACAGTGGAAAAGACCCCCAAGATCATCGAGTCCCACTTTGACCAAACCCCACCTTGCCAACCAGCCCAGAGCATCGAGTGCCATGTCCAGTCATTCCTGGGACACCTCCAGGGATGGGGAATTCTCTACTTCCCTGGGCAGCCCCTTCCAGTGCCTGACCACCCTTGCCATGGAGAAATTCTTCCTGAAATTTTAACTGACTGTTCCACAGACAACCTTGCAAAGGAGAGGGCTGACATAGCTAAGAAGCAATAATGCTGAAAACTGTACAAGTTGTAAAAAAAAGCACCTACTGCCCATCCCTTTGCTCATTTACACTCACATCCAAAATACACAATGCAACTTAAGAACAGCATCCAAAGAGAGAAAGCAAATTCCTCATATAATTAAATAATCTTTATTTTATAAAACATAATACAAAGCATCTACACCATTCACTGGTGGAACATTAGTTGCTATTACACAGTAATTCAAACACAAGTTATTATTTCACACTAGTTCTGCAGTTTCCTTTTAGAGTTTGCTCTAGCCACTGTGGACTAGCCTGAGGACAGGTCCCACCCTGTGCTCCACAGCCTGGGAGCTGCACTTCTGAGTCTGTGGGTCTGTGCTGGAGCCACAGACTATGAGGCCTTGCTCTGGGATTGATCAGTGTTCTCCTTCCCACCAGGCTCCCCCCAGCTCAAAGAAGGGGACCACTGAGCCATCATATTTCAGAACATCTCCATCCAAGGTGTTTCACAGACACCTGCAGTCACTGACATCCTTATTCACCTGGGCAGGTGTGGGATGTGCAGCCCCCCAGAAGGGCTGTAACCACACATAAACTGCACACCAAAGCTCAGCAAAGGTCAGAGCCCAAATCACCAGGAAACCCTTTTTGGTGGGCAAGTCAGCAGCTGCTCTGAGGAATGAACAGGCTGTTTTCACCTGCATTTCTTCAGGACTGGCTGCTGAAAGCCCTTATTCCCTGGTCAGGCTGGCTACTGAAACTCTTTTGGCTCCAGATTTACTGCAACCCTTCACTAGGGAAACCCCACAGACATCCTTTCCTTCAGCTTGGGGGTCTGTGTGCAGGAGAAGCAGCACAGCTGATCTTTACCTGCTTAGTCCCTTTGACTCCTACCCATAAGCATCTTTGCAAAGCACCTGGGACTCCTGCTTTTGGGAGGCAAGCAGATGTTGGGAAGTGCCATGTTCAGGTGCCAAAGTGCTGCCCATGGGTCATAGTGAGAAATGCTTCATTCAAAGCAACAGCATTTTGCTCTTATGCAACACAGCATGACACAAACTACCAACACTCATCAGAGGTGGCTCAGTGTCAAATGGAAATGCCCCACGAGGTAGGTGATGCTGCACCCACTGCTGAAAGTGGGGAAGCTGAGGCAGAAAGGCTCCCTTGACATGCTCAACAGAGCTGGGAAAGAACCAGCAAGCCCCAGCTAGCCCTTCTTTTCTCCCCTCAAGGCTCAGAAGTGCTCAATGAGTCAAGTTTCCTTTTCAGGACCAGCTCTCCAGTTAGCTCTGCTCATCTGAGAGGCTTTTTTTGGGCTCTTCAGGTCTTTGGCTGCAGCAGGCAAGGCTCAGGCTCTGAGCTGCACTGGGGGGCTGGTGCTGAGGCTCCAGTGAAATGATCCTAATAATGACAGCAATGACAAAGGAGCAGCTGAGGAACATGTAGTGAAATAACCACCAGAAGCTGCCAACTGGGGACAAGTTTCCCCTGCAAATGGGACTAGATAAGTAGTGCTTATTTTTTATCCCAGTCAGGTTCACTTTTTTTTGCTTAAAAAAGGCCACATTCTGTGCCTCTCTGCCTCTTTAATTAGTATAAAGGAGACTTTGTAAGGGGTGGGTGGAGTTTTAACAGTCAGGGATGAAGAGGGAAAAATCAGAAAAGCATTTCCCATCAGAGGCTGTGTCTTTGGGTGAAATCACAGAGCACCTAGTCCTGTAAGGCGCCAGTGCTGAACAGAGCTTCTGGACACTACAGAAAAATAAGTTATCAATATGTTAATAAATAAGTTATTAAAAGGAATTAGAAAGGGTAGGAAACAACAACCTACCTAAAATACTGATTTTTCTAGAGTCACACTCTAGCTCAACCACCAAAGCTGTTTCTCCCAAAGGAAATACCAGGATAACAAAGTGCAGATAACAACCACCGTTCTGCATTTATGTAGCACCTCTCAAGTAAAAATCTGAAAGTGCATAACACAGATGGATTGGCTCCATCGCCCCCAAGTCACAGATGGGGAATTAGGCACAGAGTTAGGGTTATGTGACTTGCCCAAGGTCACATAAGAGGTTGGTGGAAGAGCCAGGAATGCCAACTTTGATGCAACACTAGAACATGCTTCCTCCTAAGAGTACAAAGACTCACTCTAGCTGTCTAGGCTGTACAGGACACTGAACATGAACACCTCCTCTCTTCCAAGACTCTACCAGTGCTGAAGGAGTTAGCTACTAACACCACTACTTACACCTGCACTGCTGCACTAGTTATGTCCAGTATGTAAAATTAGCCCTTCTTTCCCCTGTGCCATCCAGCACGTGCTTACGTCCCCCCCGAGCCAGCCCCTGCCAGGCCAAACACTGCAGACCCAATGAACCCATGGCACAGCTCCATGGATTTTGGTGGAGCTGTGCCAGGGATAAATTTGGCTCCAGAATTGCTAACGTGTGTTGGCTCCTCTCCCGACAGCGGCATTTCAGGCACGATCCCCTCCTTGCCAGGCCGTGTGAGCTCGAGGAAGTCTCTACTCAGTGGGTTTTCAGATGCCCGTTGGTTTTCAGGCACAACTTGCTGCTCCTCCAGCTCCTCCACGCCTGGTACTTCTTCATGGTCTTCCTCCTGGCGAAGCGGCAGATGCTGACCATGAACACCCAGGACACCACGTACATGATGACCCCTCCCAGCTTGATGTACCAGCGGGGCCTGGGGGAGGCGAGCTCGCAGTACATCAGCCAGGCCCCCATCCCGATGCGCACCCCGGTGAAGAGGACAATGAAGAAGAAATCCACCACATCCCCCGTGAAGGTGTGGTAAGAGCCCGTCTCCTTGAGGAACCAGCGGGCCTGCAGCAGCGGGTTGGTGATCTCGCTGCCAAAGATGACAGCATTGACGTCTGCACCGGACTCCCCCAGTGCCAGGGACGCTGCGATGCCCACGATGCTCACCAGGTGGTGGGCCAGCATCAGGGCACCCTCTGTCTGGTAGTACACACACCAACACAGGTCGAACACGAAGTAGCCCAAGCTCAGGCACAGCCCGTGCACCTGGAGAGTTGTGTTTGGTGATCCTGAAACACAAAGACACCGGAGCTTTAAGGCAGCAAGCGGGATCTGAACACGGAAGGGGTAGTCACCTGCAGGCTGGTATTGGCTTGTACTGGTCACAGAGGAGTCACCAAAGTCACAATACTACAGTTGTTAGTCCAACAGCTGCACACACGTAATGGCCACGCAACGTGACTACACGCTCTGCCAAACTGCAGCTGGGGAGGGTCATTACACAACAAAATACTGTACCAGTCTCTCCATTTCTCTAGCACTTCCCATCACAAAGCAGCTCAGACACCACTGCAACCATCGGGCTGGACCCTGAGGTGGCAGGAGAGCCCCCTGGAGGGAGCTGGGACCACAACTCTGGTCACTCACCTGGGTGAGTCAAAGGCCAGGGCCCGTCGATGAAGCCAATGTAAGCAGAGAGACAGGTGGCAAGGATGCCATGGGTGAGGGTGACCAGCCTGCAGCTCCACTCGTAAGTGCGGTGCCTGTTGCGATGGCAGAACCACTTGTAGAGGGAGAACCAGGCCAGCAGACTGCAGGCCACCCGCAGGGGCAGGGGGAACAGCATCCTGCAGGGGACAGAGACAACACATCACAAACACAGAGTGGCTCAGAAAGTCAGGCTGTAGGCAGTGTTAGCAGAACCCAGCACAGCATTTCACCCATAACCATCCCAGCACCGAGTGTACAGAGCTCTTTAGTGATGGTGTTCCTTGCTCCTGACAATGTTTCTCTGCAGAGGAACTGTGGGACAGGGACACAGCCAAGTGTAGCCTTGAGTCTTAGGGCAGATTCACCATGGGGCCACCAGCACACAGAACCCCCACCAGTGGGAAGATCCACTGAAGGCACTGACCATGTCAGGGAGTGAGTTCCTACCCTAGTTAAATAAAGAATTTCTATTATACATCTTCCCTCACTCCCTGTGAAATACAGTATCTCTAAAACAAGAAAAACCCACACTGCCAGAACAAAATAACAACTTGTAGGTGTTGCCTTTGTTGCTAAAAGCCCCCCAATCACATCATACTCAAATATCTACACCTCATTCATATTTATAATACCTTTCCATGAAATATAAGATGCGTCTCATCACTCCTGAGCATTCAGAGAACTGCATCAAAAGAAGTTGAGTCACACTTTGGGATACAGGAGTTTCCAGTTGTGCAACAGCAGAAGCACCTCTGGTACCTGCTGCCCAGCTCGGCCTCACACCCAAACTCACAGCAAAGAGACTTCACATGATGAGGAGTCAGAGCTGCAAAGCCCAACCTTCCTGTTGGGCCTGCTGAGGTATTACCAGCAATGACTGGAGGCTGAGTAAACAAAACCATTATGTTTTAATGGGCCTTGGGAACTTGGGAGAAATAAGGATGTGATTAACTGCTCTGACCAGGTGTCTCCAGTCACATCCCCAGGACTCGAGGTCCAGAGTCAGGGCAGATAAGGCAGGAAGAATTCTGATGTGACAAAAGGGATTGACCAGCTGGAGAAGGCTGGGAGAAGGAAGAGGAACGAGCTTTTAAACATTTTGAGGTGTTTTCCACACCTACTCATGAACAAGGTATTTCTCCATCCCCTGGAAATAAAAAAGGGGGCATCTTCCAACTGCACATCAAAGCTCAGCATTTAATGGCTTTAAAACAAGAGAGAGCAGGTTTAGATCAAATATTGGGAAGAAATTCTTCCCTATGAGGGTGGGCAGGCCCTGGCACAGGGTGCCCAGAGAAGCTGTGGCTGCCCCAGCCCTGGCAGTGTCCAAGGCCAGGCTGGATGAGGCTTGGAGCACCCTGGGACAGTGAAAGGTGTCCCTGTCCATGGCAGGGGTGGAAGATGAGCTTTAAGGTCCCCTCCAACCCAAGCCATTCCATGATTTGTCCTTAGCATATACAATACATATTGCACCTGTGTATCACATCTGTGCCTGCATGCCAGAAAGGCCAATATAATTTAAAACCCACCAACGCTTATATAATAACAAATAATTATATATAATAAATATATACTATACAATAATGCTGCTGAAAATATATATTCTAGATCTTTAAATATATTAATATATATATTATCCTATATAACATATATCTGATGTATATAATAATATATAGAATATATAATACATTATCTTTATATATCGTATTATAACATATATTATTTTATATATTTTATATCACATATATTATTATTTGTATCAACAGTAGCAACGTGGTCCTGGAATTTCAGCAGGCTCCACAATAAACACACGTGCCTAAAAAACCCCAGTGCAGAACAGCCCGGAAGAGCTTAAAAATCAGACGGGAAAAGCAGATGGGCACCTCCAGCAAAGCACTGCTATTCCGCTACTTCCTTCTTTTTCATTTTTTTCCCTTTTTTTGGCAGTACACATACGAAAATGGAGGAGCCCCGCGATCATAAAGGATGCAGAACAAGCGGCACAGCCCAGTCCCATCCCCATCCCGCATCCCGCATCCCCATCCTGTATCCCGCACCTCCATCCTGCATCCCCATCCCGCATCCCGCCCCACCTGCCGCGGCCCCGGCGGCTCCTCCGGCCTCGCTGCGCTCCGGCGGCTCCAGAAAGGTCCGGGCAGGGCCCCCGACCCTTCCCTTCCCCGCACACCCTCCCGCAGGGCCGCGGAGCCGCCACCGCCCCCGCAGCGCCCGCAGAGCAAGCGGCGGCCGAGGGGCACCTGGCGGCGGGGAGGAGGGACCGCAGGGATGGGATGGGGATGGAGGGATGGAGGAGGGACCGCAGGGATGGGATGGGGATGGAGGGACCGCAGGGATGGGATGGGGATGGCAGGGCTGGAATAGGGATGGCAGGGCTGGCACAGGGATAGGATGGGGATGGGATGGGGATGGCAGGGCTGGAACACGGATGGGATGGGGATGGAATGGGGATGGCAGGGCTCCACAGCCCACAGCACATCCCTGCAAACCCCACCCCACCGCATCTCTGCCCAGCAGGTCGTTGGTCATGGAATGTCCTCCACTGGAAACACACACAAGGATCATCAAGTCCAGCTCCTGGCCCTGCCCAGGACACCCCAACAATCCCACCCTGTCTCTGTCCTGTTGCCCAAACACTCCTGGAGCTCTGGCAGCCTTGGGGCTGTGCCCACTGCCCTGGGGAGCCTGGTCAGTGCCTGTTCAGAGATCCAACCTCCCCTGACACAGCTCCAGCCATTCCCTGGGTGCTGTCCCTGCTCACAGAGGGCAGAGATCTGAGCCTGTCCCTCTGCAGCCCCTCCTTAGGAAGCTGCAGGCCCAGATGAGTCTCCCCTGTCTCCTTTTCTCCAGGCTGAACAAGCCAAGTGACCTCAGCCACTCCTCACATGGCCCATCACACCCTGTACCCTGCTCACAAACGTGTTCCCAGAGAGCATCCCTGTGGCCTGGGGACACAATAAATCAGTCCCACATCCGCTCCCATGCCCTCGTGTGTCACAGAGATAACAGGCACAGGCACACTGTGGGTTTGCTTTACTCACACCCAGGCAGTGCCTGGTGGGAACAGGCTATTCTACAGAACCTCCAAAGCTGTGTCACACCAGGTTCAAGGTAACATGCCCTGCAGGGTTTAACATCCAGCAGTGCAGCTTCAGCAGGCTGGCAGAGCACACAGCCCTGCCCTGAACATCCCCTCCATCCAGTGCTTAGGCAGCAGTTACAAAGCCCAGCAGTTTCTTCTCACTGCAGGCATTCAGTGCTAACCATTCTCTGTCCTGCCTTCTGCATCCACAGAGCAGCAACAGGCAGGGTTTGTGCAGGACACCTAAAGGAGCTACAAAACCTCCTCCAACCAACACACTGACTCCTTTCATTCAATGAATTTTAAACAAGCTCTCATGCCCAAAATAGGGGCTTGTTTTTTATCTTCATCCTGTCAAGTTTTAACGTTTATAATACAGATGGTGGGAGTGGCTTAACCTGCCTCTTACAGTAAGTGTTTTCAGCTGGATATTCAACAAGATAGAGATCTTACTTTTCTAGTTCCGGCCAGCTACAGATTCCTATTGCTACAAGATGCTCATCCTTCTGCTGTTTCACCACATCCTCATGAGCATTAACAGTGCACTGGCACGAATCTTCAGTCTTACCTTACTTTCCTCCACCTTTGTTGGACCAGGTCCCCTCCAATAGCCTCAGTAACCCTGACATGGAGCTGTTCTAATGCTTAGTTTAGGATTTTAGTAAAAGTGCTGACAGAGAACTATAAGGCTAATGTTTTCAAACTGAGGGGGAGCAGGTTTAGATTATATGTTAGAGAGAAATCCTTCCCTGGGAGGGTGGGCAGGCCCTGGCACAGGTTGGGCAGGGTGCCCCATCCCTGGAAGTGCTCAAGGCCAGGCTGGACAATGTTTGGAGCACCCTGGGCTGGTGGGAGGTGTCCCTACCCATGGCAGGGCGTGAAAGGAGATGAGCTTTAAGGCCCCTTCTAACCCAAACCATTCCATGAGTCTATGAATGTTGACTGAGCAGCCAGGAAGAAAACAGAGCTGTTCACACAAGGCACAGTCTTGTGGATTGAATTGGAGGTAGAATACAGAGAAGCTGTGCACTTTTGTTTTCTAGATCACACAATGTGCACAACTTGCACACTTGCACATGGTGAGCTGCAAGGTGGCAAGTTAAATCCTCTCCAGTGGATTGTACCAGAAGTCAGGTGCAGCTTTACACTAATTTTCCTGTTTGCTTTGTGCAGAGTCAGCCATTTCAATGGGCTGCGTTGCACTGGCTCATTTTGCCTGCAGATGAACAGAGTTCAGCAAAACAGCTCAGGCAGGAACCTCTGCAAACAGTTGTGTGCTCTTTGCTGCCCCATTTAGTACAGCTACACCCTCCCCCAGCAGCGCACTCTCTCCTCTGTCTCCTGTACCTTTCCTAACCAGGGCTGAAGCCCCACAACACTGGGAAACTCCTTGTCCACAAATAAACTGGGAACACACAGAAACCAGAAACTCCCAGCAGTTCAACAGCCTTCCTCCGTCACAGTGAGCTGAGGCTCACTTTTTCATGACTGCAAAACCACGAGGATATTTATCTGTCAAGGATATTTGACAAATTAAAACCAGGCACCTGTATTGAGAATCCCATGCTAGTAAATAAGAAATGCAATGGGACACCGAGAGTGGAGCTGAATGATTTTCTGGCATCACATTAGAGAATTGAACATCAAAACTGTCCTTAGATGAGATGTGGTACTTGAGCACCTCAGGGCACTTACTTTGCTTCCAATCTCAGGGTTACTGCTATCAGCTCAGGTTGCTTGCAAGCAAGATTGATGCAAGAATGCTCTTCCTTCCCACAGCTGAAGGAAGAGCATTCCCTTGTTGGAAGCCAAGGCCAGGCTCACCTCACTCCAGACAGCAGGTTCCAGCTGGAAAGAGACTCTCTGCAGTGACCTGGGACATCTCATGACACCACAGATACTCTCACGCTTTCAGTTGCTTCTCTCCACACAGTGTAGCCAAGTTATCCTGCAGCCCAGACCTTCTGCACTGGCCATTGCCAAACTCAGCAGAAAGGCATTGGTGCTGCAGAGAGAAAAAGGCAACCTGGGATGCAGACCATTTAAGTTACTGGTGACCTCATGTCCTTCAAGAGCAAACACGTCAGTTTCTGGGTCCATTAGTCACAAATTGGAGCTTCAGCTGGCCCTGCACACCTCAAGCCTGACCTGCAGAGCACAGGGCTCAGTCTGAGCTTGTTTCCTCAGCAGCTCACTCCTCCCAGAACTGCTGAGCCACTGGCAGCTTAAGTTCCCCCAAGCCTGTTTGCTTCACTTCCTTGACTTCAGTTGGCTCCTTAAGACCCAGAAAAACAAAACAAAACATACAAAAAAAATAACATTACAGCAACCATTTGTTTTTAAAAAGAGAACATAATTTTATTAAAAGTCTCATCACTCACAGTTCTAGGAAGAGCACAGTGACTCTGGCAGGAGTCCATATCTCAGGCCCCAGAGCCAGCCCAGCAGGAGGACAAGGCTCGGCTTTCCTGAACTTATTGGCCCTTTAACGTGCCTGGATTCACAGCTGCAATGCTTACAGTGGACATGTCAAAAGTGAGGTTATTTGAGGTCATTTTTTAATCTCTCCAAACACCCTGTTCTAACCCCCACCCAAGGCTGATATCGGCCCTGTAAAATGCTAAAATTAGTGAGACAGGAGGCATGGAGGAGCTGATAGTGTTCCCACTGCTCCCTCCCTCCCCTCTGCAGCAGCACTGACACCTCACTCCAGAGGACCCACCCAGGCTGTTCCAGGGGCTCCTCAGCTCCGTGAAGAACCTCCTGGAAACTCTTGGAAAGCAGCAACGAGCCCTGCTAAGCCTGCAGGCAACACAAGGCCATTTGTTTCTCAGCTCTAAGCAAGGCTTTTATAGGAGAGTCATTCTCAACTGCAGCCTTAAGCAGAGGGAAATTCACATTAAAACCCCAGGGAAAAATGTCAGAACAAAATTCTGAGAGGTAAAGAACACAGGAGAACTAGTCCATACTCCAAGACCTGCTGTTACAGAGCAGATGTTACACTGAGATGTCTCATCACCACTGTCACCCCTGAAAACAGAGTCATGCATTTGACTCATCAGCCATGAATTCAGCTTTAGTGGCTTGTAAATGAGCCAACCCCAGAACACAGGGAGCATCCAGGGGGGCTCTTCCCCATCCTCTGTCACCCACAAAAAGCCTGATTATTGTTTTTAAGCAAGCCAAGGCCAGGAGAACACCTGCTCATGAAGTTTATTGGCAAAAGATGCCTGGCTCTTGTTTACAAGGGCCTGAACCAGTCCCAGTGAAGTCACACTGCTCTAAGATCAGTATCTGCTTGAATGCAAGTATTACAAAAAAGAAAAGGAAATGTATCATGAAAAACAATGAGGTAAAACATTGCCTCACCTCAAGTACCATCACTTCACACCCTCAGAGGACAACTCTTCTACAGCCCTGAAAGCACTTCAGTCTTGTTCAGGGGCTTTCATTCAAGTACTCAGTAAAGCACATTGTCCAAACCCAGGATTAAGGAGAGTGAGGCTCAGCAAAGCTTTGCCAGGTCACACCCCGACCCAGCCCCACTGGTGGCGAGATGGGATTTTTCATATTTGACTTTCTGGGCACAGTAAAATAATTCTACCTCAGAAATGATGACAGAACATAGAGACTGTGCAATTATTGGCTGCAGACTGAATATGTCTGGCATTGCCACTGTCCTTGAGACTGTACCACTGCTGGAGATGTCAGGGAATCAGTGTCTGGTTCCTCAGATTTCCACTCAAACCCCTCTTCCCCCAGCTTCTCCATGTTCCTAGCACGGATCCACCTCCTCCAGGGGTAGCAAACCAGTGTCAGGAAGTCATTTTAGGAGGAATAAGCTTCAGCAGCCAGGACCCAAGCCCAGGGGATTGTCCTCCACAGCCCATCAATGAGCAGCCAGGTGCCCATTAGTTTTCATAGGAACATTCCCACTCTTCAGGCGTGTCCAGGAAAGCTTCTTTTTCAGCATTTTCCTCCTGACAAAGCGGCAGATTTCCAGCATGAACCCCAAAGACACGACGTACATGGCCAGGCCCCCAGCCTTGAGGAGCCAGTTGGGATGAGGAGATGTCACCATGGCATACATGATCCAAGCTCCTCCCGCGATTCTCAGCACCAGGAAGAGGAACACAAAGAGAAAATCCACCAGCTCTCCCAGCCAAGTGTGGTAAGAGCCCATTTCCCGCAGGAACCAGCGGGTCTGCAGCAGGGGGTTGGTGATCTCGCTGACAAACACCACAGCATTGACTTCGGTGGCAGATTTGCCCAGCCCCAGCACCAGGATCATGCCACAGATGCTCAGGGTGTGGTGGAGCAGCATCAGGTCCCCCTCAGTCTGGAAATACAGGCACCAGCCCAGGTCAAAGATGAAGTAACCCAAGGTGAGGGACAGCACGTGGATCTGGAGAGGGGTGTTTGGTGAACCTGAAATGAAACATGTCCATAAGCCTGGGGTCTTAGTTAAGACATTCCACAACCTGGAGCAGTACAGGTTGTGACTATGGCTCTTTCCTCAGTTTCCAGGTGCCAGGCTGGAAGCAGGGATACCTGGTCCTGCTTTCCCTTCTCACTCCAGCAGACCATCCCATCCTGCCACACTGTTGTTTTTCCTCTTTTCCTCTCCACCCTTTTGAAAAGCAGGGATGGAAAATCAGACCTCCATCAGCAGAGCTGCTTGAGATTTAATGATAGAAAACATCAGACAAAACACTGCAGCCAGATGTCAGGAGTTATTACACCCTTAAAGATGTGAAAGCACTTAGTCTGTTCTCAACACATTGCTACACCTAATGTAATAAACTCAAGCTGCCAACCTGAGAACTTTGAATGTACATGAATAAACAAAAAAAATAAGAGAACAAAAAGATGAATAGCAAGAAGTGGCAAGGGCTGGAAAAGAAGCAGGGGATTTCAACAAAATCCTGTCCCCAAACACACCTATAAGAGGAGAGCAACAGCAACCAGCCCTCCCTCCACCTGTAAGAGAAGCAGAGGTGAGCACAGGGATGATGGGGATGAGACTCCAAACACACCTGCGTGGGTCAGAGGCCAGGGGCCATCCACGAGGGCAGCGTAGCCAGAGAGGAGGGTGACAATGACCCCGTGCAGGAGGGTGACCAGGCGGCAGCTCCACTCACAGGCACGGCGCCTGTTGCAGTGGCACAGGCAGGTGTACAGACACAGCCAGGTGACAAAGCTGCAGGTCACCTCCAGGACGATGGGAACCATCCTGCTGGACGCAGAGCAGAGCATTAGGAGGGCAGCCCCCTCTCAGCAAGCCGCCTTCATCCTCTGCCTCGGCATCCACCCCAGCACATCCGTGGAGACCCCAGAGAGGGAAAACCAAACCCCAAACAACTAAACCCAAAACACGCACCAGCAAAACAACGCAACCAACAGCCTTGCATCCCCCCCCTGAGCACGGTGCTCTCCCAGCTCCCCTTTAGCACCGAACGGCCAAACCCGAAGGGGAAAACCACAACCTCAGCCCTACCGGTGCCAAAACCTCTGCCCTCCCCGCTCTCTCCTCTCTCTGGGGGTCCAGGACACCCGGAGGGGCCAGACCCCCATCCCAGCCTGGCACGGGGCTGGGGATACTGGGGATACCCGAGATCCCCCCCTCCTTACCCCGGTCCTTACCCCGCTCCGGCTCTGCGCACCCGGGACCTGCGCCCGCTCCGGGGCTGGGAGGCGGTGCCGGCACACCCAGAGGCTTTTTATCGTCCCTGCCTTGCCTTGCCTTGCCTTGCCTTGCCTTGCCCTGCCCTGCCCTGCCCTGCCCTGCCTTGCTTGGCCCTGCCTTGCTCTGCCCGCCCTGGCCGCGCCCCCGCGGTACCCCCGGAGGATGCTCTCCCCGAGGATGCTCCTCCTGCATCCCCGCTCGCCGTGCCCGCTTTTACCTGCCCCGGGGGCGGACAGGGCTCGGGCTGCGAGCCCCGGGGCTGCGAGAGAGCCGAGCCGGCGGGGCAGGGCGGGGAGGGACGGGGGAACGGGGCGGGGGGATTTGGGACACGCGTTTGGTCCCTCCGCCCAGCCCAGCCCAGCCCAGCCCAGCCCGGACAGTCCCGCACCGCTCTTTGGCTGCGTGTTTTGCTCTCTGATGCAGCAGAGAATAAAGGCGCATCAGGCGACACGGGAGGTGCTGTTTGGCTGCCAGGGACCACCTTTGTGTTGGCCGTGCTGGTGGCAGGGAGGGGGGGATGAGGCAGGAATGGGACAGTGAGGGACAGGAGTGAGTAGTGCTGGATGCGCAGGGAGCTGTGACACACAACATGCAGAACAGGACGAGTGAGGAGCTGAGCTGGGGACCAGCAGGGCAGGGCTGAGTAACCAGAGAGGGCTGTGCTTCCTCCGAACCCTCACGGAGGATTCAGTGTCTGTACCGTGTCATTTCTGCTTACTCAAATGGCTATAAAAGTTGATGATGCGTGTCCCAAACAACCCAAACCCTCCCTACATCCACAGCTCCACGCTGGGGGTGAGACCAACCCCTCCTCTGTGTCACTGAGGTGTGCTCTGTGTGCTGCACTCCATAGGGTCTTCCTCTGTGTTAGGCACTAAAATATTCTCCTACTTGGATCATAGATTAAGCTGCTCTTATATTTGAGCTAAAACTGCCTGATTTTTGCCTCCTTTTCTAGCATTTTGGCCCCTGCTCTGAAGCAGCCCACGGGACCCCAGCACAGAGAAAGGGGGTCCCACTGCAGCTCAAGCACTGGCAGTCCCTGCTGGCACCTGTAAAGGTGAGCCTGAATTTCAGCTAAGCTGTTATATTGGAGCATTAGGACCTATGCCAGTTCTACCAGGACTGTAAGTCCCAAGGCTGGGAACACCAGGAATGATGAGGGCACTTGTTGTGGGGCCATTTGGACACTCAGAAATGCTCCAAGTCTCCCTTCAGGCCTCAGGGAAATCTGGGAAGGATGAAGAGCAGAGCACTCACTCTCCTCACAGGTGAGAAGCAGAGGAGGAAATAAACAATTGCACAATAAAAGAAATTAAATACCAACTGCAAATTGTTAATTTTCCAGCCCTTCCCAGTCTTGCCTGAACTTGGGCACCACTAAACATCATGGATGTTTCAGGTACCCACCTCCTACCTGGTCTGCACGTGGCTCAGAGCTCTGGGGTTGCTAAAGCAGTTAAGGGGAAAAGTCCCTCTTACATCAGTCATTAACAGGACTGCAACTCGTGTGTGCACTCCAGAGCAGAGAGGAGCACTGGGAATAGCTGTCCCTTGGATATTCTGAGGATGCCAGGTGTCTGTCTGAGAAGAGAGAGGTCTGCCTACAGAGAGACCAGAACTTCCAAAGGTGCCTCACGTCCTTGATTTGATTTTGGAGCTGTGGGATCTGGTTGTGAACGGCCAGACCACGGACAAAAGATGAACAGGGTTGCACCCCCTGAACTCACAAGGGAGAGGGATGGGACCCCCAGAGGTGCTTTGAGACAGGGACTCAGCTGAGAGTGGGCTCTTCACTCCCTCCTGGGGTTCATGTCACTGCTGGCCCAGTCCCACTGGTGGAGGAGAGTGGGGACAGAGAGCCTGGGGACTGTCCAGGCACAGGAGCTGCTGTGGTGGCAGCTCAGGTTGTTCAGGAGGCTCCTCCAGCACATGGTGAGTAACTGCTCCCTGCATTGTTTAGCTGTGGCTGTGGGAGGTGACTCTTACTCGTGGAAAGCTGGAATTTCCTGCTCTGTTTATTTTTAATCCCTCAGATGCTCCTGTGAGGCTGGAAGTGTTCCTAGATGACAGGGGAATGAAGATGCTTCTCTTCCAATTGGAGCTTTTTTTGTGAAGCAAACAAGCTGCTGGTGTTTGTTTTCCCATTCAGGCGCAGTTTGTCAATAAATCCCCGAGATTTGTCATTGTGTTTATAAACTTTGTGGAGGAGATCAACTCTGGGGATGTGTTTGCACAACACCTGGCAGAGCCTGGCTTTGATCTCAGCATCAGGGATAACGTGCAGATACTGTTCCTCAGCATCCAACACATTGGGAATTTCCCTCTCAGCTTTTAGAAATAACAGCCCAAAATGTATGCAGTGCCTTTTTTGGCAGAGAGGGAAAATTACTTAGAGGAATTTCTGAAAACTGAATGGAAGAATCCTTGTAACAAAGATGCCCCATCCCTGGAATTGTCCAAGGCCAGGTTGGACAGGGCTTGGAGCACCCTGGGCTGGTGGGAGGTGTCCCTGCCCTGCAGAGGGGTGGAATGAGATGATCTCTTGTGTGTAGGATAATTTATTTTCCTCCTCAAGAATCCTGTAATTAAGGCACACCACTGAAAAATCTGTCCAGTTTAATTCCTGTCACTGTGGCTGCTGAAGGCAGTTCTTGCAGGGAAGGCCCTGGCAGAGACAGCAAGAACCTCAAGAAATCTCCCCAAACCCACCCACACATCTGACCCAAACCTGTGACACTCAGCTTTGGAACAATTACATTCAAATAATTCATTTCATGTTCCTAAATACAACTGGAAAGCAACAGGGAACAAGGCTTGAAATGAACCCTCCAAGCACTAAGGAAATTTAATTAGTGGCAGAAAGAAGAGCCACAGCAATCAGGGGAGATGGATTAATACTACCCATCCACAGTTCTTGCTTTCCCAACATTAGATGTTTTGGGGTTTTTTAATCACAAGAGATTCTGTTGGAAAAAAAAGGTTTAATTTTAATGTTTCCACTGAAAAACAGAGATGATGGAAGTGTTTTAGTTTGAGGTAAATGAGTAATGGGGGGAATTCAGGAAACAGAAATACAGTTTGTCCCTTTTTTGTGTCAGAACATTTTTAAAAAACTTGGTTTAGTATTAAAAAAAAAGAAATATTTCTCAGGAAAGGTTACCTGATCTTTTCCAGTCCTCATTATTATCAGTGTCTGCTTTTATACCAAAACCTCACTCAAAGCAACAAATTCTATGTACAATGTGCACTGAGGGCTCAATATTTGGTGTGAAAGTGGCTGATAAACTCCTGGGCTCCACAGAGCCCCTAATTCATCACACAGGACTGGATGAGGAGGATAAGACAGAAGGGATCAAATCCCCAGTGGTGACAAAGGATCAGTTTTACTTTTTAAAAAACCCTCATATCCACCTAAAAAAGCTATCATGGAAAAAAAAAGAGATTACTCAAAAATGTCTATTTACAGTCTGTGACTCAAACTCATTTACTTTAGTTCCACTGAATTAATTACTTGTACCCACAGAAAACCTGCCCAGGAATTTGTAGGGCTTAAGCCTCCTTTAACAAAATTAAACATCTACCTCTTTCCAAGTTGCAGAGAAACCACAATTTTCCTGGTGCCAGGCTGTGAAAGTTGATGTTTCCTAAACTTTGGCATCTCAGGAAATTCTGAAAACTTGCACACCCCAAAGTTCCCACCTGAGCAATACGACGTGTCCCCCCAGGAGCAGGAAAGCAGAGAACAGACAAGCTACACTCAGGAAAGAGCAGAACATCTCACCTCCAGGGGGCTGGGTTTGGTTGGGATCAGAAAAAACCCAAAGAATGAGTAAAAAGGTAAAAAAGAGAAGGTCAAGACTCATCCTTGCCCCACCAAATCAACACAAACTGCTTTGAGGCAGAATTTCACCCGAGGTTTCAAACAGCATCTGGGAGCAATAACAAGACCTGGACACAAATTTTGCAAAAGACAATTATTTTTTGTGGGGTTTTTTTTTGGTTTTTTTTAAAAGGAAAAAATTGGAAGGCTCTAAAACATTTAATTAAAAAAAGGAGGGGAAACGAAAAAAAAAAGGGGGGGAATGAAAAAAAAAAAGCACCTTTAGAAAGAGCAGAGGGGCTCAAAGCAAAGCAAGTTTGGAAGTGGCTGAAGCAGAGTGCCCTTGACCTCGGGAGCCTCTGGCCAAGCCAGGCTCAGGGGGGCACAGGTCTGTGGTGAAATGAACTGGGTCCCCTCGGCTCAGTTTGGGGCGTGTGCGTGACAGCAAGAGCAGGAGAGACCCCCCTGGGCAAGGGGGACAGAGGAGAGTCCTGACACAAGGAATCCTTCCAGGTGAGAGCCTGCCAGGCAGTGCCAGCGAGGGGCAGAGCTTTGCAAGCAGAGGGCAGGTGTGCCATGCGGGCAGGGGAAGCAAGGGCTCGCTGTGGAGGCTGCAGGTGGCACTGCTGGGGCTGGGCATCCTCGAGTCCCTGCAGGGTTCCGCTGCTCGGAGGGTTCCCGGAGACAAGGCCTGCCTTGGGCAGCGCTGGGGAGGCACTGCAAGGCCAGGGGTTGTCCCAAACATTGTTCCCAGAGGAGCTGGCCCGTGGCTCGCAGGCAGAGCTCCTTTCACACGCTGCAGGGCTGGGCTCAGTGGAGGTAGGTAGGTTGATTCCATCGGTACCAGGAGCTGTTGGCAACACAGGGAACAAGAGCTGCCGTTGGGAACGCTTTCCCCTTGAAATAAAAATCATTGGTGTTCCATTTGGAACCCTCACTTAGCAGCCAGCAAATGATCCTTTGCTCTGCAGGGAGCTCACAGCAAACCCCCCGACTTCCCAAGCAAGACCTTCGTGATTCCAGGAGCTCCCTGGCTGTTGGACCATGCAAGGGGAGGCACAGGATGAGCCATGGCTCAAAGCCCACCCTTTGCCCTTTTTCCCACCCTGTTCCCTTCCTCACACAGCATCCCTGATGTGATGGAGCAGAAGCCCCAAGGGCAGAGAGCCCTGAGCAGCACAGGCTGTGGCAGAGGCACCTTCAGTGAAATAACCAGGAGCATTCTGAACCCAAGTCTGCCTTAATGCTTTTGCAGCATCTAAAGGCAGGGCAGAGGGGGAAAAAAATCTTTGTTCTGCCACTGTGGAAGAGTTACTGTCAGCAGAGCTCTCTGGGTGGCACTGCAGGAGAGAAAATGGGCTGTGGAGGGGGTTAGCCAAGCAGAAACAGCAAAATAAGCCTCTCTCTGCTTCCTCCACACACAGAGTTAGGTTGGGACAGTCCTCATGGCCGGGTCATCTATTCAGTTCAATGTTTTTTAACTCAGCACAGCCCCAGTGGGCCCTGCTGCCTTACCCTGAAGAGTTGAAACCAGAAGAGTTCATGGCAGCTTTGGAGTTGCTCTGGGCTGTGCCGGGGCTGCTGGCATGGAGGGCACTGCCAGGGGACGAGGGCCTGCTGGAGTTCCCTGGGGAACACGATGATGTTACTGTGTGTGAGAAAGCACAGTGAGGCTGGGGGCTCCTCCTCCTCCTCCCCAGGACAGCCTGAGCCCAAACATTCCCAGCATATCTTGTCCCCATCCTGCTGCTCCTCTGACCCACTGCCTGCCCTGCAGGGCAAGGTGGGGGATCCAGGACTGCTCCCTGTGGCCCTTGGTTTCTATTTCCCACTTCCCAAAGGGGAATCACCACTGTGACCTCCCCCCAGGCAAACCCCTTCCTTGCTTGGCTTCTAAGTGTGCCTGGCTCCCAAACCTAAACACCTCACTAAAATTTGCCTGGGATTATCCTGGGAATGTCATGCCCAGGAAACCTCCCATGCATTTATCCCAGCCAGGAGAAAGGCTCAGCTGTTCTTATCCCATGAGCACCAGTTATGTGGGGACAGTCACCCTGGTCAAACCCAAGGGGTTTCTGAAGAGTATCCTGAAAATGTGACCCAGAAATGACACAGAGAGCAAGGGCAGAGGGAGGAGCGGAGGAAGGGGCAGAGGGGCAGGTTTTCCAAGGCTTACCAGTCCCAGGCATGGTGCTGTGCACTGGATTGACAGAGAGGGGCCCCAAGGACCCTGAGGTAGAGACCTAGGGAGGAACCAAAGCAAACAGTATTGGGCACTGTGAGTGCAGAAAGCACATAATGCCACTCCTTTCACATTCCTTTTAGAGTGTGCTGGCTCCCAGGCACACACACTTATCATCCACATCATGGGTATTTCTATTCACACTCCAGTGTAGAAGCACCATTCCCATATCCAGGGCCATGAAAAGAAACCAGAACTGGTATTACATATGCCTGACACTCACTTCATACATCTAAATTTATGGATCAGCTATGGAAAAACCTGAGATTATCAAAAGCATGCCAAATTTTCTAAAAGTCCCAAGATCCAGTTGTAGGAGCTGCTTTGGATGTTCTGCCTGAAACTTTCCAGCTCCCTCCAGCCCTGGGAACAAACAATGCCATGTCCTTCAGGGGGTTCTGGGTGGGTGAGAATTCTCAGGTGACAATTAGTACCGTGGGAGCTGCAACCCAAGCAGGCCTGGGGCATTTGCTGTTCTGCTGTGATCCTGAAGGCAGCACCTTGTTCAGGAGGGCTGGGGAGCAAAGGGCACGCTTTGTCCAGCACAGTCACAGGGAAATCATTCACCAAAGCTCCTGCTTTAAAAATTCAGGGCTTGCAAGCAGCTCTTGGTGCTTGTGACTGCAGCCCAAACGCGTTGTGCAACAAGTGGCCAAACCTCTTGTGATGTTTTCCTGCCTTCTGATGGAGAATTCCAAAGCCCAGAAGATTTCAAGATAAAATGCTGCTTGCAAATACAGACTCTCCCTCCCACTCACAGCACTCACAACACTGGAGGGAGTTTCCTGCCACTTTTAAATGTCAAAGCAACCAAGCAACTATTAAATTAACCAGCAGAAATGCAACAGTAGCTTGTTATTCACTGCATTACAAGGACACACTTTCACCAGCTCTCATATTCCTCATCTGCTTCCCATCCTCCCTAGCAGTGGGAATACACTTGCCAAAATGTGAATGTGCAGCATGAGGGAAGGCCAATCAGCACTAATGAAGTGTATTCTGCATTTCTGCACAGATGCAAACCAACAAACTGATATATAAGTGGTTACCATTGTGTTCCAGAGCTGAATGAGATCCCATTTGAGTTGGGGCGTGGATTACAGGCCAAATCCATGTGCATCTCTGGACAATCAGGGAGGGCAAGGTGTGTGCACAAGGAAATGTCCTGCCATGTTTCCTTTCCCTGCAAACCCTTCTGCATCCCCACACCCTTTTCCCTCCTTGTCTGGGGTGGCACATGGACCTCCTTCATGCCAAGCCTCTCACCAGTCTGGAATTGTAGATGGGTGATTTGATGGGGGATGGCATTGGGCAGCTGATCCGCTTCTCCTTCTGGCGCCGGTTGCAGAACCAGACCCGAACCACCTCCTTCTCCATGGAGAGCTGCTCTGCTATCAAGGAGATCTCCTCTGAACTGGGCTTGGGGTTCTGCTGGGAAAGGCAGGAGGTTAAAGAGAGGCCCAGAGAGCTGCACCTGAGAGCATCAGTGCCTGGGGCTGGAAGGACAGGGGTGGGGTTGGCTGTGAGCTGGGCAGGGGACAAAACTCGCTCCTAAGACAAAGGGTAAATATTTGAGTGTGAGATCATGTTCTGTGAACCACATTGGGGATCAAGTCCCATGGAATCAGGGTGGGATGGGTTACAGCACCGGGCCCTGTTGTTCTATAAAGCACCACACTCTTCAGCAGCCCCTCAATCATTCTGGGGGGCACCCAGTGCCTGGTGGTCTTGTCACAGCCAGGGGACACCAGCTCTGGGTGCATTTGAGAGCAATTTAGCTTTTTGGGATTTGATCTGAGTACGAGACTGGAGGCTCAAAAGCACCTGGCACAGAGATGCCAAGACAGCACTCCCATTACAAAGAATGCCTTGTACCACCTGAAACTGAGGTGCCAAAATCATCTGATAATGACTGAGCAAATCCTGATGTGAGGGAGAAGCCAAGGGAAAAACAAGGGCTGAAATTCTTGATGCTCCAAAAGTAGAAGCTTCACTTCTGGATGGTTTCAGCAGCAATATTTGGAGCAACTAGTTCTGTGGTCTTACAATAGGTGCCTAATGGGCATCGTGGCCACAGAGCTCCTGCAAGTCAGAAAGAGGTGGGTGCAGGAGACCAGTGGGAGATAAAATTGTAATTCCCTTGAAACAACATTTACCAAGGAAATAATGGGGAATTTCTTCGGGTTTAACACTTTTCCTGTTAACCTCTTCAAGCATTTTCTAACCTTCTTGCAAAACAAACCAAACCAGATGTCTCTTTTTTGTTTTTTTTCAGAGGATTCAGAGCTGCTGTGACCCAGAAAATGCCCAACTCAGAGAGAGTTCACACCACGTGGAGAGATTTTGCCCTCACATCTTGAAATCTCTTCTCCAGCGTGGAGCGAATGTTGGTCTCAATGCTGGTTCTCTTCTTTCTTTTCCGTCCAAACATCTCGTTCACTGAGGGGTAGGAGTTGGGAGTGCTCATGGAAGAGTCCAAAGGAGCAGATTCTGGGGAAAGAGGGAGAGAAAAAAAGAGAGATTCAAGGAGATGAGCTGTTTTCACTCCTAGATCCTTTCTGTGCACTAAGGCACCTCCCAAAATACATAAAGTGTTCCTACGTTGTAGATCCTTCCTCTGATGATGACCAAAATTGCTCCAACAGCCCCAGATCCATCAATGAGCTTCTCCAAACCAGAGAAGAAATAGGAGTGCTAATATTTTAATCCACACACTGTTGTTCCTTTGCCCAGCTTGATTTCCAGCCTGCTCTGATAGGACCACCCAGTTTCCAATGGTTTAGTTTCATCCAGTTAAAGATGCTGGCTAAACCACTTGGATAAATTAGGCAAGATCAGTCAGCAGAGGCCACCAGCCCAATCCTGCTGCCCCTGGGGATTCCCCTCTCAGTGATCCCTTCCTTTCCTACAGCTCATGGGATGACCTGTGAGCACCTTGAGGGCTCCTCCCCATTCTTTGCAGTTTGCGCAGGGAGGGACGGAAGGGATTAGCCTTTTATTGGAGTTCCTGGATGGATCCTCTCATCCTGGTGGCATCTCTGCACATCCTGTCACCCACCTGCATCACTCAGCCACTTCTCCAGCAAGGGTTTGAGCTTGCACATGTTCTTAAAGCTGAGGTTGAGGGCCTCGAAGCGGGAGATGGTGGTCTGGCTGAAGTCGTTGCCGTAGAGCTTCCCCATGGCAAGGCCAACATCCCCCTGCCAGGGAGGACCCAAATCACAGCATGAGCTCAGGAAACCCTCCACAGCTTCCTGCTGCCCCACCACCCCTCAGGAGGTTCAGCCTTGTCTCCATGACCTGCCTTCCAGAGAAAGTGGCTTCTTTTCCCATGGGAACCTGCCCCACACCCCTGTTCACTGGAGAGGGTGCAGATAATGAGGTCATGGTAAGGAAGCATTAAGAGAGGTTTGTCTCTTCATGTATTTGGAAGGAGATGCTGCAAAATAAGCCAAACTGTATCTAATCCAGCCCTTCCACATGTCTGTGACAAACCCCCCCAGCCAGCCTGTCCCCACCACGAGCCACACCACCCCTCCCCTGGCAAAGCCTCTCACCTGTGTGAACCCCAGCTTGATCCGCCTTTGTTTGAAGGTCTTGGCAAACTTCTCCAGCTCCTCCAGGTCGCTGGGCTCCTCTGATGCCCCCGAGGGGGTCAGGTGCTTTGCCACTTGCAAATGCTGGGGAACATCCAGGTGGGGTTCAACTGAAGAGCCAGGGAGCCCAGAACGGCCCACAGCCTGCCAAAAGAACCCCAAAAACATGCTGAGAGTCACAACAACAGCAAACCCCCCATTTTCTGTGCCCCTGGCCCTGCAGGAGGCAGCACCCCGAGGGTGGGAGTTACCTGTGAGGCCAGGCTGGGTCCTGGCTGGGAGAGGAGGAGGCTGCCCTGCTGCTGAGGGAAGGAGAGGATGTTTGGCTGCAAAGCTGAGGGGAGAAAAGGAGACACAGCTGGTCAGAGCAGCTCCTGCAGCAGCTGAACATCCCTGCCAGGAAAAGCTCCTGCTCAGCTCCAGCAGGGAGTTCTTGCTCCAAATACAAGGATTTCAGCCATTACCAATGAGTCTGGCTCTGAGCTGGATTAGGAGCAAGACAAGGTTCTTCTCATGGCTCTTTAGCCTGGAAGGGATTATTCCAATAATTATATAAGTAAAATATCTCATCTGCTGATCCCTGTGTGGAGCTCATTACCCTAAGGCTGAACCAAAGCACAGATTTTTATAGACCTCTAACTTTGATCTGAGGTGCCAAGCAGCAGAGAGTTCTCTCCATCCTTCATGGTGATCTCTCCCACTGCTTAATCATTGTAGCCACAGTTAGAAAAATGTTCATCTTATTTCCAGTATAAGCTCTTCTGACTCCAACTTTCAGCCACTTGATCTTGTTAAAAAAATCCTGATCCTACAGTTAATCTCATGAGCCCTCCCACTCTGCTTTCTATTATACATTTCATTTTCAAGTGTCATTTTGAAGCCATCTGACCCTTTCTATTCTACCCTCCTGTATTTCATATAAATTGAATTTCTTGTGGAATATATGATCTGACACACAATGATGAAAGGAAAAGAAAGGGAAATCTATAAACCTAACAAAAACTAGTATTTATGGAGTCTGTGTAATTGTTTAGTTGACAAACTGCCAAGTACAAGCCCATATCTCTTACAGGGAATGTCCTACAGGACTAAGCTGTGTAGTTCCCTAGAAATTTAGTTTGGATTAAGTCCATTGTGAGTGAAACCTATGGAATTTAGAGAGGATTTATCACCTTTCTTGAAACAGTCAATATATTAAGTTGATTATAACTGACAATTATAGGGAAATCCATAGAAATTTATGGACTTCTGCTAATAAATAGAAAAACAGATAATCTCCAGAATCAATCACTCCCCTACTCTCTTTTTCTGCCTTTTCTTCTTTAATTTAGCTCTGATGTGCACTATCCCATTTATTTATTTAGATTGGGGTTTCAATAAGGCTTCCCTAATGCTGGATCAACTTTGAATTTCAAATCCAGGCTGGTAATGAGGTGCACATTTTTAACAGAGCAGGTAATTAATCACAGGAATGGCTTGCCTAGGGACATGGCAGATGCTCTGTCATTTGGAGTCTTTAAAATCATGATTGAACACCTTGGTGAAAGCTAAGCTGGAGCTCACATGAAAATTATGGGCTGGATTCAGGACTCTCCAGTCTGACAGCTGATGAGATGGAGGCTGTTTCCAGGAGATGAAGATTTCAGCAGCAATATTTTGACTGACAATGTTCCCAGCATCTCCCTGGCTGCTCAGTCCCACCTTTGCAGCTCAGAGCTCTCCCCCTTCACTCAGGGCTGCACAGGGAATCACAGCAGGGCATGAGGAAGCAGAGCTGGGGATTTATCTGGCTTTAAAGCAGGCTGAAAACAGAAACCCCAAACTGAAATGCATGTCCTCTTGGAAAGGCTAAGCCCCCAAGCCCCAGGAACTGCTGTGCCCATCAGCCAGACCTCAGGAAACACTGAGGGGGTTCCCCTCGTGGCTCCAGGGACAATTCAGGAATATTCTGTGCATCTCTTCCCCAGGAAGAACACTCCACTCCACCCGTGTCTGTTCCAAACAACTCATTCCACACACCCAGGCTGTGCCTCCCCTGTCACTCCCCACTGGCTGTGCATGGACAGGGCACAGCAGCATTAAAACCTGGCAATCACTTATGCACATGGGAGAGCTCCTGCACAGAATTCCAGCTCCTGGCCAAAAAAATCCAGTCTTGGGCAAGTGTGGAACTGAAAGGGGTCACAGCCAAATAAGTGGCCATCTGTGGGAGGGTTAGAGCTGCCAAAAGTCACTGAGCAGATGAAAACCTAATCTATAAATGGCAGCAAGTTCTGCTTTGCAGTATAAAGTGTTTATTACACATGAATGAAAGCAATAGATTGTCCTGACCCTATTTCAAACCAAGTAAATTCAAGATTACTGGCAAATATACATCCAGTAGTTCCTTTATACATCACTCAGCATCTTTTGGCAGAGAGAAGAGTTTATGTGCTGTCAGTGAGAAATAAACTTCCCAGTTGCCTCCATCCAGGTTGGCTTTTGGAGTGTAAGTACCAGTGGGTTTGAGCTGCAGAGATTTAAGGTTTTAATTCTCAATTTTAGTTCACACAGAGGGAGCTCTGGGCTGGAATAAATCAAGAACACAAGCCAAGGACCCAAATCACTTGGTATCTGTCTGGTTATGGATCAAAGCCTGTGTTTGTTTGTCCACAGGCAGGAGAAAAGATCCTCCACAACATCCCTGTTGCTGGAGAAATGCCATAAGAAATACTGGTGGTAAAAACACAAACACAGGGACCTTCTCAAGTGCTGGGTCCAGCCCTCAGCCCTCTCCTGGAGCTGATCACACTGTGTTTCAGAAGCAACAAGAGCTCCTGCGCTGTGACAGCTCCAAAGCTCTCCCTGATCTCCTGGCTGGGTCAGACCTGCTGTCCTCCTGCCAGCACTGCCCTGCAGCTCCTTCCCTGGATCTACCCTCCCTCTGAGGCACTTCCAGAGATCACCTCAACCTCTGATGAGTTTTTCTGGGAGAAATGCAGAGCGGGAGGGAGCCCAGGCAGGCTGGGACTGCTCCCCAAGGAGCTGTTTAGCTGGGAAGCAGTGGCAGTCCCGAATTGCAGGTGTGCTGCTCCCCTGGCTGCCCAGCCTGGCCCCAAGGTGGCACCCTTGGAGCGCACACGGCACAGGTACCAGGAACATCTCCACACCTGGACCCTTCCCCGAGGATCTGGGAGCATCCCCGGCCTGGGAACAGCATGGCAAGGGGGGGAAGCACCGGAGACCACCGGGGAACAGGCAGCACCATGCTGGGAAAACCCAGGGCTGACTGAAAGCAACGCCCTGGAGAAGAGAGGCTTTCCCTGGATATTTATCTGCTTATAGCAATGCCCATTTCAGCTTTCACTGCTCTTACCTTGTTGTCCTGCCTGAGACTGGGACAGAAGAAATTGGGGAACTGACTGCATATGTCCAGGAAGCAACACGAGCTGCTGCAGGGTGTGAAGGGAGCTCATATCCTATGGGGAAAGCAAAGGGAACAGTGAACCAGAGATGTCTGCTCTCCATGAAGCATCTCCCCTCCTTGGCACTCCTCACACTGTTCATTGGACTGCCAGTCCACTGGATTTGTGTGATTTGAGAGCTACAGATCCAAAAGTATTCCAGGATCTGAAGGGTTCAGCTGTATAAGAAGAATTCTGTGCACACACAGAGACACACAGAGTGGAGAACTGTCCACTTTTACCTGAAAATACTTAGTTTTTGAAAATGACATTTTTGAGGCAATGAAGCCCTGGCTGTTCAAAGTAACAGTGAAACTTCTTGGATTTCAGTTTCTTCCAGATAATGCATTTTCAGAGAGCGAACTCCCTAAAATTACCCAGCAAATTGCAGCAGAGTGTCCCATCTCACCAACCCCGAGAGCCTGCTTTCCACAGCACTGTCTTGAAGCTGGGGGAGGGGGGCATTGAAGAGTCCCTAAATTGTATAATGGATCTGAATATTCCATGAAAGAATGAGGGAAGAGACTACTGAGCACCTGTGTGGCCTTGTGGCATGGAAGTCTCACTAGAATTTAAGAAGAGTTCACTGCTAAACTCCCATTTTTTATCTTGGGGAGAAAAAATTCCCTCAAGGAATTAATTTCTCCTGTGGTGTAAATGAATTTGAGGCACTCAAGGCTACTGGTTCAGATTAAGAGTTAATCTGGCCTCGAATGCTATCTGCAGCAATGGCATTATCCAGGCACTCATGCAGGAGGAAGAGCAGGGCAAACACATCTGACACTTCCCCGTGCTGTTGTCTCAGCCTCCAATTACTCTCAGTTCAAGGCATTTCCTGACCATGCTGTGGTTTGCCTACTTAGCAAACCCTCAAAGGAAATCTCAGCCCAGGACGTGTCCAGTCCACCTGTGAATCCACCTGCAGAGCAGAAAGGCTGAGGAGGAAGCTGAATTTTATCCCTACAGATTCCCTTGTCCAACCCAGTGTTCCTCAGGCTCCTTTGGCAGTGCCCAGAGGGATCTGGCAAAGGTCTCGTGGCTCCCTGAGCAGCCAGGACACTCACCCCTGCAATTTGGCTTCCAGGCATCATTGATGAGCCCTGCACGAGGTGACCTGACCTAGGGGGGATGGCAGATTGCAAGGAGTCGCTGAGGTCTTCGGTTTTAATCTGAAAAGAGAGCAGAGCAATTGCAGACTTAGGGAGCAGAGATGGTGGGGACAGGAGGGGATCCAAGAGGCTGGGAGGGGTGGGGAAGGGGCTCCTCTCAGGGGAATTTCAATGCACTTTCCATTGCTGAAAGGCAGGGTCATTCCCCACTTCTGCTCTCCCTTTTATCACATGGACAGAGTTTTCCTGCTCTGCCAAACCAGTTAAAACACATTAATTAAAACACTTTAGGAAGCAACCAGCTTCAAGGTTTAAAGCATTTTGTGGAGTTAGAATGAAGACACAAAGCAATGCCCCTTCACACCCCCCTGGCAGGGCTGGCCATGGAGAAAGTCCCATTTTGTTCCACAGGGAGCAGAGAACGGTACAAGGGGGTGGGAAAGGAAAGGTCATGGAGTAAAACACCTCAAAAAGCAGAGTAATCTCCCAGTTCTGAAAATGCAGCACTCCAGGTACCAAATGTATTTGCTCCATCACAAAGCAACAAGAAGTTTTAAGGCAAAAAACCCCCTCTTTCCTTAGTTACAACAAGGTGTGGAAAAACTGGAAAACTTCACAGGTGTCAGCCCTTTGTCCAGTGGTCATTTTGAGCTACTTGAATGTTCAACAAAGGTTCTTGTCTACAAGAAAAAAAAATAATCTTAATTTCTGGGTCAATGTTCTTAAGAGATGGATTTGCCCAAGGACCAATACCAAACCCTTGTTTCTGGTTTATTTCTTGGTCTCCACGTTAATTTCTAGCACTGCTACTACATTCAAAAATATAAATTTATATAATAATAATTAAAAAAAACCCTGTTACATCTGTACTTGCTGAAGTCCTTTGTGCTGACTGGGACAGGAGAGAGGGGAATGTGGTTGGGGAGATTTTAGGAGTTTTGAGGTTATTCCTGACAGCTGGGAGAGGAGTGTCTGTGCACAGGAGAAGGCAAGTCATTCAGCACTCTGAGAACACACACTCAAGGAACCCTCAGCACAAGTCCCTCCTAAGCGTGAAAACTCCAGGAACAAGGATCACACCAAGAGTCCCATTCAAGAGCCTCTAGTTCCCCCAGAGTGGAACAAGCAGGAGGACACCAGAAGGGACAGGACTGGAAGTCGCTGTCCATGGGCTCAGCACTGCAGATTGACCCTGCCTGCCAGGACCGACCATCTCCTACCAAATTCCATCCCCCAGAGATGAGGAGGGTCACCTTGGAGGGGGCTTTGTCCAACTGGTGGGCCCTTCAGGCCGTACAACCTCCTACCAGCAGAGGGGGACAAGAATTTCAGCTTTAAAAACAACATCCTAAGCGGATATTTGGGGTCGAGAAGGGTTTCTTTCCCCCCATTTCACTAAGGCAAAGAAAGACACAGAATCGTATAGCTTGGAAAAGACCTCTCAGCTCGAGTCCAACCTTTGACTGATCTCCATGGGAGAGGGACAAATGTGATCCCATAAGCTCAGAGCTCCAGATCCCAAAGGGCAGAACCTGATCACGAGAGGCTCAGAGCTCCAGAGCTGCCCCATTCCCTCTCCCTTTGGGATGGGAAGGTGATTACAACACCCCCTTCCATCACAACGCCAGCTCTGGCCACCGCCGAAACTAGTTTTGCAATAACACCAGCTCCTTGCAGCAAGGGGAAGACATGCTATGAATTCCAGCTCTTTCCTACCTTTCAGGTTGGCAAGATCATCCCTCTCAGCCTGGCAAACAAAAAAAAAAAAAATAGAGGTGGAAAGATCTTCTTGATCACTATCAAGTGATAGTGTCTAAATGAGTAAATGTCAGACAAAGGCTCAGGGGAACACACCGTTACCCCTGAGCCATCCAGTCAGGGCAGGCAATGGATTTATGGATGGTTCTCTCTCTGAGGGTGAGTTAAAAAGAAGCCAAAAATGAAAAAATATAAATAATAATAATTAAAAGTGAAAAAAAAATCAACAATTTTGCTTGCAATTGACGTGTGTGCCTCACACCACGCAGTCCTCCAAGGCTGAACAGTCCCAAAAAAATGAAGTTTTCCACGGCTCAGAGAAGCAGGCGCCGGGTCCCGCCTGAGTTATGATCCCGATAGGAGCGGAGTGTTGGAGAAGCACGAGCCATTTCCAAAGTGAAATCAATTTTTACAGCTGCCAAGCGGGCTGATCTGGCAGCGGGCCAGGCAGAAAGGGGTGTGTAGCTGCACCCCGGCATCGCACAAGATGGGAACGGGAGGTGGGTTTGGCAAAGCACCGGTTCCCGATTTAAAAACAACAACATCTCCCACTGCTCCTTCCCCCGGCCCTGGAATCCTCGGGCTCCCTCCTGCGCAGTGGGCGGCAACCGGCGGGTTCTTGACAAATCCTTCTCCCCCCCTGCACCTATTTCCATTGGGTTTAGGCTCAAATTTACCTCTCCCTCCTCTTCCTCTCCCCACAAGGGCTGCAGCTGGCTAATTGTTCATTAGCGAGAGTTCGGGGTATATCCAAAACTTTTGGGATGGTTTTATGCAAATCCCGCACCTCCGTTTTTTCCCTGGCTAAACCGGCAATATTCCCAACTGTGCATTAAAAAAGCCAACCCCAAAAACCCCAAAAAACCACACACATTGTGGGCGAGGCCGCTCAATATCATGAGACTCCCTTAAAATAATGTAAATCTCAAATTAATGAAACGAGGGGAGGAGTTGCCTTCTCCTTTCCCACTGCCTCGGATGTGTAGAAAACCTCTGCAAATATGGGAAGAGTTTTCCTTATGGAAGTGAATAAAAAAGGTTGAAATTATGAAATCATTACAGAACCACCTTGTGCAGGTATTGGATGGAAATAGGGATTTAGGTAGAACCAGGACTAGATCCCACTGGGATTGCCCAGGACCTTGGGTTTATGTGACCATCACCCCAGATGGGCAGGGGGGAACAGGCAGTCTAAGCTTGTTCCCATTGCATTTTATTTGGGGAAATGACACTACCTAAGGAAAGCCAGCTGGTCTAGAGGAAGGTTCCCTACCCACGGATGGGGAATTGGAATGACATGATCTTTAAGGTCCCTTCCAGAACAAACCATCCCACGATTCCACGACAAATGAAGAGGTAAAGAGCAGGACCAAGGAGTGCCCTGCAAACCCATCGTGCCAGGAGGTGAGGAAGGGGCCTGAGCTGCTGGCTGTGACTCTGCAGGCACCCCTGGGCTGGAGGGTGTCCCCAGGCAGGGCTGGGAGCAGGTGGTGGCACGGGAGCACAGGGCTTAGCCAGGAGAGGGGAGCAATCACACCTGCAAATCTCCAGTGGATGTTTTCACAGCCTTAAAATAGGGTCAGCTGCCCCCGAGCAATCAGAGGGAAAAACACAGGAAGGGTGACTGGGTAGAAAGAGTCCCTTCTGGAGTTGGCTTGAACATTTGCTGGGCTTGGGCAAGGATGGATGGTTTCTTACCTATCTCTGGCCTAAACACAAAAACAAAAAGCAAAACAAACTAAGAAACATATTGAGGGTGATGGAAAATGATCAAAGCTCTTGAGCTTGCTTGCGTAACTGATTTGTGGAAGGTGTTTCATAAACATTTCATAAGAAGGAGAATTATGAAGAAAACATCTCCCAACCTGCCTGCAATTACTGCACAAACTCTTCCTTACCAGTAGGAAGAAGGGGAGAGGAAAAAAAAAAAGTACATCTGTTTTGTAACTGATCTGTGCACTTTTGGCAAAGATTCGGCTCACGAAAACATCCTGCAGACATATTGCAGAGCCCTGAAAAGGCAGGAAGTTGGAAAGATTCACCTCAGAAGGGCTGATGGCAGCGGGGGAAGGAGATACCCTTCGAAAATCAGAGCCACATTGGGGGCAGTGGATTGATGGTCAGATCCCACTGGCTGGGCAGGACTCTCTGTATAAACCCAGCTTGGGCTCACTGGGAATCTCAGCTGGGATTCCATCAGACACCAAAGCAGCCCCAAAATGCAGCACCTCCTCTGGATGAGCTTTGATGCAAGCCAGGCACTGCTCCATCACCCTCCTCGCCACAGTGGGAGCCACTGATTGAGTCCCCAGAGTCTCCCGTGCCCTCCCAAAATCCAGACACAGGATCCCCATGCCCTGCCAGCATCACTCCTGAGCAGCAACCACGGCCAGCAGTGCGAGGCTGAAGACAACCCTCTCTGTTGTGATGTTTCTATTTAGACAGTAACCTCTTTGAATCCCATTTATCTGCCGCTGCATCTGCCTTATCTCCCAGTCAGCAACTCGCAGCTGTTTCAGGTTTGACTTACAGCCCTCCATGCAGAGGGAAGAGGAGGATCAGGTGCACAAGGAGGGTCTGACCCACCTGCCCCTCGCTGGAAGGGAACAGCACGGCTCTGCCAGGGCTGAGTCACCCCAACAACACCCTCCAACACATCAGCACCGCCTGCAGCTGCCCCAAAACCATTTGCCCGGAGCCAAGGGAGGAAGGTTGGGGCTGGAACCATCTCAAAGCTGGGTGCGAGGCTCTTGCAGCTCCCTGAGCCTCCCCACCTTCCGATGGCGTAAGTGCACTGCTCTGAATTACCTGCACACGTGGGCACCATAAAATAAAAAACACACTAATAATAAATTATGGCAATAATAATAGTAATAATGGGCTTGCAATTACTATTTCCACATGTACTATCCTGCACAAAGGGCTTAGCAGACACGCAGGAAGGAGGCAGAGAACCTTTATGCCAGTGCCACGATATTCACCCTGTGACATTTATATCACACTCAAGGCTGGGGTTTTTTGGAAGCTGTCAGCACGACAGGAGGGGAGTTAATCTCATGCTGAATTCCCAACAGCCTGTGCCCTGAAACTCAGCCATGACAGCATACTAAAAAACTAATATCTATTGCCTAACCTCAACACACCTGCAGCACAGCTCCATGAGGCCTGATTTGGGATGGTTTGTCCTCTGAGCTCCAGCTCGGGGTGTTAGTGCTTATGCTGGGGTAAAAGTGGGGGTGGGAAATCAAAACTTTCAGAGTTTACATGCTTCACAAAGGAAAATAAACAGAAGCACACGCAGCTTTGCAGCCAAGGGCTGAGACAGCATTTCCCTGGAATTTTTGCTTTTAAACAAACAGGGAAGAGGGAGAAGTCACTCCTCTGTGCTGAAGGAAAAACCTCAAATGATCACATGTGGCACACCAGGCTCCAAAAGCAGGTGCTGAGGGAGAGGAGAACCAAACCAGAGGTGGGAGGAGCACCTGAACAGCCACACTGCCACTGCCACCTGCTCAGGTGGGAGCATCCTGAGCAAGGGCTGCTCCCACAGCCCCTGCAGGAGCCCTGGCAGCGCTGCCAGGAGGTGATGTGTGCTCCCTGAGCACAGGACTGGGGAGGTGACACTGAGAAACAACCACTTAGAGCATCTTCACCTTGACTCCTGGTACTCAGACATGTGGTACCTTCCCCTCCAGGGCTGTGGACTTGCCAAATTGGAAGTTTTTTAAAAACAGGGAGGGGAAGATGCCATTCTCTTGGTCAGAATGCTGAGACCCTCCAATAAAAGCAGGGAAAACAATTTTACCACCATTAAGGCTGTGATTTCTCTCCTGTCTCCATCCCAGGTCTCTCCTCTCCAGCCATCCTCAGCCCAGAGGTGCTGCCCTCCTGCCCCAACCTTCCCATGCATTGCAGCACTGCTCCTGCATCTCTCCCAGCTCCACTTGCCCAACTTCCAAAGCTCTCCAGAACTCCACCTCTGCCTACACCTTTGTGCTTATCTGCTCTGCTCCCACCCTGGGCTGCATCCCTGCCCCTTTCCTTATCAATGTGACTTCACACCCACCGGCCTCCATGGCTTCTCCCATGCCCTCTTGCATGCTCACACAGGTTCCCTGGAGCCCAGTCATGTCACTGTTGAAGTCAACAGCAAAGTTGCCCTATTGGGGTTTTCTATGGCCAGGAATCTGACCCTTAACAGTTCTCCAAATTCCCTGCATGAACAACTTGCTCTTTCCATGGATCTCTCGTCTACAGGGAGGGGACTGTGTTTGTTCTGGACTCTCTGTGCCTTCTGGCTACCAACCAGTGACAAAACAAAATCCCTGGCACTGCTGTACAGTGCAGGTTTCCCTGCATTAGTCACCCAGGAGAGGAGCAGAGCAGTGTCCACCCGGGTAGCCCTTGGCAGCAAGGCTCTTCCCACCCCATCCCACGTTTGAAAGGATTTAAGTTGGACTCAGACAGCTCCCTGAGTGGGGCTGGCCCCATCCCAGCCCCACAGGTCTCTCTCATTGGTTGGTGGTAGTTTTGGCACCAGCTGCCACACCCCAGGGAACTGGGACACAAGGAGAGCAGCTAGAGGGATTGCATTAAATACATTAAGTAACATAATTAAACAAGAAAGGGAGAGTGAGAGGGATCAGCTTTGCTGGAGAGTATCACATTGTGTTTCATTTTGGGTGGAGGGGATGAGGTTTTGGGGATTGAAGGGAAAAGGAAGCCCAGAGCCAGCTCTCTGCTCCCACTTGGAGGTTTGGGCAAACTTGCCCGTGTTGGGAAGCAGGGCAGAAGGGCTCCTTGCAGGATAGACCCACCACCCATCTCCCAGGATGCTGAGCACCCCAGCTCAGCCCCCTGGGTCCACATGGAGCAGATCAGCCCCTGTGGGAAGAGAGAAAGTGCACTCTGATGTCAGGCTTCCAAAATTAGAGGCCTTGCTTGGAACCCATTGCCTTCACCTCTGTGTGCCATGACTTGCCCTTCTGCAAAATGGGTGCAGGGCCCCACCCTGGCTGGGTGGTGCAGGGCTGTGATTGAATTCTTGGAGCTCACCAGATGAAAGGCCCTCAAGAACTCGGAGTCCTCTCCTCATTACCGAGGACTCCAGCAGAGCTCATATCCATGCACAGCAGTTCGTGCAAGTCACCACTCAAAAAGGTGCTGGGCGACCTCAGCAGGGGTTGGACAGTGACAACCATGCCTGGAGCTGAGTTTCTGTTGTGGAAACAAGCGCTGTGACCCTTCAGACAGGCCCATGAAGTTGAGCTTGTCCCCTGTCAGCCTGGCAAACACTCCCCAAAGGATGGCTGGAGCCCAGCTGGAGCAGGGAAGCAGCACAAGGAGATTTCTCTGTCTCTCCCTTGTCTCTGAGATGGCTCAGAAACAGCTGTACAAGAGATTTTGCCAGTGGACCAAGGCAACAGGTGTAGGAAGCACCTTATAAATGCAGGCTGCTCTTCAGAAGCAGGAAAGCAGCTGGGTCTCAAGGAACAGATTCAATCCAGCCAGCTCTGGGCTGCTGTCCACTGTTATTGGCTGGCCTCAAATTAATTCAGCGGTTTCAGTCCAGCTCTTGAGAAAAAGAAAGAAAAAGACCAAATCCTTGCTCTTAATCCCACCCTCCTCTCCCTCATAAGCTTCCCAGGGACTCACTGGCCAGTTTAGGAGTTCATTCCCAGCAATGTCATCCAAGGACCTCTGCCAAGTGCCAGAACAAAACCAGCCTGAAGAAGGGGTTCCTCTGCATATCTGTCCTAAGCAAAGCAGGGCCATATATAGACACAGAGGACTTTCCCTCGAGCCAGGGCTTTCTCTGATGCTTTCCCAAAGGGCTGCATTTCAACGAGGAACCAGCACACAAATTTATGCAATCAGTCTATCCCTAGGACAGAGCAGGGAAACTTCAAAGGGGAAAGGCCAAGGCAGTGTTGAGCTTAGATCCAGTGTCAGGGAAGGCAGATAGGACAGCCAGGCTGATTTCAGGCAGTGGAGGCTCAAGAGATGAAAAGCAGATGCAAGACTTAGGCTGATGCCCCGGGGCAATGCAGAGAAGGAGAGAGAGTGCAATCTGAATTGATCCCCAGAGGGGAGAAGGAAGCAGGATGTGAACCTCCCCTTGAGAGGAGGGCAAAACAGGACTGGGATGGAAATCTGGAGGGCAGACTGAAACCTGAACTCCCCACAGGGAAGAGCCAAGCAGGAACAGAAATGACATCTAGGGAACACATGAGATTAGGGGGAGGTGGGAATGAAAAATTATGAGAGAGATCCCCGGGGGGAGGGAAGCCCTGATGGAGTGAAATTAAATCTGCAGGGAGTTTTGCATCCCAGATATTAATAACAAACTACCTCGCAAGGTAGGCCCTTCTTTCCACCTTCAAAAGGATGGAGGGGAGGAAGAACTTGTCTGTGGTTGAGCACAAGACTATGAATCAGAGGATGGGAGTCCGTATCCCAGCTCTGCCAGGGAGCAGGTCCCTGGGTTACAGTACACCCCAATGTCCACAGGCAACTGTCCCATAAAGCATCCCCCCATTCCAACTGCAATCACAGTGCTCAGCAGCTTTGGGAAAAGCCAGTCTGGGGCTGCAAGGCAGGGCTAAACACCTCCCCACCTTCCAGAGGCACCGGGATGCTGAAGCCCATTAGCAAAGTGCCTTCAGACGTGTGGGTGGAAAGTACCAAACAAGGTCAGAGTGTTATTAATGGCACTGAAAAATGAGCCACCCGTGATTCCAGATCTCAGATGCAGTTTGCCCACTTTAATTTCTCACATCATGTGTCTACAGGACATCAGCTGTGAAGACCTGAGATAACCTACCCTGTTACCTCAAAGCAACTGTTGAAAATCCCACATAAATTAAAAAATTAAGGTTTCCTTGGACAGTGACTCTCAGATATGAACAGAGCAGGGAGATGAGTTAGACGAGGAGGTCCTGAGGGAGGGAAACCCTCTTGCAGAGAGCAGGGCAGTAACACACAGCATCTTTCACCTGGTTTAGGAAAGGAGGAATTTTTCAAGAGACCCAGTGAAAAGGCTTTCTAGGAAGCCTGTTAGAAAGAGATCTTTATCCTTTCTACATCCCCTGATCGGTGTAAACCAAAGAAAACAAAGCCCAGGAATAAAGAACCAACAGTAAAACTGAAGCTGTGCTGAGCCCTGCTCAAGCACTTCAGGGCTTGCTTGTCTGTCTAAAATATTGCCAGGTCTCACAGCAGGATCACCTTCACATGGACCTGATTAGTGATAATGACAGGTTAGATAAACAAATGACAGCCTGTCTTGCAAGGGTCAGCCTTTTGCTGGAATGAAAGTGCATGGCATATTTGGATACGGAGCTCATGCTCAGCCTCATTTCCAAAGCTCTCCCAGCACTGGAGAGCACTCAGAGCTTGGAGAGGAGCTCTCACTGCCTGCCCTGGAAGGAGAGGAGAGCCGAGCCTGCATTCCCTCCCTGGCACTCCAGCTGCAGCCCTGCAAGGGCCAGCGTGGTCCTGCCCTTCACTCTCTGATGGAAAAGCCATGGGGGATTGAGCTGTGTGTCCTCCTCCCCCAGCTGCAGATCAATGCACATCTCTGCGTGCTGGGCTCCAACCCTCACCCCATGCACACAAGCCCTGGCACCTCCCAAACCCATCAGCCCCAAATCCAAGGGTGTATTGCAGCAGCCAGTATTATCTCGAGGATTAGCTCCAGACACCTGGCTCTCCAGAAGAGCTCCCTTCAGAGCCAGCTACAAAAACAAACCATCCCGTATTTCCTAAAGGCTGAGACTGGTGGGGAATTAAACCAAACCAGAGCTGGTGAGACCACAGCAGCACCTGGGGAGATCATCACATTCCAGCCAGGGAAAGCTCCCATTCCAACACTTTCAGACCTTCTCCTGGTCCCACCTGATGCCCTTTGCTGGCAAAACTCAAGCCCTGCTTGCAGAGCCCCCCAGTTCAGTCCCTGCCATGCTCTGGCCACGCTCCAAACCATCAAGAGGCAGATGTCCCTATCCACGCTGCCAGCACTGAAGGTGAAAGTTTATTACTGTCTCTTTGCATTTCCCTTGATATAAACAGGAAACAGCCAGCATTAGACTCACTAACTAAAAAGCCAAACCAGATAGGCAAGGCAGAAGATGCTTCTTTTTCCATACACACCCTTTTCCCTCTCATTCACATACAAATTACTGTTGCATCCAGGTGGGAGGAGGGTTTGAAGAGGGGAGGGGGGAAGAAATGTTTGCCAAATAGGTTGAGGGATCAGAAGGAGCTTTCTCATAAAGCACAAGGCTGAACCACAAACTGCAAGAAAACCTCAAACTCCGCAAGTTTCCCTCCTCCCCATTGGCAGGGTGAGAGCAGCCACAGCAGGCGATGGGAGGCAGGGAAGGGGTCTAACCAGGTCACTCCACCCTTCTCTTCCCGCCTGGAGCGCAACAGGGGAGGGAAACAGACCTGAAATGTAGGCCATCTACAAAGACTGGGGGAGAGGCTTAAATGATGTGAGATTTATGATCTTCAAAGTGATTAGCGCCCAGCACTCCAAATAAAGGCAAAGGGAGCTCAGCAGCTCCTGCAGTCAGTTTGGAGTTGGGTTTCAAACCATCCTTCTCTGGCTTCGGTTTGAAAACTTGAATTGCAAGCTAACAAAAAAGAAAAAAAAAAAAGCCACCCAAAACCAACCTCAAACCCCAAACCAAATTAAAAAACCCACCAACCTCCACCCCTAATGAAAGAGCTCAGCACCTGATTTTACATGAAAACACTTTGATATTTCCACCTCTCCTCTCTTCCTTTTTTCTCGTCATTTGGAATCTATTTGCTGAATTGAAGATGAATTCACCGACAGCTGAGGTCAGCCCAAAACGTGAGTGTGCAACCCCTGTGCATTCAGGCTCATGCTCATTTAAGATAATAATTTAAAATAATAATAATTATTGTTTTAAATAACAATAATCCAAAATAATAGTTATTACTTTAAATAAAAATAATTTAAAATAAGTCTACACGTGGCCTTGGCAGAGCCAAGAGAGGGAGACAAAGAGCCACTTGCACAGGCCTGTCCACTCATGGACTGCTACATCCCCATCCCTGACACCACTGCAAAACCAGACTAAAAATAAAATAAAATAATAAAAAGAGCTTTCTCACAGTCTTGCTTTTTAAACCTTGTTAAATCCCCAGTCAGGTTTGCTACCCAGTTACAGGGACACACTGGCACAAATGAAAGGGATTTTGTGTTTCCCCTTTGTTTTAAGGGAAAAAAAAAACCCAAACAGTGGTGGAAAGTGAATGCTACAAAATACCTACAAAACTAAAATTTTTTTAGGAGGAATGGGTTTCTATCAAACAAATTCTCCTGCCAGCAAGCCTGGCTGCCCCCAGCTGTACCAGCATCCTTCAGTGACATGCAGAGGAGCGGGACCTTAAAGCCAGTCCATCAGATCCCCAGTGGGTGTAAATCAGCACAGTCAATCAAATCTCCTTGATTAACCCCAGCCCAGCTCCAACATCTCGGTGCTGTTGCCATAGGAAAAGTTTGCAACACGTAACGATCTCCTGCTTATTTCTATCTGGAGGGAATTTTCTTTTATCGCTGCTTCTAAGCAGATTGGAACCCTCTCCTGGCGTGTGGAAAGCCTGTGCTCTGGGCTCTGCAGTGCACAGAGCTGGAGACACAAGGCTTTTTGTTTCCAGCTGGGTATTCCAAAACCCTGGAAGATGGCTGAGCGTGTTGGGACACCTTTGATAGGAAGTTCCGACCCACCCAAAGCCGGAGCAGCCAAGGCAAACAAACAAACAGCAGCCTGCTGACATCTGTCAGGCAAGAGCCACCAGGACAAAGCCTGCAGGACAAAAAAAGGCACACTGAGAAGGTCCAGGGGCTGCAAGCAGGGAGCCTTTGGAAAGGGCTGCAACCCCTGAGCTCAGGGAAGGCACAGCTGGAAGCTCTGGCTGCTGTGCTCTCAGTGCCAGCATCTGCTGCAAGTGCTCCTGACTGTGGAGTTCCAGCCCCTTTCCTTCCCAGCTCCAGCCCCCCAGCCAACCCCCGAGTCCTGGAGCAGGGCACTGGCTGGGCTCTTTTTGCTCTTTTCCTTTCCAAGTGCTGAGCCCAGCTCTGATGGCCACAGGAGGCCTCAGCTTTAAACTCAGAGAGCATCTTTACAGAACCACAGAATGGTTTGGGCTGGAAGGAACCTTAAAGAAGCTCTTGTTCCACCCCCTGCCATGGGCAGGGAGACCTTCCACTAACCCAGGGTGCTCCAAGCACCATCCAACCTGGCCTTGGACCCCTCCAGGGATGGGGCACCCTGTGCCAGGTTGTGCCCACCCTCCCAGCAGAGCAATGTGTCTGCAGAGATCCAAGAACTCCAGAGGGCTGTCACCTTGTGAGGTGATGCTCAGGGATTTCTCAGAGCCACATATGAAAATCTGCAGGCAATAAGGGAGTTGTTTTGGCCAGAAAACAACTCAGGGGGTGTTCTTAGCTGTACAAAGCAGGAGAGCAGCAAACACAGCAGAGACAGGGGTCCCTCCTGTGCTCATTGGCAGCTGGCCTTGCTCGCCCCACGAGCAGCACTGCTTTTATCTGCTGCCCTTTCCCCCCTGGCTTGCAAAGAGGAATCTGGTGGAGGCAGGCCTGGTCTTGACCTGTGCACTCCAGGACCTCAAACCACCTCATCTTTAGTCCCTGCTGATACTCCTGTGAGTCAGCCCTGTACCTTTATCCTTGCATACCACGGTGCTTTCCGTGTCACAGTGCATGGGGCTTCGAGGAGGGGTTTGCACCTTTGCCACTCTGAGGTGCCTTTTGTTTTTAAATAATAGAAAATAAAAATTCAAAAGCCAGCAAATCCCTTGAGCAAGTGGTCATTGAAAAAAAAATAACTCTATAATTAGCTGAACTTCTATGAAATAGGAAGAGGGAAACCAGAGGTGTAATGTCATTGTATCCCACAAGGGGAATTGAGAAGAAGTTCTGTGGTCTGTTTAATGGCAGCTTCTGACCCAACAGTTTTTATCTCTCAGCAGGAGCTGCCTGGGACTCAGCATGATGAGCAATTAAAACACAGTCATTCAAGAAAGGAGGAGAATACCTGGTAACCCAGGGAGAGTCTTACCTGCCTGTTAAAGTCCAGCCCATTCTGTTCATTCCCTACAATGAAACAAACAGAAAAATGTCTCAGTATTAATGACAGTCAGCATCGATGGGACCTTTCCAGAACTTAGAACACATAACCAAAGCCATGAGGCTGGCCCAGCTCAGAGCAAGGAGAGGAGGAGGAGGAGGAAGGAGGAGTCAGTGGAAGGATGAAGGCAACTTCTGCAATATTTGGTGCTATCAGCCTTTGCTGAAGGTTAACAGAAGTGTTTCTTCCTGGGAGATACCTGGCCAAGCAGCAAAGGGTGGGGGAAATCTCCCTGACTGCAAGGGAGATTCCAGCAGAGGTGAGCTGGAGGACATCACTGATCTCCAGGGAAAGCCAGGACGAGGGCAGTGCCCACAAAGCACAGCCCAAGTGTGGGAAAGGCCAGCAAACAGGTGGCCAGGGCTCTTAGCCTGGGATCCTCAGGAACCCGTGTGGCACTGGGTAATTACGGCATATCTGAAGGAACAGAGGGTGCCGTGGGGTTGTGCTCAAGAGGCGTCTCCTTGATTCCAAAAGAGATTGGCAGGCACAGGGGGAAAAATCAGACAGGTTTCAGCCTGAAGGTACCGCACAGGCCCTCACTCATTCCCCTTTGATGATAAACATCCCCCCCCCCGTCCATCACACCTGCCAAATTCATCAAGAACATCACAGAGGAAAGGTTGTACTCTCCACAGATATGAATGCTTTAAGGGATTCCACGAAGCTCTTTAGTTGCAAAGGCAACCCCAAGAAACCCCTTCCCTTTGCAATACATTCCCCAAGTCATTCTCTTCCAGTCCAAGGGAGTTTGTGATAAACAGCCTTAAATTGTTCACATCCCACCAACACGAGCCCTCGGGGGCTCCTCCTCCTGTTTTTCCCAGTGTAACGTTCCCCATAAAGCACAGCCCGTGCCCTGTGATCTGATCAAGCTTCAACACATCGTGTTTTGCAGTGGTTCATGTCTCCTGCAAAAAGCTGGAAAGAGATAGGAGAGGCTGTGCAGGCAGAGTGCAAACCCAGCTCTCCCATGGCCTCACTCAGCCCTAATGCAGCATTTTCCAGCTTGCACCCTGCACACAACACTCCCAGTGAATCAGCAGGGCTCTCTCAGATCCCCAGGGGAGCGGGCTTGGGACAATTATTCATGGATGGCAAAACATTTGAGAGTCAACGATAACGCTTTCATGGCAGCCTGTCCTCTGCTATCTAGAAACAGCTCTGGAGATTTAATCTGAAACATCCAGCAGCACTGACGGTGGAAACTGAGCTGCCTTGTTGGAGCTTTGCTCTCCAGCAATGCCACAGAACTGTTTCACAGCAGAACAAGCTGTTGCCCCCATCAGCTCCGAGCTCTCCTCTATCTCCTCACCATCTGCACCTCAACCACGATCCAGCTCCGTGCCCTCTCCCCCAGCCTGGCTGCATTTCTGCTCTGCTCCAGCCTGCCCTCGCTTCCTGCCTTCCTCCCAAAGCTTTTCTCTTCCCCAATCTCAGCTCTTTATCTCCTTCCATGCAATTCCCTGCTCTGCTCCAACCTCCAGCTCCCCCTGCCCCTCTGCTCCCCATCCTGACCAGCCCTCCCCAGCTGCTCCTGCCCCAGCAATGGGTTCATTCATTGCGTTCCAGCTCCTGCGCCCCAAGAGCCAACAACTGCACATCCACCGATGGCAATGCTGATAGCGTTAATGGATGATCACAATCAGCATCCACACACCTGAGCAGGACTCCAGGAGGATCTTCAAGGCCTGCAGTTTCTACCTTTGAAACCCACGGGGGGGTTGATGCAATCTGAAGGCAGTAGCTGAAGGGAAGAGAAGCGAGGAGAGGAGAAGGAAATAAAGTTCCCAGTTGCTGAAATAGAACAGGAAGGAAAAGGTAATCTCCTGGTTTCTTGGATACAAGAGTTTCACTCAGGTTCAAGCACGGCATGGTGATGAGGCAAGATTTAAAGGCCTTGAGGGAGATCCCGAGGTCCTGGGGAAGGTATCTGAGTCACCACCATACACCCCAAAACTTGGAATCTGGGATGTGCAGCTGGAAGGAAGTTTCACCACACATTGCTACCACCAGGGCCAGCTTCTCCTGCAAAGTCTTTCCTCCTCTTCCAAGCTTCCCACCTCTTACTTTTTCCTCCCTATTCAAGCAGACCTTGACCTTTCCTTGTCCCTTCCTCTCCTACAAGGTCAGACACAGCATCCTCCAAGTCCTACCCTCTGCAGGTCAAGAGGGGGGATTGGGAGCACCTTGGCCAGGAATCCTGTGAGTACAAACCTTCCTGGAGACTGCCACCAGCTCAGGGGTGACTTGGGTGTCTCAGTCTGAGAGAAGTGCCCCGGGCTGCCCTGGCAGACGCTGAGGAGCAATAGGCACCTCCAGAGGCCATTCCTCCCACCTATCTCAGACACCCATCTCCAGCTGAGATGAATGGCCCTCTGGAGATGACTATTCCTCTTGATTGACTCCAAAGGGACCCAGGGGCAACTAGTTCAGGCTTAGATGTCCAAGAGTGAGATATTTAAAAAGGGGCGAGGTGATTTCTGCTCCCAGTGGTTATGTAAATGGGAGCTGGATACACAAATCTCTTCAAGGCTTCAGCAGGACCAGCCAGTGTTTGTGCACAGATTTATTTGCAAACAAATCTGGTCTTTTTCTATTTCAGTTAATGTAAAATTAAAGTGATTCCAGCTGCAAGGCAAGGCTTGGGTGTGACAGGGATAACAACTTTAAATCAGTAACTTTCCTACAAATATTTTAAAAACAGACTCAGTTTCCTTCCAGTTTCTGTCAACATCAGGACTCACACTGCAGCAGTCATTTCTCTCTTTAAAGGAACGGGCTGTTCAAACAATCTGCACTTAAGATTTAATCTTTTCTAGCTCCAGGAGATAAAAAGAAAGAAAAGTGTAAGTGGCAGCAGATTCTCTCCTGCTGTAAACTGCCAGAACTCCACTAATTTTAATGGAGCTTCAGCCCAGCCAACAACTTGCCTCTTGCTACACCAGCCAGACACGATGGGATCCAACACCTCCTGCATCTGCTGGGTGCAGAACTGCCCTGCTTGAATCGCATCAAACGGGGGAAGCCCTGGGACTGCAAGGGGGAAAGGCTGCTGGGAGCCCCTGCACTGCCATTCCCAGGATCCTGCTCCTCAGCCAGGCTCCTGCTGGGTGTTCTGGACAGGGGAAAGGCAGCGATAAGCTCGGCTTAGCAGGGCAGGCTAGCACCGTGCTGCTCTCCTTGCTTCACCTGGCAGCTGTTTTGCATAGCACTGGCATCAGATCTGGTGCGAGTTTGCCTGGGGAGGTTTCTCTGGGGATGGGAGAAGCCAGAACAGTCCCGGACAACTTTCCCCCCACCCTCTGCCTGTTCCCCCCGGCCGGGGCTGCAGAAGCAGCAGCTCCATCAGAACCAACACGATTCTTCCCACTGGAAGCTGCAGAGCCAGTCAGGCACTGGAGGATGAAAGCAGCATAGTGGGAGAAAAGGAAAATCCAGACTGCAGCTCCTTCATCTTGGCCAGGCAAACACATGCAGCAGCATGCAGATGTCACCTGGGGGGGTGACAGCTTCTCACCCAGCGACACACACACGGCTGCGACCAGAGGCATCACTCATTCCCCTTCCCACCCAGCTCCACACCTCATTCACCCCACGGTTTGATCTTGGAAGGGCCGGGGGAATCGGGAGGTGATTTCAATCTCTAACAGGTGTCGGGGAATTCCCACAGGGAATCAGTTTTGTGCCGCCTCGCATTTGGGAGGGAAATTCGGAACAGCTGAATGATGCTGGGGGAACAGTGCCAGGCAGACACCAGGCAGGGGGTTCAGCTGCCTGGGCTCAGATGTCTAACTTTTGGGTGTCTAATTGGGAGCCAATTGCTCTAGGCTCCCTTTGGAGCCACGGAGAGGAAGCAGGCGCTTCCAGAGGGCAATTCATCTCGCCCCCGAGATAGAGAGCAGAGAGATGAATCACCTTCTGGAGATACCCATTTCCATCAGTGCCTGCACAAGGAGCCCGGGGTGAGCAGGTCAGACTTCAGCCTCAGAGTATCGAATATCTAAAATTAAGATTAACCTCACCTATCCCAAGGATTTTAGCACCCCAGCTGATAAAGCACAGTGCCACTGGAGATTGGCAGCGCAGGCAGGATGCAGAGTGCCTTTCATTGTGCATTTTCTAGAAGCTGAGGAATTAACTTGCTCAAATCTCTCACCTCAAACAACATGGGAAGTTAAAAGATTAGCCAAGTGCTGGTGAAGGAAAGAGTGGCAACAATTACATAACTAGACAGAGCACTTGACCCACATGCTGTAAATGCTGCAAAACACTCACTTGCACCGAGAAGGATGTGGCTCTATTAGGCAAACAAGATACTCAGCATCAAATACACTGCTCAGGATTTCAACTGACTTGGGAGACTCAATAAAACTCCAAGTCACAGCAGCCTCTCCAGAGCTGGCAGGGAGAACCCTGAGTGCTGGGAGCTCACTGAAATCCCTTTTCTCCATTTAGTGGGTTCCCTCCAGCTGTGCCCACCAGCACTGGGCAGCAGAGACAGCAGCAGAGCAGACACCAGGCAGTTCCCTGCATCCTGCTGGGATGCTTCCTGCTCCCAAAGCACTTAAAAAGTGCTTTTTAAAGGGAGCAGAGGAAAGTGGGAGCAGGATGGGGGGTTTTTGAGGCTCTGAAGACACAAACAGCCCAAACCATCAGAGCATCTCCATGGGAAAGCTGGGGCTGGTTAGCAAAAGTGAATCTGTGCTGACTCAGACAGCTACAGACTCCAGGGGAAGCTTTCACTGAACACTCAAGTGTTTCATTTGGGTGGGAACCCCTGGGTTACAAAATTGCCTTCCCTTTGTCAGCAGTGCCTCAGAGAAATCCCTTCCCATATCCCACTGCAGCTTGGGGTGTGCTGTGCCCTTCGTGTGGGGCAGGGCTGGGGGGAGAGCAGGACAGCAAGTGTGGGAGACTCGGGCAGCTTCCAGAAGGAAACCCGAGGGCAGCAGTTGTTCCCACGGAAAACATTTCACCTGCAGGTGCTGGGAGAGGGCAAGTCTCTTCTCTTAGACCAGAGGCAAGAGGCAGATCAGACCAGCTCTTCCTTTGCCCCTCTAATTCAAGTCAAACCAGCCTTTTGTTCCCCTTTCCCCTCCCCATCCTTTTTTATCCTCTTCCATAATGGGATGTTTAAGAAAAAAAAAAATAAAATAACCCAACCTCAAACCCTAATCACCTTCATTTGAATTTCAAATATCCCCCTCCTGGCCTCCCCCACGCCCCAACTGACTCGGAGCTGGGAATATGGAAATTTCTCCTGCTTGCCTTAAATGTGGCTGTGCTATGAAAATCATCAGCCTCATGCAAATCCCGAGCAGCCCCAATCGCCATGGCAACCAGCTGTTTGCAGCCTGAACACTGCTGCTGCCTGCATCTCTGCGGGACCTGGCCTGGGGCTGTGCAGGGCTGCAGGGGGAACAGAGCAGGGAGCTCCTGCAGGCTTGGAGCAAAGTTTCACGAGGGAGAGCTGGCCCTGGAGAGCAAAGGTGCAGCCAAGGCTGAGGCTCGGCGTGGGGCTGGGAGAGGCCAAGTTTCCTCAAAAGCCTCTGGCCTGGCAGGCTGTTTGCAGCTGGATGCTGAGATGAGCTGGTGGGTGCTCCACCTGCCATCCCTTGCCTGGGCACCTTTCCTTTCCCCTCAGAGGCCAGAACCTTCACTCCCTATTCCAGCACAAGCCATCACCTTTGAGAGACCCTTCCCCAGCCCCTGGGGTGGGATTGCAATGAAGAGCAGCTTTCCCAGAGCCCAGCAGAGAGCAGGGCTCTGTCCTGCCCATCCCTGGGGAGAGCAGCACCCTGAAAGGGCTTCCACCCTGTCAAAAAGTGGGGGAAGAGATCCCTTTGGAGCTGAGGGATGAAGACAGACTTAACTGAGTTTGCTCTGTGGCAGACTGAGGCAAGAGCTCTGATCTTCCACCTGCCCTGATGTGGATTTAATGCAAAATGCACTGACATGGAAACCTGGTCCTGGGAAGGGATTTGGTTCTGATGGAAGTTTTAGTGTCCAGTTTCAGAGCTGCCCTTGCTCTCTGCTCCACTGCCAGGGGACCTCAGGTGTCTTCTCCTCACACAGGCTGGATGAAGATGAGGATGCAGGGAAAGAATGACACTCACAGCAGGGTCTCCTCCAAAGGGACACTTAGAAGATGCATCATAGCCCCTCATCACTTCATTTTCTTCAGGTTTAAAGGAAAGGGTATTTCCTACTCTCAGAGTGAAGATACCTGTTTTAATGCTTTTTTCCAGAAGACTGTGGGCAGACCCCATGGCTGTCTACACCTTCCTCATGAGTGCAAGCACTGATCTCTGCCCTCTGTGAGCAGGGACAGCACCCAGGGAAGGGCTGGAGCTGTGTCAGGGCAGGGTTAGGTGGGATCTCAGGGAAAGGTTCTTCCCCCAGAGGGTGGTGGGCACTGCCCAGGCTCCCCAGGGCAGTGGGCACAGCCCCAAGGCTGCCAGAGCTCCAGGAGGGTTTGGACAATGGGAGAGGGACAGGGTGGGATTGTTGGGGTGTCTGTGCAAGCTGAGCTGCACTTGATGATCCTTGTGGGTCCCTCCCAACTCAGGATACTCTGATTCTAAACCACAGAGAGGTCACCCAGCCTGTGAGGGTGAGATAACCCTGCTCCCACTGCCACCAGAGCCAATCCAGGTGCCCAGTGCTCCAGGTCCCCGAGCCTTGCCCATCCAAAGCACACCCCTCTGCCCACCCCCTGCTCCCCCAGCCCTGACTGGGGTCACCACCCCCTGTCCCAAGGAGCGGTCCCAGCCCCCTAAGGCAGTGATAGGGCTGCAGGGCTGCCCTGTAGGGCACCCCCCGGCTCTGCTCCCGTGCTGGGTGCCCAGCACACCCTGCCCTGGGCTCCTGGCAGCTCCCCGGGATACAGGGTGGGGAGGGAAGATGCTGGGGAGCGCCTGCAGCTATTCAGTTACCCATGGTTGTGTTTGAAGAGCTTCCCTATCGCCCTTTTGTAAAAGCTTTGGCTTCCCCCCCATAGCCTCAACAGATGAAATCAAAGGGAAGTAGCTCTGCTTGGTGTAACCTGTTTTGATCAAGGAGATAAACGGGGGAACAAGTGTCTGACACAAACAAACAGACAGACAGGGGCAAGTCCCACCTCAGCGTTTTGTTGCATCAGATACCGAGGGCTCAGATAAACCACAAGAAGGGGGAGATCTCTCTCTGCCTCTGGGCTGCAAGACCAGGGGCGACACTCGGCACTGCCAAGCCCCCACAGTTCCCACCAAAAAAATCAACCCAGAGCTTGCTGGCATGGCTTTCATCAGTTGAAAGAGATGAAAAGAGCTCGGAGCCAAGCACAGAACTCACGCTTGTCATTACCCCCCATGGAGTCAGAGGGACTGGGAGCCCAGCCACGCATCAAACCGGGCTGGAATCACCAGGGAAAGGGGAAAGGGTGATGGGGGAAACATCCAGCCCACTCCCCACATGGGGGAAACTGGTGCGACACTTCCCCTCTTCCCCCTCACACACCTGATAAAAACAGGCAGGATGAGGAAAAAGGAAGGATTGAGATTCACAGGGTTGGGCAGGGTAGGTGATATTCCTTATAAATTATTCTTTTTTCAATCATAGCTCTTTTAAAATGGCAACATTTCACTACAGCCAGTAGACTCGGAGAGGCTGGAATCAAACAAACCTGGGTTTGGGAGAATATCTTACTCAAAAAGCTTTTGAAGCATTTGCTGTGAAATTGCATGGATAAAAAAGGGGAGGGGGAAGAGAAAAAGCTGATGTTTCCAAACCTCCCACAAAAGACAAACAATTTGAACAATTTTCTCAAAAAACAAAACCCCCCGACAATTATTTCAAACACTTTCAAAGTAAAACAATGCCCCAAATTACCCCTTTTTCCCCCCTCTAAGCCTAGAATTGGCGGAGATATGAAAGGATGAGATTATGGTTCTGCTACTGACACTTCCCATCAGATCTTCAGGCAGCACGTTTAGATCAAGGGCTTGGTTTACAAAAGCATTTTGGCACCCAACTCCCCCCAGTTCTTTTTTTATATTTTTTTTATTCTTCTTGGAGCCAATCTGCATCTTTGGGTGATGAAAGGCCTTTGGATATCTGCACCTAGAAGGATTTCTAGTCTTTGTAAGGTATAATACTGTTAGTTGGGGAACAAACCTCTCCTTTGGGGGTAACAAGATTGTTGGGGAGTTGTGTGGATTGGTCTAATTCGCAAGGAAATGGGTCTTCAATTAATGAGTCATCAGCAAACAGCTTTTTCCCACACGAGGCTGCTAACCAAAACACTAAACTATTTGGTGCTGCAGTAAATACTTCTCTAACAATGCGCACAGGGGAAAATAAAAACTTCCAGGGAAGTTCAGTACAAAGAGCTTTGTTGTTTATAAACAGAATGGTCTGAAAGAGAAGGGAGAAAACAAAACGAGCAAGGTGTGGGGAGGGTTTGGGTGAAGCATCAGGCTGGTCACAGGGTGGGTGAGGGGGAGATCCTGCCCTGGGCACCCTCGGAGGGTCCCAGGGGTGTCACAGAGGGGGACACCCCCCAGGAGCAGCTCCTGGCTCTGCTGTGCCCCCTCACAGCCATGGTGTGGGGATCCCTGCACAACCTGAACACTTCAGCCAGCAGCAGAAGAGGGATTTAAACAGGTCCTTTGTGTCACTCCTTGCAAATGAAGGCGATTTACTCGTTCTGATTTCCCTGCTTGATTTGAAGGCTCCTGGAGCACAGCTAATGCTGCTGCGAGCATTTCTGTTATTTTGAAACAAATTGCCTTCAATTCTGTGCTTTCTCTTCTCAATTACCACTAGAAAGAGGTGCTACAGCTCGCACTAATGGCTGGCTGGGAAACTTAGGCTGAAAAAATCCCTACTTTATCCACCCAAATGTGGTACCAGCTCCTGGTTTAACACTATTGACTCCAGCAGCAGCACCAGCCAGATTCTCCCACTACAATTAACAACAGCCAATCCCAGAATCAATTATCCAGCTTCCCTAATCTTGATTAACCCTGTATCCATCACCTCTGATGTGCCAAACCTTTCGGGAGGCTCCAGTGCCCAATTTAGGGCTCTGTAACAGCTACCAGGGTTTTTTGGAACAGCTTGGGAGGTTTGGGATGTGTTTGTGGCTCGGCAGTTTGGAAACATTTATCTCAAAACCCAACTCGGGGTGATCTGAGAGCCCCGAGCAGAAGCTGAGCTGACCAAACTCAATGAGAGTTCATGAACGTGAATAGAACCAGATTTTATCTCTGCTTAGATTAGGTCAAATAACCCAACTTAATAGCCAAGAGCACACAGGATTTCTAAATAAAGGGGTGCCTTTAATCCCTTTAAAACATAAGAGTTTCCTGGATTAACCAAAATCTCATTTTTTCCTAAATTATCTCAAATTACATAAGCAAAGGAGAAACAGCAAAATCATTCCATGGAAGTTTTAACCAGCTCTTACACATCCCCCTGTCCCAAACTTAGGGTTCTTCACTACTCAAGAGAACAATTGATTCTTCTACCTTTTTTTTCTACCAGTTTTGGTTTTTAAAGGTTTTATTTCTAAGTTTGTAGCACAGCTTTTAATAATCTTAATTTGCTGTATCTAGTAGGTGCTAAACTTATTTCTTATTGCTGCTTATTTGCCTGGGAAGGGATGTGACCATGAGCCTTTGTGAAATTGTGGGCTCAAGTCCTGAATTCCGAGCTCACTGCAGGCAGTGGGATGAGAAGGGATGGCAGAAAACACAAACCTGAACTTTCCTGTGCCTATCACACCTTGTGGCAGGTAAGCCGGCAGAAATCAGTGTTAACACCACTTAACAGATCAAAAGCTCACCCTGTTCTCCAGCTTTCCATATTCAAGGAGTGCTGAGACTCCCAGGCACTGAGCAGGGAGAGCCTGCGCAGGGCCGGGTGGGAGCAGAGCAGAGGAGAAACCCAATCACGCCTCAAGACCAAGAGCAATCCCTTTTTGCTGGAACCACCTAACTGGATTTCATTATTCCCAAAGTCCCTCCCATTTTCCGACACACACACGGCCAAAAAGGCTTAGTTTTGTCTAAGGAAGCATTGCTGAGTGATGGGAAGAGCTGTGTGTGCTACATGGAGCGGGACCAGGACTGTTCCAGTGCCATTATTCCTTTGGCAAGGCACATTTCCATGCCAAGCCACAGAGGACACCAGCAGAGCATCCTGCCTGCTTATCGAGATAGCAACACAATCCTAGCCCAGAGCACATTCCTGATGGAGGAGCTCGGTGGAGCAGCAACAGGAGGCAGGCAAAGCAGAAACTTCCAGCACCCCCCTGTCCTTTGCTTGGCCCTCCTGTCCCCTCCCAGCCCAGCCCAGCCCTCCTCACCTGGCTCCACCTGGTCCCCTTCGTGCCTGCTGTCTGTGGAATCTGCTGCATCGCCGCTCATCTTCAGCTCTGCAAAAGGAGCCACAACTGATTTTAATAACAGGTCACAGTCCCAGGCAACAGGCACATGTGGCTTCCACTAAACAGCACAAATGAATGTGTAATTATAATAAACCATCAGACTTTCAAATTTCTGATTCCTCAACATACAGGCACTAGAATATTCATCAGCTCCGAGGATGCACTTTCCCTCCTGTTGCTCTTTGCATCCCCCTCACTCCTTCCCCCCTCCTCAGTTTGCTGCTGTGTTTTCCCCTTTCCCATTGCTCCTCACCCACAGGATGAGGGGTCAATGAAGCCCAGGGAGCCCCCCCAGCCCTGGGCTCTGTGAGGGCTTCCCAAACCTGCTGGGGTGGTCAGCCCTTGTCACTGTCCTCCTTCACACCTGCAGTGGCTCGGGATCCCTCCCAGCTTTCCCCTCCTACCCCAAATCCTTTCCTCAGCCCTCGAGATGGCTCATCAAACTCAGCTTGTTATTCCCACTGCACCTAACCCCTATTTGCCCCCTATTTCCCACGATTTTCTCTCACATGCGTGTGCTCACACCCCTCCCAAGCCACCAAGAAGCTGCTTTGCTCCAAAGTGTGGACACCACCCAGGAGCACTGAGAGTCCTTTCCCATCAAGCTTCTGAATATTCCCCCCAACCTTCTCAATGCCAACAAATTTGTCATTTACCCTTAAAGTGATGGCTGCCACCACACCCGGGGCCACCTTCTCCTTCGGGGACAGCTGGAAGAAAAGGTGGGAATGGTCAACTTCACACTGGATTGCTCATCCCCTCCTTCAAAGCGGCCAAGGGCACAGCAGTGAAAGAAGGGAGAACATCTATTCAAATTCAGATGGACACCCCCTCAGCTCTTACACCCTTTGCACTGGAATTTTAACTGTTTCCAGACTATTGGGGGGGGGGGGGAATAAAAAGATAACTTTTTTTATCAAGACCCAAGTGATTTGCATGTTCTTCCTGCAGCCAATCCCGGCCACAGACTCATTCCATTTGCATCGGGGAATAACAACAGCGGGGAAGCCTGGCCAGTGTTTGCTGTGGTTTTGCTGGGGCAGAGAAGGCAGGTGGAAGCCATCTAAAAGCATCATGCAAACCTTTTCCTCTTCCCTCTATCCACCTTTTATTGCTCCCAAACGGCCAAAAGGATTAGAAGAACCCGATAGGTTTTTATACCCATTTCCCTCTTGCACCAGAACAGGCAGAGCTTTGTGTGTGTGCAGGTTTTCTCTTCTTCCCCATTCCAACTTCTAGTGCACAAACAGCAGGTAATCCACTTTTTAGCCAAGATTTAATATCCCTGATCAAGTTAAAGTTTGAAACTTTCTTCAGCAAATGAATAAGGGGAGAAAAAAAAATCAGGATTTTATACCTGAGCACAGAAACTTTCACATACTCCAGAAACTTCCTTTCTTTATATTAAGGAGTGAGGGGGGAAGGAGAGAGAAAAGAGTTGTGGTGTGGGATTTTTTTTTTCCCCTTCAAATAAACCCTCTGCAATTAAGACATGAATGTTTAGTGGGGCTTCTAAAGCATTTCTACTGCAGGAAGAGTAATTACCATCAGCTATAAACATCTTCTTGTCTTGTAATGCTGCCAAGGGACCCTAACTTAGGCAATCTACAAAGCACAAAGTTTTGCTGCCTGCCAAAAAGTACCTTAGAAAAAATAAGAGGCAAGTTCTCATAAAACAGAGGAAGAAAAATCTAAAAGCCTGCAGAAGTTTGGTGCTTGCTTTGGTGAGAGAACCTGAAAGCTTGCAAAAAAACACCAAATACATCTACGTGAATGAAAATATTTAACCCCCAAGACCGAGGAGCCCCATACGGGCACAGAGCAAGAACCGGAACAGTTCAGACAGACCTGAGGGAGGGAAGACACAGAAGCAAACCCCGAGAAGTTCTCTCCCTCCTGCAGGAATGCCCCTCTATCCCTCTGCTGTTATACCCTTGGGTGGGTGGGGAGGGAAGGAGGAATTGCTGCTGCAACTTGATTACATCTCACATGTTACCCATCAGCTCAATCCCCTCCTCCTGCAGTCGGGAGATAACGAGATGCCCTGTGATTCTCATAAAGAAAGCACGAGAATTTTATTTCACCAAGATTCAAATTCCCATCATAAATGTGCATTTGTTTAAATATCTTGTAGGGAAAAAAAAACCGGGAAGAAAAAGAAAATCCTTTTTATCAAACCTACTGATTTGAGAGGTTTGGGGCTGGCCAGCCTGTGTGTCCCTGTGGATCATCCTCCAATGGTCCTTAAGAATGAGGAGCAGACATACAGAGGAATTTCTAATATGATATAAGTGTAGCCAACACCTTTTTATTGACACTCCAGAGTCTCCCACTATAGCCAGGACAGAGTGATGCAAATCCAGATCTGACCCCTCTCCATCCACAAAAACACCTCAAAGCCAAGGCAGGCTGTGAGCCCGAGTGCAGCTGCACACAGGCTCCTTGCACACAGCTTTGCCAGCTTAGCAATACACAGAGAATAAGCAGGGTAGGAAAAAAAAATCTCTGGGAAAAATAACACAACTTCGGACTGCCTAATCCCAAACCACAGCCCTATTAGGAGCCGCCACTGCGGCCGGGGCCATATTAAAAATGTGCTGCTGCACCTCAGCTCCCAAACATACCTGCAGTAGGGGTAGCTGGTTTGTTCAGCCAGACCAAAGGAGCTCTACCAGTGCAGACACTTCTCTGGGGATATATCTGCATCTATATTTTTGCTGAAACAAATGGTGTCAGCAAATAAAGCCTTTCCCAAGCCCTTGTTCCTACTAGCTGTTCAGACATGGGCAAGGGTAAACCAGCCTGATGACTTTACAGCTGAAATCCAGTGGTGGAGGAGGGGGACCATCACCTGGAGCCTCTAGAGTTTTCTGTGCTTTAGGTGCCTGAGTCCCTGTGGAAGCTGCAGGAAGGTGAAAGATCCAAATATCCAAAACGCCTGGGGAGAAGGTGGTGGTACCCATTGGAATTCTCTCAGCGGGGTGGAGGATGTGCAGAGCCCGAGCAGCCCACCCTCACCTGGCACTCTGTTCTTCCCACAGAATCATCAAGGTTGGAAAAAACCTCCAAGTTGCTCGGCCAGCAAAAAAACTGATCACATCTCTGCAAACAGCTTGTTACAGAGGGACCCCAAAATTGAATATACTGAACTGCCTTTGCACAAGGGTGGAAAAACACCCTCCCACCTGCGTTGGGCTCCCTCCCTGCTGCTTAAATCTTCAGCCCTTCTGACCCACAGCACGAGGGGATGGTTTGGCAGAGTGGAAGCTCAGCCTGAGCCCAGCTCTGTGCAGCCCCTGGCCAAACCCACTCTGAGAGTGATGCCACTGGCTTTGACAGAGGGCACAGTATCGATCTGGGGAATCTTCCCATGAAGAAAGAGTCTGCCACAAGCCAAGCAGATGGGTGGATAGGAGCCTGCGGGGGCTGCGTCCCCAAGAGACACCACACACAAGCACACCCAGTGCAGGTGCTCAGACTAGTCCAGCTCCCAGCCCAGCCAAGACCACGAGCCTCCCGCAGCCTCTCCTCATGGCCAGGGCTCCCCAGCTGCCTCCACAGGGAACCAGCCCGCTCAGGGGGATGCTGCCTGGTCCTGGAGGGGCTGTGGGCATCCCAGAGCCCTGGAGAGGTTGGGACACAGCGGTAGAGCAGAGGCTTTGGCTGTCTCTGCCAGCCCGCTGCAGGCTGACCTGTGTTAGGTGATGGCATGGCTGCACCATCTGCCTTGCCCTGCAGGCCTGTCTGTGAGCCCACGGGCAGGCAGGGCTTGTGGAGGGGCTACAAACCCTCAGCACAGACCCCCCCAGCTCCTGCCTGCACAGCCGGACTCCCAACACACACAGAGTGCCCACAGGTACCCAAGGGAATGAGCCCTTGGACAGACTGATGGATGAATCCTTCCCATCCCTCCAAGCCAGGGGCCAACAGAGCATTTTGTGCTGCACAAAGCACCAGACACAGGTCACTAACGGGGCTCCTGTGGCTCCTGCACCCCAACACCCCCTGCCTGCCCCTGCCACACGCAGGGCTCTTGGGGTCTGGCTGCTCCCACCCCAGCACTGCCCTCAGCTCCATGTGCCTGGGGGATGTGGTCCTTCCCCTCGAGCTCGGGGGCTTGAGCTGAGCCCAAAAGCTCTGCAGGGTGACCCAGAGCTCAGCACAGCTCCAAGGGATTTGGCAGGACTTGCTCTGGTTCCCCAGCAAGGTCTGCTCCGAGATGATGTGAGACCAGCAGAGCTGTCGCTCTGGATCAGACCCCCTGGAAGGAGTCTCTGTCTTTCTGAGTATCCCCATTCATTCATTCATTCCTCACTCAATGCAGCCTCCCACAGCTCCCTCCTCATTCACTTCTGCCTCTTGTTCCCTCTTTGCCATTAACTTTTCCCCTTCCAACACATGTCCCACCTCACACACACCCCTCTCTCCACCTTGCTGCATCCCTCCATGAATTTATCCCTTCTCCCTCCCCCCAGCTCTATCCCAATGCCAGCGCCCACAGGTCCCACTAAACACCGATTTCCCAGGTACCCAGGAGATCTCCCTGCTCTGCTCCCAGTGCCACGTCGGGGCTGGCAGCGGGAGCGCTGCGCCCACATTGTGGGCATGGCTTGGCAGCCCCCTAAATAAACCAGGGCAGCATCCATCCCCAGGTAGGAATGTGGGCACCTAACCAGGCACTCCAGCGGGCGAAAAGAGAGGGAAAGCAGGGAGGGAAAGAAGGGTCACGGGAATCAGAGGAATCAGAGCAATCCCAGAGTTTCCTGCCCAAGCCCACGGCCCCAGCTGCATGTCGCGCTCCAGCGCGATCCCTGCTCAGGTGCCCTTTACCTGCGTGCACAGACTCCAGGTTCACCATCCTGCTGGCGGAGGGAAATCCGCGGTGTGCCCAGCCTCCTGCCGTCAGCCCCAGGTTGCCAGGGGCTGCCAGTTTGCCCTCCCTCCTCTGCCACCCGCTGCCTCTCGAACCGGGCGTGGGTCCGCTCGCCAAGGGACCTACAGCTCCATTGCCTGTTGCCATGCAGGGCCAGGTGAGCATGCGGCGCTGCCACGCCTCGCCCCACCTCCGGCTCCCTCGGGTGCCCTGACACCCAGCAGCTTGGCGTCGGGCCCATGCAAAAGCTCCCATTTGCATATTAGTAACTCGGGGATGGATGAGTCCCTGCAGCGCTGCCAGGGCGTGGGGTGGGGTGGGAAGGAGGGCAAGCAAGGGAGGCGGGTTGGGTTTGCCTGCCCTCGGCTGCGAGGATGCAGCACCTGCCCGATGGGCTGGACGGGGGCTCGGCATCCCGGGGGCTCAGCATCCCATGTGGCTCAGCATCCCAGGGGCTCAGCATCCCGGGGGCTCAGCATCCCAGGGGCTCCACATCCCATGGGGCTCAGCATCCCAGGGACTCAGCATCCAGGGGGCTCAGCATCCCATGGGGCTCAGCATCCCGGGGAACTCATCATCCCGGGGGCTCACAGAGCATCTCTTGGCTCTGCCCCTTGCCCTGCACAGGTAAGAGGGGCCGAGGCATCGAGCCAGGCTGGGCAGCGGCCGCCAGCACCGCCAGGGAAGGTGTTGGAGCTGCCCAACAGCCCGTCCGACAAGCAGCCCTTTTGGCCACTTCATTTTGGCCACCGACAGCCCTGGGGTCTGCTCAGCCTGTGCTGTTGAGTCTTTGCATGCCCTCGGTCTGGGCTGAACCTCAGTGATGCCACATTGGGACGATCAGCACAAAAAGGAAAGTTAAAAGCAGAAAGGGGACCTGCCTTGGATAAAGTCACAGGGCAGGGTTGGGATTAGCACATGGAAACTCCCCTTTCCTGACAGGTGGTACATGTGTGTCCCTAAGAAGAGGAGAGAAGTGGCAGACAGCCCCTTCCTCCTTATCAACGTTGTTTAAAGCTGCAGTATTTACCAACTTCCAGGGAAGGCAGGTAAAAAATAAATTCCCTAATGTTGGCTGTTTCTCTAGGAAGCTGCGAGGCCAGAGCCTCAGCTCTGTGCTGTGACAGGGACCGGGTCACCCCGATGGACCCGGGCACTGCAGCTGCTCTTCATCCCTGCTATGGGCACATGGGTGACCCCAGCGCCCTCTGACATCCCAGTGACAGCCTGGACATCCCAGTGACAGTCCGGACATCCATCCCAGTGACAGCCCGGACATCCATCCCAGTGACCGCCTGGCCATCCCAGTGGCAGCCCCGAGCCCAGCGCTGCTCAGCCCCCTCCCGAAAGCGTTAACGCTGCATTGGTAGCTGCCAGGTACAAGCTATCACACATTCATCTCTCCCTGGGTAATTCACGTTCCAGGGCTCCCGGCTTTCCCACATACTGCTCTCCCTCCCTGGAAAGACAGGTTTCTCCGAAGGGATGGGTGGGCGGGCAGGATCTCCAGCCTCACCTCCAGCCCGGTCCGGAGCTGCGGGGCCGGAGCTGCCCTCGGACCCGCATCCTCGGGAGGGGACACGCACCTGGAGGAAAAGGAGTTAATTGAAACTCCAACAAGGAAAAAGCGGAGGGAAGTTGGGGGAGGAGATGGAAGGGGGGAAGTTCCCGGGTCAGAGTGACATTTCCAAGACAGGGGAGATTTCTGCAGCGCTCCAGGAAGCAGCGAGGTGGCACAGGGTGGTTGGCACAGGAGCTCCTGTGGAGGGGCTGGACTCTTGCCACCCATTCCCAGCCCGTGGTGGAGCCCCAGCCACTCAGGCCCTGAGCCCTGGGGCGTTCCTGGGCAGCTGCTGCTCTGTTTTCTAGTGTTTTTGTCTGGGTTTTCCCCATCCCGAAGACCGGCGCGATCAGGTGTCTGCACTGCGTCAAACATGAGTTTGCTGGTGGCTCCCAGCCAGCCTGGTAGGTTGGGGACCATGAGACCTCTCCTTCCCCCACATCAGAGCACCCCTTGTACACCGACCAGGAGTTCCACCTGACACCGGCATTTTCTCTCCGCTTTTCCCGGTGCTTTTCCTCGCTCCAGAGCCGGGCAGTGTGTCCTGGAGCCCCAGGGAGGCAGGTTCTCCCGGCTGGCATCTCCAGCTGGGCAGGAATCCCGGGCATCCTCCAGGCAAGGATGCTGTCCCGGCCACGGACAGGGCACCAGTGCCCTCTCCTGGCCCCAAAAAAGCTGTGAATGACTTTTCCCGGCGATTATCTTCTGGTCAATGAAACAGCGGGGAAAAATAGTATTTAGGTGTTTTTTTTCTCAAACAGCTGTGGGAGCAAAGCCCATCTCCTGGATACCTTTAGCACTGGTGATGTGTTGTGCAGGCAAGAGAGATACACCCTTCTTATTAAAACCGGGATGGATCACAGCACCATCACTGGAAATAAGACCCCCTTCACCAGGAAAAGGCAAATTTGCTTTAGCTCCATCCCGAGATGATCACTCCTAGATGTCACTGACACACTGCTCTTTTCCATGGCCATCAGTGACCGATCCTCCTGCTCTCATCCTCACTGCAGGCACTGTGCTCCTCCACTCCTGCTGCCAGTACTCATTCCCCTCTGGGGGGAAGATAAGCCCTGCAGATAGCACTTCATTATGGGGCACGGCCTTTGGACTGGAAGCACGAACTGCAGAGAGATGTTACAAAATCCACCACATGGCCAACTGCACCTTCCCTGCACCAGGAAGGTCTCCTGTCTCCACCTGCATCAGCTGCTTTCTGGGGTGCTATTTACGTGCATCAGGAAGGACTCGACGCACTTCAGCTCCCTCCTGGCAGGGCTGGGGAAAGCGCGATGCTGCAGGGACCGAGATGCGCGGCTGGACCACGAGCATCCCTGTCCCGGACACCCCTGCCTGGGCCGGGCACAGCCGTGCTCCGCCAGCACCCACTGGTGGAGGCCGGGGATGCTGCACCAGGCTCCGGGCACCCCAGAGCCTCCCGAGGGCACAATTAGCACACTGAAGCTCGCAGGGATCTGACCCGATACTCTTTGTGTCCGTCCCAGCATCCCTGCACAGGAAGCAGCAGTGGGAATGGGCTGTACAGGGCTGCCCAAATCCTGCCCACAGCCCACCTGCCCCAGGCTGGGTTTAACTCAGCGACAGGGACAAACTCCCACGGGGACACAGGAACAAGTCCCTGTCAGTGCTGACCACATCAGTGAAAAAGAAAGAACTTCACCTTCCCCAGAAATCACAGGAAAGGGGGAGTTGCCATGGTGGGTGAGGCGGAGAAGGGCTGAAATCCTTGTCCCATCCCTGCATTCTCCACACTAGAGGGAATCAGCGCTCCACATTTCCCCCTCCAGCCACTGAGAGCTCTGAGCTCACCCAAAATTGCCGCCCTCACCTCCCCTCAGCTGTGTCTGCAGAGGGATACACAAGGAATACCTTGTCGAGGCTCCAGCCTGTCCCCCCATGAGACCCCTCAGAGAGGAACAGCCACCAGCCCTTCTAACCCAGGAGCTGCTCCTGCTGCTGGTCCTGCAGCACCAGAGCTCCAGCTCAGAGCTGCCACTGCTGCTTCAGATGACTCAAACCTGTCCCCCTGCGGAGAGGCTGAAAGGATGGAATGTTTGAGATGCAGGATCACGCTGGCGAGTGTCAAAAATTCCTGGTCACGCTGACAGCAGGACGTTCTCCCCCAGCCCACGGGTCTGCACGAGGTAAAGGTCTGAGACTTACCCATAAAGGAGCAACTCTTAACCAAGTGCTCAAGCAACTGGATCACACACAGAGCTATCATGCACAGAGAAACTTTTACGCCAAGGATGTGTTAAAAAAATCCATTTATTTTACCTTACAAATGATAAATAATTTGTTTAAAAAAATTATTTCAAGTGTATTTTACTTCATGTTCCAATATTAAAATACCTTTCCCTTCTCCCCCTTTACGTGATTGATACAAAAATAATTGTGACCAAATTCTTTTTTTTTTTTTGTTAAAAATTCCTGCATTTTAGGCAAAAAAGGCACATTGTGAAGGCTTTTCACCAGGAGGCATTGGGGGTCCCAGAGACCCCAAGAGCTTCTCTCCACTCCTTGCTTGTTCTGACTTGAGTGGAAGAGGACACAGGACCAGGCAGCACTGCTACAGTGCTTTTTGTCTAATCCCTCCAGGTCTGTACCAGGGCCAAGGTCAGCTTCAGTGTCATCCCTCTGTAACATACGGGGGAGATCAAGGCACAGGAAAGCAGTACGACTATTTAAGAGCTTCTTGTGAATAGCTGGCAGAGTAGGACATAAAACTGGACATAGCTGTAGAATGTTGTCTTCTTCAAAACAGTGTGAACCCACCTGGCATCATCCTCTCCCCTTGCAACCACAGTGTTAGGATGGCAATCACAAGTCTCTAGATGTTTCTTTCTTAGTGGAAGAGTCACAAGACCAGCACAAAAAGTTGGGCCTTCACTAGTCTAAACTGGGATTAATTAAAGCCCTAATTACCAGCTCTTTCAGGGCACAAGTCATTGCTGGGTTATATCCCCCCGTTATATCTTGTGGCCACAGGAAGGATATAACAGCCAGTCGGGCACTAGAGGAAGCTACAGGCAGGCTCTTGCTTTGGGTGGGCTTTGTACCTTCCTTGGTCAGGGCATTTGGTCCCAAAAATCAGCTGTTTTCCCACTGGGAACGCTGTTGTGTCACCAGGAGGTGGTGAAGTCAGCAAAGGGGGTTCTTCAGTGGCAGAGATGTTTGACAACCCAAGTCAGCAAGACCATTCCTCTCCCTGCCCTGACCACTCAGCTCAAGGCTGGGAAGTGATCAGAGCTGCCCCTTTCACTCCAGAGCAGGGCGACACCCCCCCTTCCCAGTGCTCCACCCCAAAATCCTGCATCTCCTGCTTCCAGGAAGGTGGATTTCCCAGCAGCTGGTGGGAGAGCATCACCACACAGTGAGCTGAGCCTGCTTGTCACAGTGTGAGGCTGCGTCGGGTGGGGAGGGAGTCACAGGAGGCCAGAAGGAAAGGCACACACAGAGCTCTCCTGGGACAAGGCACCACTGTGAACAGCATTCCTTCTTTGGAGCAGCCAGCTCCAGGAGGCCCTTGGCATCACAAAGGTGGCAGGACACGAGCCGCCCCTTGGAAAAAGTCTTGGCAAACAGTCCTAAGTCTCCTCATCCCAGAGACAGAGCTGCTTCTGCGGCACGTAGTAGTCGAAGGTGTAGCCCTTCTGGCAGCTGCGGATGCCACACTTGTAGGAGGAGACCTTGCCCCCGGCGTCCCTGCTCTTGCAGTACTTGAGCATGCAGGGGTACCACTCGATGCTCAGCGAGTAGCTGCAGATGCACGGCTTCCAGCGGTCCAGGCACAGCCGGCAGCGCTGCACGCCCGGCAGGTCTGATGGCTGCGGCAGCACCTCGAACATGGAGCCATCCACCCCTGGGGAGAGAGCGGGGACACCACTGAGGACAACTCAGGAGAGCAGGGACACCACTCAGGGGAGCAGGGACACCACTCAGGATCACTCAAGGGAGCAGGAACGCCACTCAGGACCTCTCAGGAGAGCGGGGACGCCACTCAGGACCTCTCAAGGGAGCAGGGACACCATTCAGGACCTCTCAAGGGAGCAGGAACGCCACTCAGGATCACTCAGGAGAGCAGGGACACCACTCAGGATCACTCAACAGAGCAGGGACACCACTCAAGGGAGCAGGGACACTGCTCAGGACATCTCAAGGGAGCAGGGACACCACTCAAGAGAGTAGAGACACCACTCAGGACCTCTCAAGGGAGCAAGGACACCACTCAAGAATGACAAGACCACAGCACAGAGACACCAAAGCACTGCCTGCTCTGTACAGCCCTCAGGTCAAGGAGGGTGAGTGTTTCCAGGGGCTGTTTGGACACAAGGTGGAATAAGAACCTTGTGTGTCCCTTCCAATTCTGCGTATTCTGTGATATTTCTCCTGGGTAATGGACCAGGTGAAAGGCTGCTTTGAAAATACCTGCCTAATTAGGTTCACCAGGAGAGCACCAGCACAAGAAGTCAGATCTACAAAGGGACAGGCCAGTGCAATGTGATGCAACACGCCTTAAAGACAGCTAAGAGGAAGCCAAAACAATGAGTGCTGATCAGCAGAAACCTGGCAGGAGAGATCCCAGCCCGGTGCCAACGTGCTGACAGGAGCAGTTCCAACAAAACTGAGGGAAACTCACCTTTCTCCAGCCAAAATTTGACATCTTCTTCTCGGGTGTAAATGGCCTCCTTGGCCTCTGCACAGACGTTGTGGATGTGGGGGCTCAGCTGGGCGCCCTTGCTGAAGTTGAGAGCCACGTCCATGCTGAGGTGCTCCAGCCCCCGAACCTCCTCGGCCTGACGCACCGTCCGGGGGTTCTTCTGCAGAGCAGGAAACAACCCACACTTGAGTCCTGCACACAAGGACTTGTTGCTCTATAGCATGTTGTGATTTCCTGCCAACATGAGGCGTTCCTCTCTGAAGGCACCCACATCCTGCCTGCATGGAAGGCACTTTTAGAGCCTGGTGATGCCGAAACCACCGTGTTTGCCACACTTGCCTGTGGTGGTTTCGCAATGTTTTGCCATCATAAATGGTCCCAGATCAGTACTGACTTCACTGGGGCAGGGATTTTCATGGCCACCCACCTACCCCTGACACGGGCTGAACCAAATCACTCCTTCTGAGAGGAGGCTCAATACACCAAGGCTTAACACCAAGTCCCTCAGGAAGGAGGGGTGGTCCAAAGTGTGTGTGAGAGCTGAACAGTCAGTCCCTGCCTGGGAAGGGTCTCCAGCTCCACAGATCCCTGGATGGGGCCCTGTACCTGGCGCAGCTTGGCCATGGACTCGCTGGGGATGATCTCGTTGCGGTGGAGCCGTGTCACAAAGCACAGAGCTTGGAACTGGCTCTGGCCCCTCTCCAGCTCCCCGAGGATTAAGGCACGGAAGATCTTCACCTCCTGACAAAGAGATAAATAACGAGAGTGAGAGTCACAAATCTTTGCCATCAGCGGGGTGCACCAAGAAGTTCCAGCTCCAAAAAGGCTCCAGCCAGAAAAACAAAGTCAAAGGTCTCATAGTTGTGCTGCCTGAGCACAGGGGTGTAGTCCCAGGTTCAATCCCACCCAAAAGCCTGCAGCAGAATCACTGGGGTATGGAAAGAATTAAGGGTTTTCACAATCCCACTGTGGCAAGGACAAATTGCTGCCAGGTCACATCTCACATCCACAGCTTCCTCAAAGAACAGCTGGGGGTTTCTGTCCTTTCCCAAGAAGGGAGGCAACACTCCAAGGAGCCTTGTTTGGTTTTGTCAAACAAGTATCACATAGCCCTTATCTTCATGCCTTACTGACTAAGCAGTCCCAATTGCAATCCCTCACTTGCTCTGAACAACTGGTATTCTGGAGAAAAAAATTATTCATTTCTGAACCTAAGAGCATGTGGAACAGAAATGAAAATCAAATGGTTACAACCAGAAGAACCTGTTCTGATCAGCTGCAGCAGACTTCCTTTTCTGTCTGGGTCAATAATTTTGGCATTTTATATACAGAGTTTGTGACATGGATTGTAATCCATGTCCAAAAGTAGCCTGGAAACCAGTCAAGTCACCTTTGTGTAGAGCCACAGAATACCTTGTTCCACAGCAAAACCTCCCTGTTCAGGTCACCCCTCTCCTCCTGAGCTGGTCCTGTTGGATGGCCCCATAGCTTGGCATCTTCCAACCTTCTCTATGCCCTGAGGAGAAGGGAGCTGCTCTCTTTTCTACAGCTCTAAGTGGTGTCCACACTGTTTTCCTGCAGATTAGCTCATACAGCCCGCTGTTTATTCCCTGCCTTCTCTTCCATGTGCAGAAGAGAAAAGGGAATGCAATTCAGTGCACATCTGGTTAGCTGGAAGCACAATATTTCCATCCCCAGGACAAGAGAAAGCATTTTGCTGGTGCATTTGTTGACTGAGCAACAAAGAGCAACACATGAAGGAGGTTTGAGAAGAAAGAGATACCAGAAATGCTTGTGAAATTGCTATGGAATCATTATTTTTTGACAGATTTAACAGGGAGACTTCCCACTGAGACAGTGGCACCACTGGAACAACCCACATTCCCCTCTACATTTAGTCCAGCTGCCTTCCAGCTTCCAGCTGTGAGCTCCCACATTCTGCACAGCCCACAGATGAGTGGACTAAACCCAGGAGCTGACTCTGGCATGTTCCTCAGCTGTGGATTTCATTTTAATTCACTTTGAACAATCAGCATTTGGTCTGGAAAAAGCAAACAGGGATAGCCATGTTTTGCATTCAGACTGAAACCCTCTACAGGCAGGAGATTAAAAACAGTGCAGCACTTCCCAGGTTGGAGGCAATTTCTGTAAAATGAGAACGTGCTGAGCAACTGATTAATCCTCCTGATCCGTCTATTTAAGAATTAGCCTTCAGACAGCCAAGTCCTTCCTCCTCCTGACTGATACACAGGAGAGATTCTCAGCTCTCTCTGCCTGAACTCCAGGTGTCAGGGATTTCCAGCACTTCTGTTGCCACCAAGGGGGATGCCCTGGGAAAGACAGGAATGGGCTGTGTTGCCAGCACTGAAGGAGCCAGTGAGCCAAGGAACAACTTTAATAAAGCTGTTTTGTTCAAGGACCTGGCTCCTATGGCATGAGCTGGTCTGAAAAGACAAATCCCAACTCCACCTGGCTCCAAGCAAACCCAAAGTGAGTGTTGCTGTGGATGCCCAATTTCTGAGACCTGTACCCTGCAGGGGCCACCCTCTCCTGAGCAAGAGGTCAGTCTCCTCCTTTCCCACGTCTGTCCCAAAGCCTTGCTTGGCTTTCCTCAACTTCCCAGCTCTCCCTGACTGGCGATGCAACCTCAGGTGGAAGAAAAACCAAAGCATGTCAAAAAGTATGTGATGCTTCCCACATGGAAAGAGTCACCAGAGTTTCCCCTGCTTGGAGAGCACCTTTCCCCCCTCAGCCACCTCCCCTCTTTCCCGGCAGCAGGAGCAGAGTGAATCAGTGCCAAGGTGGGTACCCAGCCAAGGCAACAAACAGCACCTTTAACTCTGGGTTTCTGCAAAATTTCCCAGGAGGGAACAAGTCCCAGCAGAACATTGTGGGGACTCTCCAGGTGAACTCATTGCGGGGGTGTCAGGAATCCTCGGCCCTGACCTGCACTGCTCTGGCAGGGACAGTTCATCTCTTGCTTAGATTTGAGTGACAAAGCCTTGGGGTAACAGGGAACAAGGAGTTCTGGAGGCAGCCACAGCCTGGGCTCTCACAGCAAGGGCAGAGCAGCTCCTCATTCCTAAAGGAAAGAAATCAGTGCTCCCAACAGCCTGGGGTTGCCTGTCCCTACCAAAGGGACTCCCAGCAAAGACTGGTCTGCAAGGAGGAGCAGGGAAACCATCAAACTTCTTCCCTCCTCGTGCTGTCCTCAGCCAGCTCCTCCAGGGACTGTCATCTGGGGGGCGAGAACAATCCACCTCCCATGTTTAGGGTTTATCCAGCAGGCACTTCCAAGCCTGTGTGGTCCAGATCCCAGCCCAGCGTCTCCACTCCATGGTGAGAGGAGCAAACCAGTTCCCAGGGAAATTAATTATTTCAGTGCCTTCCTCCCTGCAACCCATTCAGCTTTCCTGCCAGAATTTTCTCCCCCAAGGCCATCAGTGCTGCTGTGGGACCCACTTGTGTCTCTGCTGTCACGTGGCTGCTCCGAGCAGGGGGTACAGGAGAGTGGATGTGCTGCTGGGGACACAGGGTGACACCAGCACCCCTGGGCCCCATCCTGTGTCCTGTGAGCAGCTTTGCTGTGCTCAGGCCCTGCCTGCACTGCCCCAGCTGGCCAGAATTCCATGTGCTTGCACAGCACACACAGTGTGTTCCTGCAGCCACACTGGGGGTCCGGCTGGCTCAGCTACCCTGAAAGGGTGGGGATTATGTTCTTTAACCCCTCTCTTCCTAGAATGAAGTCACTTTGGTGTGTTGCCTCGTATTCAGGTATCTATAACAGTGATCCAAAGATATGCTGGGAGAGGGGGATAAAAAGCACATTAGCACTGTATTTTCAGGAGCCCACCCCACCCCTCCTGCCCTCCCAGAGGGTACTGAATGACCCTCCTTTTCTATTTTTGGTATCTCTCCAGAGAGCAGTCTGGTTTTCAAATCACACAGATATAATTTTGGACAGATGCTTTCCTGTATCACCTGGTCATTTGGCCCCTCATCATAGGGAAGTTCTGAAAGCACCACACCAAAATATCACAATAACATCAGTCTTATCAACAAGGACACTGGATGGACTGACAGTGCAAGTGTTAAAATACCATTACCCAGACTTTCTCCCTTGTGTTTCCAGCTCAACTTTTCCAGCAACCAAAAGGGAAAAGAAACTTTCTGCATCTTTGTGCTGACCTTGACATAAAACCACCCACTTTGTTCTCAGGCCATTTTTAACAACTGGCAAGATCATGCTCTTCAAATTAGATACAACATTTCGGGTTGCTATCCCCCTTCACTCTTCTTTGCAATACTATTTATTACTTTTATTTTTCCTTTCTATGCAGGAAAAGAAGTGTTTCCATCACGTTTTTTTCAAACTACAAGAAAATAAATGGTCATTACTGCACTGCCCAGAAAACTCCAAGACTCAGTTTGGACTCTCACTGAGCAGTATGTGCTGCACTAAAGAGAAAAAAACCCCTGGTGTGCTCTGAGAACACAGCCCCTCCAGGGTCAGCTCTGGAGGGGAGGCAGGGGTGGAAGAGAAATGAAAATCCCAGCTCTCTGGAAGCCTCAGGCACTGCTCAAGTCCCACCACAGTGTCAGAGGAAAGCAATGAACAGTGATCTCATTTAGCTCCTTTCTTCTCCAGCCCCTGGTCTAGCAACCACAAATTGCCAGCAGAGGGGAAAAAAAGAAACCCAAACCCTGCCTTTTGGACTCACCCCCTGCAGTCTGAGCCAGAGAAGTGGAAAAATCATTTGTGGAAAAACCCCAGCACCCTGGCCACAGCACAACCACGCAATGTGGCTTGGGGCAGCAGGGCAACAACCCCAGCTGCTTTTGTGAACACTCAGAACCCCACGACCTTCCCTGCAGAGCACAAGTTGTGTAATTTGGGAGAGATGAGCACCAGATCAGTACAGGGGCACAGGTCAGAGGGGGAAGCCCAGCCTGCTCACACCATTCCTCACTGCACAGCCAGCTCCCCACTCCTTTATGATTTCCTGCCTTTTGGCAGCTATTTTCCAGCAAAGCCATGAAGCAGAGGGAGCCAGGACCCAACTGCTCTAACACTGAGCATGAGGAATGTGCTTCTGCAAGTCCAACACTTGCAAAGCCTTCCAGGGACCATCTGTGCCTTTCCAGCAGGAGCTGAGGGGATGCATGGAGCTAAGGATTTCACAGACTGCTCTCCAGATACCTTCAGAGAGCCTGAACCCAGAAGCAGCTCGACTATAATAAGGATGAGAGCCTTATTATAATAAGGAAGAGATAACACACTCTGCTGGGTTTGTGGTGAGATCTGAGTTCTCCAGAAGAGCTGAAGCAAGTAAAAACTGCTGAAAAAAACCAACACCTCAGGATACCAGCAGTCCCCAAGTCACATCCCAGGTTCCCAAAGGGCTTACCTACAGGATTTGTAATGAATGTGGATTTCCATTGCCTGGGAATACATTGCAATGTACAACTTTGCAATGTGCAAGTTTGCAATCTGCAGCCTCAAGAGCCCTCCCTCCCTCCCTGAACTACCCTGCTGTGCCATGTCTTCTTGCAATGTTTTAATATTGTTTTTTAATTGGAGTCATGGGACTGCTTCCCTGCACATGTGCTGGAGTACTTGGAGCATGCCATTGCTTCCAAAGGCTCCCCAGCTCCTGCTGGCATCTCAGAGGGGTGGGCTTGCCCCTGCACCCCCAGGTGGAAAAGGGGATCTGAAGAGCTTGCAGGGAGTGTGGCTGAAAGGGGAAGGGACACCAGAACAACCCCTGGCAGAAGGCTCCAAGGTTCACAGCAGGCTGGGACACACCACCTTCCTATCTCATGGGTCTGAGCCTCCTCCTGCTGTGAAAGCAAAGTCCACCTGAGCAAACAGCCCGAATGGGGGGTTGAAGAGAGGACACAGCCATGGCACCTGTATGCCCGTGCCACCCACACGGCTGCAAACAGCTCCTTTCTGAGCCAGGGGAAGTCACTGCATCCAGCCAGGCTTGCCATGCCCCATGCTGGCCAAGGAGCCACCACCTCCTGCTGCCAATGAGGGGCTGGGGGCTCAGCTCAGCCAGCATCCCCTCCCTGCAGAGAGGCCACTCTGGGGACAGGCTCCCTGTGCTTGTCAGTGCCACAGACAGCTGTCAGTCAAACACTTCCCACACCACACACACACAGGAGCTCCCAAACACAGCAGGAGCCCACCTGAGCAACTAACTGTACCCCACGGCATCGTGCAGAGACATCCCACAGATCCAGCAAAGCACGGACAGCCCCATCCCGGAGCCAGGAACACGAGATGTCCCCAGCGCAGACTCTCCTCTCTATCCCTGCCCCTGCCCAGATGTGCTGAGCCTGCCATGCAAAACTATGCAGAAAGATGCAAAACTCTACTGTTCGCAACTCGGCAACGAGAAACAAGAGTTGCGGGGGTCAGCCGGGAGCAGGGAAGCTGCCACCCATCCCACTGGGATCTCTCCCCAGCACTTTCCAGCAGGGAGGCAGCCCGGGTCACAGCTGGGGACAGGTGCCCTGCTCGGAGCCGCCCGTGTGCCCCGCAGGGACCCCAAACAAAGATCCCAGCCGTGCTGAGGACGGACGGACTTTTCCCTACACGTGCCGAGCGGTCCTTCCACGCCTCTGGAGCAGTTCTGGCTCCCCCCGTTCCGCATCCATCCCAGGGGGAGTGCGGACGGGAAGGATCGCTGTGCCCGGCGCTCATCCCACCCCAAGCGCTGCCGGAGCCGCGACCGGCGCTCCCACCCCGCGCCTTTGCTCGGGGGGACGGGCGCTCCCACCCTCTGCTTCGCTCTCCTCCCTCCCACCCTGTGCCTTTGCTCTCCTCCCCGAGGGAGCCCCAGCAAGGACCGGCCCTTCCATCCTCTGCTTTGCTCTCCCGGGAGCGACGGGCGCTGCGCGCATCCCGTCCCGTCCCATCGCATCCCATGGCCGCGGGATGCGGGGCAGCCCGTACCTGTCTGAAATCAGCCGTGAGCGTGACGAGCGCCCCGTCGGCCGCCCGTAGCTCCAGGCTGACGCAGTCGGCGCCGCTGTCGGCCTGCAGGCTCTCCTCGGTGACCTGCCCGCCGGGCANGAGCCGGGGCAGCATCGTCCGAGCGCCCGCACCGAGCAGAGCCCCAGCCCCGCACCGCGGGTCCGCAGCCCGCGGCCCCATCACCGCACACACGAGGCCATTATCCTCAGCCCATCACCGCACACACGCATCCATCACCCGTAGCTCCGGTCCCGCACACACAGACCCGTCCTACAGAGCCCTGTCCCCACACACGGCCCCACTCTTCGAGCCCCGGCTCCATCACGCTCAGCCCCGTTCCCGCACACCGCGGTCCCCCTGCCCGCTGGGAGGATGCAGAGAGGGTCTGTTCCTGCCCGCTCCGGGGCTCTGCCATCTGTCCTCTGGGGTTTTTGCCTTGGGTACCCAGCTGGGGAGATGGCAGCGCATACACAAAGCCCAGCTCTCTCGCTTGCACTAATCATAGAATGATTTGGGTTGGAAGGGACCTTAAAGATCATCATCCCCATGGGCAGGGGCACCTTCCTCTAGACCAGGTTGCTCAGAGCACCCCCGGGGATGGGGCAGCCACAGCTAAATCCACTTGGTGGCTCCGAATGGGTGGCTGTTGCAAATCAAACCACATTGCCGGGCTTGCTCAGGCTCTCAGGATGCCGCAGGTCTGGTGTGAGCCACTCTGGATGCAGCTCTGTCCCCGAGGATGTCACACAGACCCTTTGCAGTGTCTCACATGCCTGTGGACCTGGGTCACTCCAGACTCCAGAGTTCACACTCCAAATGCTCCCAACCTGCCCTTCACCCACCCGGTTCTCTGATCACTTCCAGATGGGCAGATGCTGCTGAAGGGCCCCTTTGATTTCAAAAGGTCTCCCTGCAAACACAAAGGTCACCGTGGCAGCAGGATCAGGGCCCCGGAGAAAGAGCTTTGCGAGGAGAAGCACAGAAATAAATAGAAACAACCATTTAAAGCCACACTTCCAGGCAGAGAGATCACTCTTGTCCAAATAGAGCTTTTTGTGTGACCTTACACAAGTTTTAACTCTAAATTTTCACAGCTTTCCTACAGCAAATTGGCTCTTTGAAGTGCTTTTCAGGGACAATAGAAGCGCTAAAAATAAGAGAAGAGAAAGTTGAGAGGCGCAAATGGGGAGAAAAGCAGCGGCTCAGCTCGGATACAAAACGAGAGGGAGGGCTCACAAGGTAGGAACCCGCAGGAAGGCAGATCCCCCAGACAAAGGCTGCAAAGGAGAAGGCCCCACTCACAGTGAATTTATTCAGAGAAGATTATGCAAAAAAGACAGGAGAGGCTGGAAGGAAGAGTGCCATGAGGTCAGTGGGCACAAAGAACCCTTGGAGGACTTCCAGTCCAAAGGGCCAAACTCACTTCTCAGCCCAAATCTGGAATGCACATCCCTGTGGAACGGGGTGCATCGGCTCCCCACTGAACCCCAAGGACCAGAGCACAGAGAGATCCCGTGTCAGTGCTGGGGGATAAACCACAGTGGGAGAGCAGGCTGTGCTCCTGCAGCTCCACACCTTTGTGGGAATGTTCTCTGCCAGCTGCAGGTCCTGGGGTACCAGAGGGAATTCCACACTGACCCTCACTGTGCTGCCGAGCAGCAAAGCTAGCTTGGAATAACTGATATTATTTTCCTCCTGGTAGGTCCTAGAGCAGAGGAAATCAGAGCCTGGCTCAGAGCTCTCTCCAAGGCTCCCCAGCTTGCCAGGAATGCTGCAGTCCTGCAGATTGCAATCTGAGCAGGGCACAGGGCTGACCTGGGAATGGGAGACTTGATCCCAGTCCCAAAAATGAATGGATGCACAGAGAAGAAATACTGGAGGGTGGGGAGGGGATTCTAAAGAGCGAGTAGTTTTTTAGCAGTTAGGAGGGGACAGCAAAGCAGTCAGGGGGCACAGGAGGGGAGAACTTCGCTGAGATTTGAGAGACACCAAAAGCTGCCAAGGGGAAGGGCCAGACTGGTCACAGGTGACACTGAGCAGGTTGGTGGAGATGGAGAAGGTGGAGAATCACTGAAGAGCACGTACAGCTCAAAGCCTTTGGGTCAGTGACCGAACCAATACTGCACTGGTGTCAATCAGCCTCTTCTGCCTGTGCTGTTTGCTAACACAGGACAGCTCTTCATGCATGGAATCTCTTTTCTGAACTTCAGGAGACGTGAAACATGCCTTCCAGTTCAATGTCCCCACTGCAGGTTCAGTTGCATTTAGTTTACTGAATGTTAATGACCTGGGCCAAGATTTTCTGGTATGTGAACACATTGCACTCTTTTACTGGGAGGAAACTTCCATTAAAATACCTCAGCCACGATTGAGAGCAAGGTTAAGGAAAAAAAAATGCTGTTAAAAGAAAACACTCCTCAGTGTGCTTTGTTGTGAAGTTCCAGTGCGTGGGAGCAGGGAATTACAATCTGACACAGGGTTTGCCTTGGTGCCTTTGTCATCCCTGGGGAAAACCACTAATATCTGGCGAAGCTACAAATCTTCATTCCCTTTTCCTCACCTCAAAACTTCATTTACAGAAGCTCAGTGTCACATCGGTGCCTTGGAAAACCAGGAAGGGATCCATATCCACTGAGACTGGACTCAAAGACTTGCTGTGAGAGCTCAGAGCCCGGGCAGGCAAGGGGAAAACAGAAGCAGAGAGTGTGAGAAGTGCTGCAGCATCCACACAAGGAGCCCTGCCTTCCCTGCATGCAAATTTACCAGGCAAACAAAAATGTTTGTAGCCACCCTGCCTTCACCACTTGCCACCCACTTGTTGTTGTGTGCCTACTGCCAGGGATGATGCATAAATACCTGTACCATCTTCTCCCTTCACCCATTCCAGGAATACATCTCACCTGTGTCGTGCCATCCTTCCCACTCCCCCAAAAATAAAATAAAATAATAATTTAAAAATCCTTTCCCTTAATCCAAAACCCGAGTGCTGTAACTCTCTCTTGTGCAGTCCAGGATGTTTCCTGCCCAACCCACTGAACGCAGGAGCTTTTAAGAGCAAAGAGAGTGAAGGTCCTTTCCCCTTGCTGTTTCACCCCAATGTGAGTAATTCAGTCAATACTCCAGAGCCCATTAACATCCAAAGTTTCCCCTCCCGTGGAGGAGAGAGCAATAATTACTGCTACTTTCTCAGCAACTTACAGTAAGACTCTATGGCCAGTTTGTTTATTACCAGCATGAAACCAAAATATTTAAAACACCACAACAACAGCACCAGCGGTACATCAAAGGCTGGGGATGTTTGTTGTGAATGAGCTGCTTATTTCGAAGAACCAACCTGTGTAACTCAGCAGGGAACTGGGCTGGGGGGAAGAGCAGCTTGCTGGGAACTGCCCTGCTGCCAGTGGCTCCTCAGCCTTCCTGGCCTTTGGAGGGGCAAAACCCCCCTCCCACCCCCTGCCCTGCCTGTCTGGGGGGCTGGAGGGCTGCAGGGAGCTCTCCTGCAGGTGCAGCAGCACAGCCCCTCCAGGTCTCAGCTGATCCTGGTCCCACACAGCTCTGCTGCTGCAGAAACACGCTGCTGTGGTTCCCCTCACACTGCTGACTCAACAACCACACTGCTTCCCAGTCAGCTCCAGGTCCTCCCAGTTGCCTCTGCTTCTCCAAAAAGGTCCTGTTTGCCAGTTCAAGTCGCCTTGGGCTCTGGCACCACAGCCCCTGTTAACACAAATCCAGTGCAGGATGCCCTGGCTCTCAGGGAGGGGACACATCCAGGCAGGGCACACTCTCAGGTCTGTGCTGGGACCCCAAAAGCAACTAGAAGTCCTAAATGTCCAGTCTCAGCCCTCCCCCTGCAAGGTGATTAATTGGGCTGTGTCTAATGAACTGCACCCTTGCCTTGGTTCAGGCATGCAGGAGATGGATGGAGCAAGCACCAAAGCTGATGCATCCACCTCTTTGGTCAGTGCAAGAGGTCTGAGACCAGGTTATGCTCACGTAGAGCAGGATCACCCAGGAACTGCCATGGGAAGAAGCAAGATCCTGACCCTGCTGCAGCTGGGAGGCAGGATGGAGTTGGAGGGAGGTAGAACAGGGGCTTGAGAAACCTTCCCTGTGCTCCTGGGGTGATGGATTTCTCTGTGAGCCACTGACAGCTCTGCAGAGCCTTCAGCAGGGACAACACTGCAGTTCACTGGCCCAGAGGCTGCAGAGCCCCAGCAAACATCCCATCCCTGCAGCCTCAGCCCCGTGCCCTGCTCAGATCACTAATCCAGGCAGATTTCCCCTCTCAGCACTCTGTCTGAGTTCAGGGCAGGACTGTGAAGGCAAGGGGGAGGAAAACCAGACTTCTGTGGTGCTCTGAAAACCCACCCAGAACAGCCTGAAAGATCTCAGGCTACAAAATTCAAATCAACCAAACCCAAGCTTTAACTGCCTGCTCAGTGCCCAAGTTTCTCATTTCATTTCCACTGGTGTTAATCTCAACTGAAGTTGGTGTAACCGAGGTCAGGGATCAGACCCAAATGTTCTGCCTCTATCTCTTTAATCTTCCATCCTTCATTTTCGTGCCAAACTCTACTTTTATAGCTACATGAAAGAATCATCAATGCTTTTTGAAGGATTCAATCAGGGCGACTATTTTAAGGGTCTGAACACATAAAAACCTGCTATTTACTATTGTTCCCAGCACTACAGAAGTAAAAGAGCTCTGGGAGAGTTAATTGGATTTTTTTTTTACTCTCTCAGTCCCTCAACTTGTAGACTAAATCCCAGCTATTATCAGGAATATTACTGGCCAGGACCTCTGGCTTGATCTGAAGCTCTGGGAAAGGATTTGTGTTGTGGTGTTCAGCTGAGATCTTACTGTTACAGAAAGGAATCAGGCCTCAAGTCATTTTTCATTAAGTAAAAACGATTCAGCATCCCTTTGGAGTGTTCCCTGCTGCCCCTCCTGAATGCCCTCCTTTCCTTGGCAATTACATAAACCAAGCTGCTGAATGGTGGTTTAAAAACAGCTTCACTGTCTTAAAACAATGCCCAGCAACTTCTAGCTCTGACCTGGTTACCACCCTATTCTCTGTGCTGGGCAATTAGAGGCTGAGCAGCACAGCAGCCTGGGTGTAATTAAACGAACAGACCCAGTGGCAGAGCCCTGGGAAGCTGCCTGAGTGCTCAGCCCCTAAAGCTGATGCAGGTGCCTGTCCAGAGAGGCTGATGTCCTGATTAGATGCACATTAATTGAGATTCCATGCTCATTTAAGCAGAGGCTGGATGCAGCTGCAGGGAGGATGAGAAAGGCAGAGGCAGGGGGCAGGACAGCAGCTGGAGAGGTTTTTGGTGTGTGCAGGAGGGGTTCTGCTCCTTTTCTCCTGGGTAAATTAATGAGAAGAGACTCAAGAGCCTGTTCCTGCCATGGTTGGTGTGACCTGGTTCACAACTACGGTAGAAAAGACACAAAAATAATGCCCCTGGAGCCACACCACTCAATACAGAGATCCTTCACAGGGGTCCTGGGGCCCAAAGAGAGAAATCCTGAACTGTGGCAGCTGGTGGAGACCATCCACCACCCACTCAGGGTCTGGGTTGCCCTTCCTTAGACAGGCCATGAGAACTGGAGGATGATGTGGAAAAGTCTGGTGTGTTGGGAGACACCTCAGAGTTCACAGTGAAGATTTGGGAACTGCTGGGGAATGGTTGGAACCCCCTCCCTTGTGGCCAGGGCTGTCCCACAGCTCCCAGCATGAGGAGAAGCCTCTGTGTTCCTCAGGGGGCAGGTCCATGGCTGAGCCTGGGCTGGGGGTGCCTTCCCTGGCACGGGAGGTTTGGGCAGCTGTGCCTTTTGCACCAGCTTCTGTGCTCTGCTGGGGGCTGAAGCTGCACCTGAAGAGTTGAACTGATGTTCCTGTTGTGTTTGACTGGTCTAACTGGGAGGGCAGGCTCGGTGCTCCTTCTTTTCTCCCTCTCCAGCCCTTTCCAGCCCCGCTCCCACAGCGCTGCTCCTTCCCGTCACATCTGGATTCAATACCAAGCAGCAGTGCTCTGTAACACATTCCTCGCCTCCCTCCCTGCTTCGTGTCCTGTTCTCAGAGGGAATAAACACAAACAGGGGGAGCTTGGAGAGAGAGAAAGAAGGACAGAGCAGGATGAAGGTGTTAGCAAGAGAAAAATCCTTTCATTTCCCGAACTTGGCTCTTGGCCTGTGGGACACGGGCTCACAAATGTTGCAGAAATACTCTAATCCTATTAAAATCCACTGCAAAAGTCTTCTGAAACTCTCCCCATCCAAGGGCAGGTTGGACAGGGCTTGGAGCAACCTGGGCTAGTGGAAGGTGTCCCTGCCCATGGCAGGGGGTGAAACAAGATGAGCTTTAGGGTCCCTCCAACCCAACCCAGCCTGTGATTCTGTGCAAGCTGTTCTCAAGCAGTGACAGTGAGCAGAGGGAACCCCTCCTGCCCTTTCCAGGGATGGAAAGCGTGGGGAACCCTCTGCACTGCTGATGGGATGCTGTTTGGGGGGCAGGTATCTGAAGCAGTGACAGTGACCAGAGGGAACCCCTCCTGCCCTTTCCAGGGATGGAAAGCGTGGGGAACCCTCTGCACTGCTGATGGGATGCTGTTTGGGGGGCAGGTATCTCAAGGCCAAGCCAGGTACCCCAACACCACAGCTGGGGGAGTCGTATCTCATAAGCTTTAGATATCCCTGGGCATACAGCAAAGCCCATGTTGTATTTTGGGAATTAAGAGATTCAGGGGGTTAATATTAAACAGTTTAAGGCCCTCAGTGGGTTTGCAGGTAAAGCTGGGAAAGGTCTGGGAGCAGCAACCATCCTGTCCTCCATCTGAGCCCTGAGTCACATGTTCCCAACCAAATATCCTGCTGTGAACAGCTGAAATAACAGCCCTCAGGGACAGCTTCTGATGGAGGAAAGGATCTTTAATGTCTCTTCCAACACAAACCATTCCACAGGATCTGTGAATAAAAGTGGGATCTCCCAAACTGTCCTTCCACTCGTGAGGAATCCAGTCAGTGAGATGTTCTCCACCACAGCCCTGCTGGAGCTGACCTGCAAGAGGTCGATTTAAATCAGCACAGTTTATGCTGAAATGATCCCTGTGGAAATTAGTGGGGAAAAAAACCCAGGTGGGGAGTTCTTGTTTCATATTTCTAATTGGGAGGCTGATCAAGGACTAGATAAAGCCCCATCAGTGTTGAGTTAAGCAATATCCTTTAAAGCAAAAAGAATGTGAATTTTCCAAGCAAGACAAGCTGAGTATAAAAGTTACTATAAATCTAAGTGAAGCCCTCAAATTCAGAAAGGATATAAATCTAATTAAAGTGATATAAATCTAAAAGAAGAAATACACTGTAAATCCAGCCAAAATGATATCCATCTAAGGAAAGCAATGCAAATGCCCTAGAAACACCATAAATAAAATCAAGGCAATGTATAAGATGTAATGGAAGCAACCTGACCCCTAAATCAAGTGATATAAATACAACAGAATGATCTCAAACTAATTAAAGTGATTTATAAAATGGACATTTCGAAAAGAATCACGACCCACAGAAGATGAGAGCAGCCGAAAAGGGGGACCAGGAGAGGTTTATGAGCAATAAAAACACCTGCAGGTACAGAGAATAAACCAAGCTTAATGAGGTGCTGTGCTCTGGTTGCAGAGGGGTCAGGAGAGCTCCTCCTCTCCCAGTCCAGCCCTCAATCCCAGTTGCTTCTGCCCCACATTCCCTGAATGGCAAGGCAGCAAAGTGGGGATGGTTTCATGGGGTGACAATAATGGCTGGGGACCCCCAGAGCCCTCGAGCCCTGGGAGCTCTGGGGATGCTGAGCTGAGCAGCAATTCCTGGCAGTGAGCACAACTGAACACACTGAATGCCACTGATCAGCCCTGCCCCAGCACTGGGGGGCTCTCAGAGCAGTCAGCACAGATTGCCATCAATTTAACCCGAAGCAAAGGGTCAGGCAGCACTGAGCCAGGCTTTTCCAGGGGCTGGGTGGGTGCACAGGGCTGGGAGTGCTCAGAGAGGCACTGGGAGGATGGATGGATGGATGGATGGAGGGATGGATGGAGGGATGGATGGATGGATGGATGGATGGATGGATGGCTGGATGGATGGATGGGTGGTGGCTTCCCNAAAGAAGGACAGAGCAGGATGAAGGTGTTAGCAAGAGAAAAATCCTTTCATTTCCCGAACTTGGCTCTTGGCCTGTGGGACACGGGCTCACAAATGTTGCAGAAATACTCTAATCCTATTAAAATCCACTGCAAAAGTCTTCTGAAACTCTCCCCATCCAAGGGCAGGTTGGACAGGGCTTGGAGCAACCTGGGCTAGTGGAAGGTGTCCCTGCCCATGGCAGGGGGTGAAACAAGATGAGCTTTAGGGTCCCTCCAACCCAACCCAGCCTGTGATTCTGTGCAAGCTGTTCTCAAGCAGTGACAGTGAGCAGAGGGAACCCCTCCTGCCCTTTCCAGGGATGGAAAGCGTGGGGAACCCTCTGCACTGCTGATGGGATGCTGTTTGGGGGGCAGGTATCTGAAGCAGTGACAGTGACCAGAGGGAACCCCTCCTGCCCTTTCCAGGGATGGAAAGTGTGTGGGACCCTCTGCACTGCTGATGGGATGCTGTTTGGGGGGCAGGTATCTCAAGGCCAAGCCAGGTACCCCAACACCACAGCTGGGGGAGTCGTATCTCATAAGCTTTAGATATCCCTGGGCATACAGCAAAGCCCATGTTGTATTTTGGGAATTAAGAGATTCAGGGGGTTAATATTAAACAGTTTAAGGCCCTCAGTGGGTTTGCAGGTAAAGCTGGGAAAGGTCTGGGAGCAGCAACCATCCTGTCCTCCATCTGAGCCCTGAGTCACATGTTCCCAACCAAATATCCTGCTGTGAACAGCTGAAATAACAGCCCTCAGGGACAGCTTCTGATGGAGGAAAGGATCTTTAATGTCTCTTCCAACACAAACCATTCCACAGGATCTGTGAATAAAAGTGGGATCTCCCAAACTGTCCTTCCACTCGTGAGGAATCCAGTCAGTGAGATGTTCTCCACCACAGCCCTGCTGGAGCTGACCTGCAAGAGGTCGATTTAAATCAGCACAGTTTATGCTGAAATGATCCCTGTGGAAATTAGTGGGGAAAAAAACCCAGGTGGGGAGTTCTTGTTTCATATTTCTAATTGGGAGGCTGATCAAGGACTAGATAAAGCCCCATCAGTGTTGAGTTAAGCAATATCCTTTAAAGCAAAAAGAATGTGAATTTTCCAAGCAAGACAAGCTGAGTATAAAAGTTACTATAAATCTAAGTGAAGCCCTCAAATTCAGAAAGGATATAAATCTAATTAAAGTGATATAAATCTAAAAGAAGAAATACACTGTAAATCCAGCCAAAATGATATCCATCTAAGGAAAGCAATGCAAATGCCCTAGAAACACCATAAATAAAATCAAGGCAATGTATAAGATGTAATGGAAGCAACCTGACCCCTAAATCAAGTGATATAAATACAACAGAATGATCTCAAACTAATTAAAGTGATTTATAAAATGGACATTTCGAAAAGAATCACGACCCACAGAAGATGAGAGCAGCCGAAAAGGGGGACCAGGAGAGGTTTATGAGCAATAAAAACACCTGCAGGTACAGAGAATAAACCAAGCTTAATGAGGTGCTGTGCTCTGGTTGCAGAGGGGTCAGGAGAGCTCCTCCTCTCCCAGTCCAGCCCTCAATCCCAGTTGCTTCTGCCCCACATTCCCTGAATGGCAAGGCAGCAAAGTGGGGATGGTTTCATGGGGTGACAATAATGGCTGGGGACCCCCAGAGCCCTCGAGCCCTGGGAGCTCTGGGGATGCTGAGCTGAGCAGCAATTCCTGGCAGTGAGCACAACTGAACACACTGAATGCCACTGATCAGCCCTGCCCCAGCACTGGGGGGCTCTCAGAGCAGTCAGCACAGATTGCCATCAATTTAACCCGAAGCAAAGGGTCAGGCAGCACTGAGCCAGGCTTTTCCAGGGGCTGGGTGGGTGCACAGGGCTGGGAGTGCTCAGAGAGGCACTGGGAGGATGGATGGATGGATGGATGGAGGGATGGATGGAGGGATGGATGGATGGATGGATGGATGGATGGATGGATGGATGGATGGATGGGTGGTGGCTTCCCCCCATTCCCTGCCTTCCAGAAGGGCCCAGCTCCCTGCAGACAAGGAGACAAGAGCAGAGTCAGCCCTGCCTGATGTTTCTCCCCCAGGGAGGCTCAATTCCATTCCAAACTTTCTCATACACCGGGAAGCAACAACAGAAAATAAAGAATTTGGGGACTCTTCCCGCCCCTCCTTCACCTCCCGTGTTTAAAGGCAAATCTGCTGTGTCTGCAGACAGAGACAGAGGGGACTATTTTTGGCTTAAATTGGAAAAATCTCATTGGTAGTTTCCATTTTCATCCACTTGCACACAAATCCTTAAGGATCTTTTGGGTTTTGCTTTGGTGATATAAAATTGACCTAACAGTTTAAATAATTGACCTAATGCAGCCACAATACAAATAATTAATAAGGCTGTTTGTCTTTGGAAAGAATAAATTTCAGAAAATAGCCAGATCTGCTCAAAATTCTGGCTTCCCTTAGCTACAAGAAAGTATTTACATTCTGAATAATAAAACATCCTCAGTTCGGCTTTACAATTGTGCTTTTCCCTTCCAATCCTCCTCCAAAGCAACGTGCCATATGTTTTATACTTACAATTCCAACATTTTCCTGTACTTGGAAGTCATTTGGCACTTGAGCATCTGCAGTGGTCTAAATTTCATCTTTTTCCAGAGTAAAGGAAAATATCTATTTCGTGGAACCTTAGTGAAAAGCACCAACCCCCTCCAAAGCCCCCGGCCCCAACAATTTACATTAGAAATCAACCCAGAGGGAAATGCAAATATTTTTCTTGCAGATTTAGCTGGAAATATTTCCTATGCTTTCCTGAAACATTACTGCAGAATTCAGCAGCCTGCTGGACTTACAAATCCACTGAATCAAATAGCTTTAAAAAAACCCCAAGTTAACTAAAATGTCTATTTACTTTGTTTGTGGACAGATGGACACTTGTGGACACCATTCATGCCAATGTGCCTTAAAACTCATTGGAAATAGGTTTGTAAACTTATATTATATTCTTCTCATAATGATGGGGATCAGCCTGAAACCCGGTTAAACAGCTGGGGATGAGCAGGACAGTGACCAGACAAGCCACCCTTTCCAAAGCTGTTCGTGCCCCATTCCTGATTTGAGGTTCCTCCTGCCAAACCCCACAGAACTCATTTCCTGGAATCAAGGGCTGGGCAGACCATCAGCACCACCGAAATCCAAGCCTGATTTAGCCCAGGCTGGAAGGAACGAGCCATTTGGAACTAATGAATGAGCTGGAAATTGGGAAATAAGTCTGGTGACTAACAGCTACAAGTCACACACCAAACCCAGCCTGAACTCCCCACGTGGCACCTTTCCCTTGGCTGTCAATAACCCTCCCAGTTTCTTGAGAACAGCAAAAAGCCTCAGCTGCAGCCTGTGTTGATGGAATAAATCCCACAGGTCACCAGAGTTGTCCCTCTGGGCTAGATCTGTGCACTTTTACACTGAGAAGGGTTTTACCTCTGCAACGATTCCTGCCCTGAGATGAGATGTGAGGGCCAGCCCTGGTCTGTGTGGGCATGGGGGGTGCAGGATCCGGCTCTGAGGGTCCCCACAGGGCAAACCAAAGCTGATCCTGCCCTGGGACGGAGCAGAGTCACCACCAGGCTGTTTCTCACGCTGCTCTTTGCTGAGCTGGCTGCACTCAGCATTGCACAGAGATGCTGAAATGATCCCTCAGCAAAGAGATGTCCTGAGGGCAGGAAACACTCACTGCACTGTCACTGAATTCAGCCTTTCTGGTGGCTGCAGGAGGACAAGTGCTGTGCACACCAGGCTGAAGCACAGGGACAGCACCTCAGGTGCAGGTCACACAGCAGCTTCTCCACTGAGCACAGCTCTTCACTCATCCTGCTGTGAATCTTTGCTGGGAGCAGCTCCCAAACCCTGCTGCAATTCCCAAACCCTGCTGTAGTTCCCAAATCCTGCTGCAATTCCCAAACCCTGCTGCAGCTCCCAATCCCTGCTGTAATTCCCAAACCCCGCTGTAATCCCCAAACCCTGCTGCATCTCCCAAACCCTGCTGCATCTCCCAAACCCCACTGTAATTCCCAAACCCTGCTGCAGCTCCCAAACCCTGCTGCAATTCCCAAACCCTGCTGTAGTTCCCAAATCCTGCTGCAATTCCCAAACCCTGCTGCAGCTCCCAATCCCTGCTGTAATTCCCAAACCCCGCTGTAATCCCCAAACCCTGCTGCATCTCCCAAACCCTGCTGCAGCTCCTAAACCCTGCTGCAATTCCCAAACCCTGCTGCAGTTCCCAAACCCTGCTGCAGCTCCCAAACCCTGCTGCTGCTCCCAAACCCTGCTGCAGCTCCCCAGTGACATTATCCCAACATGCAGCTCCTGGAAACAGGCCACCCTCCCTCATCTCTATCTTCCAAGCTCAAGGTCCTCCTGCCTGACGTCCCCAGAGGCAGGGAGATGGAGACAGGCCAAGGGACAATCTGTTCCTCATTGAGGTCATCCTGCAGCTCGCTGCTGATGTGGCGTTTGGGGGATGGAGCAAACCAAAATCAAATAAATAATCTCTTCCCCGCCTGGCGCTGGTTCCAGCACTGCTGGGGGACTGATAAAGCTGGAGGAGCACAAGGCCAGCAGAGGAAACCAAGCTCTTCCAGGTGACCCTTTACACACCCCTGTGCTGCTGCCAGACCAGGGCTGAAAAACCACAGCCACTCACCGACTAGGCACAGCCCCAGGACTGCAGACGAGTATTTTCTAGATCCCTGGTCAGCCTTTCCAGCCTTTTTTTCCTGTTTTTCTCCTTCTCCCAGTTATTTCAGAGAAGGGGCTTCCCCCAGTCCTGCTCCCCAAGGCCCCCCATGCTGGGAAATTCTCTCTCTCTCCCCTTCCCTCCAGCCCAGCTGAGCTGCTCTGTCATTCTGATGACCCAGCTCAGGCAGTTTCTCGGATTCTGGTAAAAAATCACAGCTGGCTGAGAGTTTCCTGTTGCTGTGTGTCCCTCCCCCCATCGAGGAGGTGGAGGGTGCAGGAATGCAAAAGCTGGGAGGTTTTTAGAGCTGGGAAATTTTTTCTTCTCTCCAGGGCATCAAAGGCAAGATGCTTCTGCCTTCCCTCTCTGTGGCATGTGAGAGAAATCAGCAGCACTTTCTGAGAAGCTGCCCAAACAAAAATGATACTCAAATCCCAGAGCTCCCAACTCTCCCTCAACAAAGAACTGGGCTCTGAATTTTAAATACCCCAAAGGCTGGAGAGGTTTGGCTCGAGCTGTAACTCTGGAGTTTGGGATGTGTCTTTCAGTCACACTGAGGAGTAAAACCAGAATGTACTATCAGACAGCGATTCAGGGAAGCAGAAAAGCATGAGGGAAGACAGCAAGGGGGCACAAGAGCTGGAGCAAGACAAAGCTACCAGCGGGAAGCCCCTTTTGTGAGCCCAAGGCACCGTGGCACGAAGCTCAGAGCTTGGCTAAGGACAAAACAAGATGGTCCTGCCTGTGGCTGCCCTGCCAACCACTTCCAGGCTGGGCAGCCTGCACATGGAGAGTGCCAGGCCAGAGAGAATACATCCTGCTGTTCGTGGGGCGCTGCTGGAAGGAAATCTGCAGCCCAGAATTAATTGAGCAGCTCCTCGCGCTGCGGGAGGAATCACATTATATTCCCTTCACAGCTCATGGGCCAGGGTGGCAAGGAAACATGAATTCCTGGCTGGGATGGAGCCACAAAGGGGTCAGGGCACTCTTGTCTGTATGAACAAGGAAAGAGGTATCTTCTGCTGGAGATAAGAGGCACTAAGCTCGGCAGGAGGAGGCACTGGGTGCTCTGCCCACTCCGAGCAGAGCTCAGGAGGCACACGCTGGACCCTGGCAGGGTGCACAGAGGGGCACAGATGCCAAGCAGGTTTGTGGCACCCTTAGCAGGTTGTGGCAAAAGAAATCTGCCCTTCCTTCCTTCTCAGGGTCACCCCTTGTAGCTGGCCCTGGCTCTGGGGGTTTCCCTGGCTGCTGCCCTGGGAAAATGCCAGCCCAGCTGCCCCAGGAGGTGAGCAATGACCCCAGTCCTGCTGCCCCAGGAGGTGAGCAATGACCCCAGTCCTGCAGCTCCAGGAGGTGAGCAATGACCCCAGTCCTGCAGCTCCAGGAGGTGAGCAATGACCCCAGTCCTGCAGCTCCAGGAGGTGAGCAATGACCCCAGCCCTGCGGCTCCAGGAAACCATCCCGCCCGTGTGTGATTCACAGCAGGCTGGGATGTGCATGTAGGGTCTTGCGTGCTAATCCCAGCCCAGGATGGAGCTGGGGGAGGTGGGAAGCGTGGGGGGATGGATTCCCCTGGGATGAGGAGCTGCAGACAGCCCGCTGAGTCAGCACAGGGGCTGCAGGGTCCAGCCAGACAGGCTTTGATTCCCAGCAACTGGGGCTCAGCTGGTGCCTTCCCAGCACCCAGCTCAGGAGCCACGTGTACAACGGGAGCTGCTTCATCCCTTCTCCCCAGCCTTGGCTGCAGCCCTTCCCCACCATCACGTGCAGGACGTGGCTCTGTTTCAAGGGACAAAGTGCAGGAGTTTCTCATTAACAGGGAATGAGAAGTGCCTGCTGTGATCCAGCCACAGCACCTCCCTTGGAGGAGGAGGGGGAAAAAGTGCTGTGGGGGAAGAAAGAGGTGAAAAAAGGGAAATCAAACCTGCACAACTGAGCCAAGAGCTCTGGTCCTTATGGTGTTGCCCCTGCATTCCTTTCCCCTTGCACCCTGCTGAACCCCCCAGTGTGTCATGGGGCAGAGGACCTTGTCCTGCTCCCCAGGCTTTTTGGGGGATCACAGCTATAACACCCAGCAAAACTTCTGTGCACACTCAGCATCCACCTGAGGCTTCCCTGCCCTGCCCAGACACCTTCTGCCCATCCCAGGATGTCAGGAGTGGGGAGCAGGAACCACACTGCCTTCCCAGGGCATTTAGGGGAGACAACTGGATGATAAGGAGGAGCAGGAGAAAGGGAAGTGGTTGCTCACTGTTTACATCATCCCCTGTTCTGCCCCCAAAAAGAAATTTCCCTCAGGCAGCTCCTGAAAAATTCACGCAACATTCCAAGGAAAAGGCCCCTATTTTCCCACCTACAGACTTGGCTGCAAAAGCAGCCTCTCACTCTCCAAGAGGAAAAAACCCATATTGTTGGTGAGAGGCCACTGCTGCCAAACAGACTGACCCACGTGGGCTGGGGCTGGAGTGGGAGCGAGACAGGGAGGGAATCAAGTGGCTCTTTATCTCGTGGCCGGGTTGCCTGGGCTGGGGGTGACACAGAGGCAGCAGAACTGGAAAGGTCAAGTTTCATAACAGCCCAAGGAGAGGGATCTTCCTTCTGGGGGAATTAGAAGAGGAATCAGGAGGAGTATCTGATGAGCAAACAGCCAGATGGTCACGGAGAGGGTGGGAGAGCCACCCAGCCACCATCCCTGGGCAGCAGCACATTCCCAAATCCTGGAGATGAATGAGCAGCCCCGAGAGATGGAGCTGGCTGTGGCAGAGATGGGGAGGCAGAACAGCACAGAAGGGAAAACACTGGGTTTGGATAAAGTGGAAGCACTGTTTTCCTTCCACTGCTTTGGCTCAGCACCAGAGAAACCCAGTCCCAGGCAAACTGCTTGGGATTGTTCGTGGAGAAGAGAAACAAGCTGCTTTCCTTTCACCCCACCACACATTCACTGGCTGGCACTCTCTGCAGCAAGATCCAAACTGAGTGAGGACCTGCCAGCATCTGCTGCAGCTTCCCCATCCTCCCCTGGGAAGTCACAGCAGGATCATCCCTGCCTTGTCCTCCCATCCAACACCTCTGCTTTGCCCCAGGAAGGGCTGGTGGTGCCATCCCCTTCCCTTCCCTTCCCACCTCCTGGTAGAACCTCTTGTTGAGGGTGAAGGGCAGGTTGCAGGAGACAAAGCCCTGATCCTATTGCCATGGAGATGTTAATTCAAGCTGAGTTCAAAGGAAATTGTTCCAGCTAAAGCTAACAAGCCTGGCAGGAAAGCCCTGCTGTCAGCTGAAAGAGGCCAGCTCCTCGTAAAAGGGGGAAGGAGGTGGGGGCACCAAGAGGGGCCCCGCTCAAAACCCGAGCTCCAAACAGACAGGGTCCTGTTCCCTGCCTTGCAGCAAAGCCTCCCCCAGCATCACAGCCACCAGCTGCGAGGCAAAGCAGCAGGAGATGCCAGGCAGCATCCCCAGCACAGCTCCAGCTTTAAATGCCCCGTGTCAGAGCCAGGGCAGGGCAGAGGAGGGCAGGACGGTGCCCTTACTTGGCACAGAAGTCACTCAGGGTTTAAACAGCCAACACGGTTCAGGGTTTGGTGGAAGTGTTGCATTTGGTGTAATGATTAATCCTGGCAGGGCAGACTTGTTGGCTGGTATAAAAGCTTGTGTTGAGACGTGTGGTTTAGGGATTGCTCCGGCTCTGAGAGCCCCTCTGATGACCTGGCATTATTTGGCATTGCTGGAGGGCATAAGGGTCCATGTGGAGCACCTGGAGAGAAGGCAGGTGTGCTCTGCCCACAAAACACACTGACCAGTGACTCGTGGGGGTGCAAGAAAGGCAGAGGCCACGGCCTGGGGTGGACAGGAGAGAGTGCAGAGCTGCAAGGTCAAGAAACACCTTGGAAAGAGCTGATGAAGCAACGAGCTGCCAACCCCCTCCCCTGCCCCGCAGGAGCACTTTGAACATCTACCCTGAGTCAGAGCAGGAGCAGACCTGCTTAGTGCAAGATTTGGAGAATTCTGAGCAGCCCAGCTTAGCACTGGAGACATTAACTGTGGGTTAAAAAAATAAAAGAAAGAAAGAAAAGGAAAGAACAAAACCCCCAAAGTCAGGACAGACTCTTCCAACTGAGCGAGGTGTTCCCATCTGCTCCTCCGGTGCCAAGAGGAGATGCAGGCACTGGAGCTGAACTGCTCCTGCCAGCCAGGGCAGGGAGAGGAAGAGAGGCAGCTTTTATCTGGAGCAGTCAGCCCTGGAGAAACTCCTGCCTGGCCAGGACAGACTGGGAGGGAGTCCTCTGCAGCCCCTGGGCACTGCTGGACAGCCAGTGCCTTCAGGGCTGCCTCCCAGCACTGCTCCCCTGCCATCCCAGCCCTTCCCAGTGCCCTGCCCTCCCTGCCCTGCTCTGCAGCCCCTTCCCAGTGCCCTGCCCTCCCTGCCCTGCCCTCCCTGCCCTGCTCTGCAGCCCCTTCCCTGTGTGCAGGGCTCAGAACTGCTGCCAGGGCAGCACCAGGAGCAGGAGGAAAGCGCTGACAGCCAGGCAGTGCTGCGGCTTTCACATCCCGCTGGTTTAGCAAGACTTGGGCCCTCTCCCACCTCTGCCTTTGCTTTCATCTTCCCCTGCTCCCAGGCTGTAGCTCGAGGCTGCAGCTGCTGCAAAACCAGGAGAAATTTGCTAGCGGACAGCAGAGAGATTTCTCACAAATCAGGGCAAAAACGTTTTCTCTCCTCTTAACTTTCCCTCCCCTCTCCTGGTGCCTTCCCCCTGTTCCTGCCACCTCTCCCAGAGCCCTCCCTTGCCCACTGGCTCCTCTCCTCCCTCCCATGTCACTGCTCAGGGCACTGAGGGTCTCCCTCCTCAAGCAACGTTGACTTTTGCCCTCCTCAGCAACGTGCCTGAGCAGGAGGAGGGAAAGTAAGGAAAAGGGGAAGGTTACTGGGAGCTGTTGGGGCAGAGAGAGTGTGTGTGCAGTGAAGTGCAGGAGACCTGAATAGGCTGGGGTTGGAAATGACAGCAGGGACACTTGGCATCCCTCTGGGGTCACAACATGCCCATGGCCACACAGCCCAGGGCAGGAGGAGGCAGAAATGGCTCTCATCTGCTGGAGTGGTCTGAGAATAAATCATATCACACATTCCCTTCCTCAAACCAGCTCAAGCTTCATCCTACAGGAAGACAAAGGGTTCTTATCTTCCTCCCCAACTCTATCTACAAGTTAAATTCTTTTAGAAAATAAAAACAACTACAGAAACAACTAGTCCCTCCTAGATATCCACAGAAAATTTAGTTTTCCATTTTTATGGTTGGAAAAGGTGTCCCTGCCCATGGCAGGGGTGGAGTGGGATGGGCTTTAAGGTCCCTCTGACCTGAACCACTGTGTGACTCTGTGCCATGCTGCTGAGGAGACAGGCAGTGTTTCTGCAGCCATCTCCAATCCAGCCCCTTTTCAGCTGTGTATCCTGAACTGGGTGCTCTGGGGCTGATGCTGAGGTGACAGAGTTGATAAAAACCCTGCTGAAGGACCCACGATTTCCTCCCCAGTTTAGACCCAGAGGGAGGAAGGTGTTCTACATCCCCCCCACCAGAAAGCAAACTCTGAATGTTGTTTCTACCAGGAACTTGGCAATTTCCCTGTGAGACCTCTGCCTTCACTTGCCCTGCATTTAGCCCTTTTTCCCACTGATGATTAAGCCCTTCTGAGGCAATATTTAGACCCGCCTTAATCTCTACCCCATGCTGATTGCAGAGCATCACCAGCTCTTCCTTCCTTCCTTGCTGTTTTTGTTCTGCACCTGAAGAACTCGGGGCTGGTTCTTTTAATGCCCATTGCAAGGTTAGTCAGCGTGGCTTCTGACAGCTCTGATTCCTCCACACACCGACCTCTAAACTGCTGCTCTCTGCTGATCTGGCCTGTTTCCCCATCCCTTGCAGGCATTCTGATGACTGTTAGCATCCTTTTGAGGTGGTTATTCATCCAGCTAGGGCTGGAAACCTCCCTTGGAAGGTGTCCTCACCCCCCACCTCTCAAACGTTTTGAACTCTGGTTGTTTTTTTTTCCTTGGAAAAATTGCAATTGCAATTGCTCCTCTGAGCTCCTGAGTCCAATTTTCATTCCTGTGGATTTCTCTTAACCAACAAGGATTTGCCTATTTGAAATCAAGCACCTTATTTGCAGGCTTTGTTTGTCTTACCATTTCATTTTAATTGAATCAGCAGTTAATCTCTGAATCCAGGGTTGCTTTCTCAGTACGGTGCCCTCACTGCTTATCAAAACCCAGGCCAGGGCAATACCTTTGCTCACTGGTTCAGTGATCACTGGGGAAGAAATTCACCCTCTCTCACATGCCAGAATGTATTCCCTGCTGTTATTAGTGTCATTGATTTTTCAGGCTAAATAAGGGACTCACTTCCTGAATGAAAAGACACTTTCTCAGTCTGTATCAGGTGGATAATTTTGCAGGACTCTGTCCATGTCCCAGTGTGACCCTGGGAAGGTACAGCACAGCCCCTCACAGTGCCAGGACCAGCCCAGCTTTCTTTCCTCACTGATCTTAAGCCTTATAGATTCTTTTTACAGCATGTCAAGACTTGGAGGATTCTCACTATCGAGCTCTGTATTGCCCCTTCTGCTCTCTGTACCTCCAGGGAACTGTAATTATTTCAGAGCTGGTCTCAGAGCAAGGTTTCCAGCTCGCCTGCTGTTCCTGCACCTCATCAGAGACATGTTGCATCTCCTGGTGTAACACATCCTCTGCCTGGAAAGCAGGACAGGCTGCAAATCCTGCTAAAATGCAGTTCCCTGGACTAGGGAGCTCCTGAAACCAGGATTCAGCACAGCAAAGATGAGGCTTTAGCTTCTCTCTCACTTCTAATTCCTCCAGCTCCACAGACCAGACCTAAACCCCAAGTGACTATGCTTACATGGTAGTTTCTATTAAATTTTCTTCTCAGTCATCAGCTGGGTAAGTACAAAGAGCTGATGTGGACACAGGGCAATAGTACAAAGCATCCTATACCCCAACACCTTGTCTTAATGTGTGGCAGGGGTCATAGAATGATACAGAAATTGGCTCCAGCATCATTTACATCACTTCAAGAAACAAACCAAAGCCACCAATGCACAAAGGGGATTTGCTTTTCTTTCCTTTTAATCTGTATTTGAACTCCTCTTTAAAAAATCTTCCCTTTCTCCTCCTGATGTTTCTCCCTGAGCTTTAAAGCTTTCCTGCAGCCTGCTCAGGTGGGCACCAGGCCAGGCTGCTCAGTGATCCTGTTTGCTTAGCTTAGCTCTGGCTCCTGTCAGGAGCAGCCTTGCTGGCTGAACACACTGTTTGGGGCCATATGTGGTGTTATTTACACGGGGAAGGGAAGAAAAAAATGTATCTTTGTGAAATATGAGTTGGGGGGGAAGAGGGAGAGGGGTGGGAATGTGCCCATGTGAGACAAACAGCCATCCCAGCCCAGCCCAGGGAGGGATTAGCAGGGAGCTCCTGGAGAACAGCACAGCTCCTCCAACACCCCAGGAGGGTCTGCCCCAAACCTGGGGCTGGGGAAGGGGCTGGACAGACTCCTGGGATGGCTGCTGGAAGCTCTGCTACCAGCAGGGAGACTAATTTAGTTTCTGTTCTTTTCCCCTTTCTCCCCATGCTCTTTCTCTCTCTGAATAGGGGAGGAAGGAGGCCAAGGGCTCTGCTCCAGCCAGGCTCAGCCAGGGTCACTCAGGAGGGGGGGAAACATCAGGGAAAGCTGGAAGGGCTTTCTGAGACTGGGCCTGAGCTAAAACGCTGGAGAGGAGCACAGGAAGCACTTGGAGTCCCAAACAGGTCCTGGCCTGTCTCCATCATTACCTGCTGTGAGGCAGAGCAGCCCCAGGACTGCTGGGAGTCCCCCAGCAGCTGTGGCAGGGCATGAAGGAAGGCACAGAGAGAGAGAAGGGGGCTGAAGATGTCAGGTGTTCTGTCATCTTCTCTGAGCACAGCAGCTCTCTGCTCTGGGACGTGCCCAGCAGCAGCCCCACAGTTTGGTGAGCCCAGCACAAACAATCCCTTCCCAGCACAGCCCGTGTCAGTACCCAGCTTGAGGAGAGATGCTGTGCCACTGGAGGTGCCATCCTTTGGAATAAGATGTAAACCCAACTGCCTGACAGCTTGGACTGTAGAAAAGCTCCCTTGGCAGCTCCTGCCTGTGTTATCTTCCTCCCTCAGCCAAATTCCAGGTTAGAAACTGCACAAAGCTGCAGTGATGAGCTGCCAGGATTTTAATGAGCAGCTCCCAGAGCCACCTTCCTCCCTGTGCCTGGGATGAAGCTGCACCGAGCAGGTGCACGGGGGAGCTCCCAGAAAGGGAGCTCTATTTACTTCTCACTTGTTCAAACAACAGCAGGTACAAAAACCCTCTCTCATAACCATCACTCAAAGCAGGGAAGTGGCTTATTTGGCAAGGAAATTGTCATCAAGAGCAGTTTGCTGGGGATGTTTACACGGTGTTTCGCGGGGTATAATGAGTGTGCTGATAAGATAGTGAAGGAACTGGTGACTTCAGCGAGGAGGGAGTACGATGACGGGAAGCTGCTGGCTCCGTTCTGCAAGGTGTTTGGGAAATACCCTGCTGGCACCCTGCAGAGGGAACAGCATTTGCTCTGGGAGCATTTCTTTCAGGCCGTTTAGGCAGAAGGTCTTTCCAGGACAGAGACACAGGACTGCGAGAGCTGGGATTTCCAGGATCATGGTTTTTCCCCCCCGGGATGGAATCTGGGGTGTTTTCCATGCTGTAAACCCAGTGATCCCTTCCCAGCATCTGGGGCATTCCAGCAGGGAGGAGGGGAGGTGCTGTTAACCCCTCAAGGAGCCCTGGTGCTGCTGGAAATCAATCCTGAAGGCACTCTCCGTGCCCGGGACCTGCAGGACAGGCATGGACCAGCGCAGGGCACATGGACAGCCTGGCTCCAGCACAGGCTCCTGCTCTGCTTTGGGGCTGGTTCAGCAGCTCCTGCTCCCCAGGGCTGCCTTTCGATGGCAGTGGATTTACCTTCCTGGCCAGGCATGGGAAAGGCAAGAATATTGTACCCAGTAAAGCTCCAGTCCTGTCCTCTGCCCCAACCTCACTATGGGCATGGGGAAGGCACTTCCTCCCAGCGACACCAGGGATGGTCCCATCCCTCTGGGATGCAGCCCTGGGCAGGTCCAGGCATCCCCCTCACCACCAAAGATGTGGGATGGAGATAGCACCCCCCACCCCTGCTCAGCCCCAGGCACCCACTCCCACTCCACAGGCAGGTGGAGGGCTCTGACCCATCATGTCCTGGAGGGATTTTCCAGCGTGCCCGGGTTTTTGGGGCCCCCGACACTTGTGTGTGGGCCACGGAGGACATCTAGTGGCTGCCAAACCTGCCCTGCCCCACAGCACCCCATCTGCTGGGCACAGCTCTCCATCCTCATCTCCCATCTCCATCCTCATCTCCCCCTATATCTCCATATGCCGTCTCCATTTTTATCTCTCCTCTCCATTCTCATCTCTTCTCCATCTTCATCTCCCTTCCATCTTCATCTCTGCTCTCCCTTCTGTCTCTTCTCCATCCATCTTCATCTCCCCTCTCAATCCTTATCTCCCATCTCCTCCCCTCTCCATCCTCCGTGCTGGCACACAAGTCCCAAGTGCAGGGAAGCCACACAATCCCACACCATGGAGGGGGAAATTTGGGCTCAGCACCTCTGGCACCCTCCCAGCCAAGTCCTGGCACGAGTCACTGTGTAGATCACTGTTCAGACAGTCAGGATGGAGGAATAAACATTTCCTGTGTTCTGCTAAGCTGGACTTCCAGTCTGGTACAGGGCACAGGGATGGGCAGGATAAGGGGAGATGGGATGGGCAGAGGATGCTGGAGGAGACTTCCAAATACGGCACAGGAAAGGAAGAGTTTGGGTGGTCAGTAAGGCTGAACCAACTAGCCCAGGGGGTCCTCTCCCACCATCTGGGTGCTCAGAGAGCCCCGCTCTGTAGCAAAGTCACTCAGAGTGCACTGGGAGGGACATCTCCACTCACTGCTCCATCTTCCCTCACTGCACGGGCAGGATGTGAACACACTCCAGGTAAAGCTGAGCACTAAAGCCTCAGGTGGGAGATGTGGGAGCCTTCCAGCAACATCCAACAGACCATTATCCCTCAGAATCGCCCTTCTACAAACCAGCTGCTCAGAACTGGTGGTGAACTGGTGCCATCCCTCCTGTGTGTCCACATGTACCCACTGCCCTCTCTCCCCTTCCCACTGCCACAGGGCTGGGATCCCTGCTGAGGTCCAGCCAAGGGCTGAGGGCACTGCCCTGCTGCCCCCTCCCTCTCCTGGTGGCAGAGGTGGCCCTGGGTGGCAATGTGTCCCCTGCCATGGGGCACAGGAGAGCAGGATCACAGCGGGCACAGGAGGATGTGAAGCAAAGCCGAGCGCGCCCTTTCCTGTCCCAGGAGGGAGCTGCAGCCTCTTCACCCAACCTTCCTCCACCCCCTTGGCTTCCCTCCCTGGGTGCCAGCCAGCCCCATGACGCTCCTTTAGGCTGTGCTGGGACTTGATGGAGCCTCAGACTTCGATGCAATTAATGTAATAAAGCACAGCAAGCAGGGCATGCCGGGATCCCAGTGGAGCAGCAGCTCCCTGCATTGCCCCAGCTCCAGGTGCTCCCTGCCCGTGCACAGCAAGCAGCATCCCTTCTCCACTCCTCAGCACTGCTCAGAGCTGCCTGGGAACCTTCCCTGGCATTTTACCCTCTTTCACAACCACACCACCTACAAGGAGGCCAAATCCTGCCCTGCTGCTGGAGAAGCAGCTGTGCCAGGAGGGAGCGAGGTGGGGAGGCAGGAATGCAGGAGCTTTGGGGCCCTCTGGGTGCTGGGCACTTTCCAAAGCTCACATGCAGCTGCAGAGGAGTTCTGCAAGCTGGCAGACCACCCTGTGCTGCAGGGATGGTGACAGTGCTGGCAGGGGTGGTGACAATGCTGGCAGGGATGGTGACAGTGCTGCCAGGCACACAGGGAGTGTGGAGGGTGCCTGGCCTCAGGACGTGCCCCTTGCCCTGCTCCCACTGCCCAGGCTGCTCCCTGCACCTTCAGATGGGCACTTCACTCACCCCACAGAGCTGCCACTGCGGTGACAGAGCTGCCACCAAGGCCAGAGCAGAGCTCCACATGGAAAGCCCTGCCCTGAGGGGGCAGGTGAGAGGATGGACAGGCAAGGATGCAGGAGGTGGCAATACCTGTGCCACCAAGAAGGAGATCATTACCTCCCCTGAGTTTAAGTCCTGCTGTGGGGGTTCCTTGAGCTGGAAACCCCTTCAGAGGTTTGTTTTGCTGGGTGGGGAGCAGGGAATGGCTTTTTCTGCCACCAGCCCACATAGGAAGGAAGCAAAGAGCCCCCGGTGCAGTTGGCAGGAAGATGAAGGCTGGTTACAGGGTGGGGATTTGGGGTGCAGCTGATCCTCTGGGCTGTCCAGACACAGCTGGAGAGAGGCAGGAGAGCTGGGGGAGCTTTCTAAAAGGTGATGTCTGAGCTTTGCTATTTCCCAGTGTGGCTTGGAAGGAGATACAAACAGGTGCTGAAGGACCATGAGCTCAGTGCCACTGACGTAAGAGCTGCTGTGATCTGCCTGTCCCCACATCCTTTCCAAGGCAAACATCACGCATTTTCCACAGACACTGCTTGCCTTGGATGCCAAATTTCACTCCCATTTCTGCAAGACAGGGCCAGTGTCCACATGTTCCTGTGGAATTGCAGATCCCTTCCCAAGCCTCAGACACTGAGAGGCCCTGACAGAAGCAGATAAGGGACCTGGGAAGACAAGGTGTGTCAAGGACTGCCTGCTCCCATCTCCATTTGAATGCCAGCAACCATTATACCCTGTGCCTGGAGAAAAGCAGCCTTGCTGGCCTTCCCTGCAGCCTGCTGATCCTGTTGTTTTCACCTGGAAAAGGGGATGACATGACACAGGAGCTCTTCCCAGGCATTTGCCACCACCCTAAAGCCAGGGGGTGGGATTGGGCTGCAGAGGGATAATGCTGACCAAGGAGCAGCAAGCCCAGACAAGGCAGCACAGTGCTGCTCCTGCTGAGTAAGGGTGCTGGATGCTAAAACCTTGCCCCGGGTCTGGCCTGACCCTCAACCTGCTTCAGCTCCTCTCACGTTATCCTGAATTTACTGCCCTGAGTAAGGGAGGTTCAGGCCCCAAGTTCACTCCCTTATCTAGATTGTATATTTCTTTCCCAGGATTGTTCTGCTTTTTTCACTCTTTCTCCCTTCTTTTCCCAGTGTTTTCCCTCGTGGTCTCACCTCCTTCGCCTCTTCTCATATTTCTTTTGCTGCCCTATGTTTTTTATTCTGTATTTACAGTGGAAGGGGAGAGGGGAGTAAATCAAGAGACACACGTGCACACACACACGGGCTGGATATTTGTCTTGCTCAGTCACAGGGTGAATAAGCGCCCTTGTTCCAACATGTTTTCTGATTTCACTTCCCAGGGGCTTTTCAGGATGAGAATTCCTCAGAACAGCCACACACAAGGGCTGAGCCATTTGCTGTGTGTGGTGGCCTCATTCCTCAGGCTTCCCCCCCCTTCCTGATTTCCAGGAACCCAACAATGACAGGGAGCCCACCCACAGCCTCCCCCAAACCCTCCCTGCAGGCAGGGCAGCCCAGCCAGGCCAGGCTGCAGCTCCCCACGTGCTGAGCTGGCTCCTGGCGTGACAAAGCTGGGACAGAACCTCTCATGGAGGTCCCTGCACAGGGCAGAAGCCACAGGAAGCAGGATTTGGGCTGCTGGGATGCTCAGGTGGGTGATGGCTTCCCATCCCTCTGAGCCTGTCTCAAGAGCCTGAGATCCAGCTGGAGACACTGAGGCTTTAACAGGAGGTGAACAAACACTGACACCACAAAGCCATGACCTTGCCATCATCCCTGGACCACGAACCAGCACAGTGTAAGGGGAGGAAGCATCTTCCCCTCCTCAGCCTCACCTGCAGAGCTCTCTCAGGGCACCAATTGCTCTGTCCTGCTCTCCCTCCCACCGTGCTGGGCTGCCTGGTGACCCTGGATGCCTCGGCAGGGACAGAGCCACACGTACTGGACAGGGCAAGGAGTGTTTCTCCATACACATTTTTGTCTACCCTTGCTAGCCCACTGCCTGGAGGGATGCTTGGCTTGATATTGCCAAATGCAGGACATTTCAGAGTGTTTCATATGTTAGGGAGACTCTATTAATTGCTGTCTGTCCATTTTCTTCTTTCCCTGCCTGTCCTTGTCCTGCTTCTCTCTGCCCATCCGTGTTTCCCACCTTGTCCCCAGGCTGGGCACTGAGTCACACACAGCCCATCAGCTCCTCTTGCTCTCCATCCCAGACCTCCTGAGGGACTTGGGGCTTGGGAAGGCAGAGACTGCACTGAGAGGGGAGCTGGGAGCTGCTGCTGCCCTGTGAGAGCACAGACAGATGCTTGGAGAGGGAAGGCAGGGATCCAGGGGACCATAGGGAAGGGAGGACCTTCAGAAAGAGACCAAGGACCACCTAGAGATGTTCCTTCTAACAGCCTCTCATCACCCATCGTGCAGAGCTTCCTCCAGCTCCATTAGCACACAATTCCTGGCCAGGACAAGGTGGTGCCCTCACCCCTTCCCCAGCCTGGGCTCCATCCCACAGCACCTCTCCCAGTCCAGGACCCCAGGATGGAAAGCTTTATCAGCACAGCTCTTCAGAGGGAGGAAAATTGTCCCTGTGCTCGGGGAGGAAAGGACTCCAGAGGAGCCCTGCCCTGGGAGCCTTTCCCACCTGCTGACATTCTGCACCAGAAACCTCCTCAGTGGTGGGATTGTACCTCAGAGACCAGTCTGATAAGCTCTAGAGGGGATAGCAAGTTTTTAAGCAACGGGACAGGGACAAAAATGTCTCTGTCTGGGGATTTGCAGTCCCTGGTTTTCTGGGAGACCAATGTTTTCCAGCTTTGGCAGGCTGTAGCTTCCTGAGATGGCATTCCCCTGCCTTGAGGAGTTCAGTGCAGGGAATTTTTTCCTGAGATGCAAATCCGTGGAGAATTAGAACTAACAAAGGAATTCCTGCTGCTGGGGACAGCTGAAATTATGCTAAAAGTTATCATTTCCGAGCATCAGGGAAAAGAGAACATCCTCAAAGGAGAGTACACAGAGATCCTGGGGGCTCTAGGTCCTTGTTAGAACCTACACCCCAGGGCCAAATCATTCTAGGGAAGGAGGACAATGTGTTGCAGCCATCGAGATATCAATATTTTCTGTTCTGCCAGTGGCAGAATAAATAAAGAATAAATAAAACATAAATAAAATTGAATGTTTCATTCTATTTCTACAGCCCCCCAAACCATAAGATTATATAAACTATCAATTTCACATAAATAATATCTCTCTGCTGTAGCATGCTTTGTTCCCAAAGATCCCAGAGCACTTTAGGAGATGATAAACAAGCTGAAGCAGAACAGAATCACAATCTGCCAAGTCTGCCTGTGGAACCATCCATGAAATCCCACCCCCATGGTTACTGAGGCTGAAAACTGCCAGTGACCACGTTCCCAAGAAGCCAAAGAGAAGATGCCATCCTACAGCAGATGGTAAGAAATCCCCAGTGGTCCTTGGCAATCCAGCTGAGGAATATTCCTTCCTGATCCCAAACTTGGAGATTGTGTTTTAGTGCTGAGCAGGCACCTGAGAGGTGCAAGCAGCCCCACCCAACTTCCCCCTCTCAGGCTGGGCCAAGTGCATGAAAAGGAGGTGGAAAAGAAAACAAAACCTGAAAACCAATGACACAGAAACCAAGTTAATCATCAAAGTGGGGGCTGGGGGAATCCTTCCTTGCCTCTACCAGCAGAAGCCTTGAAACACGGGCTTAATTAATTAATTAAAAACAATATGAACATGGTGCAACAAGCCTTGTAAGCACATTGAAGGCATGCAGGATCCTCTGTACAGTTATGCAACGTGTTGATGACTGGAGCAGGCTCAGCCTGAATCCAGTCCATATTCTGGTGTCCAAGGCTGTTTCAAAGGCCAGCCCTGACCTCTGCACCTGGGATGCTCTTCTAATTCCTAGCCTGCATTTTTAATGACCAAATTTACCCTATTTGATCTGGCACTAGCACTGTCCTTTAGCTCAAGGCTTCCCTCTTTAGCTGGTATTCCCCCCCATCCTCCACTCTAATTTAATGCTGAGTTGTCGTTTTCCACCTCCAGCCTTTTTAAAGTTGAAGACTCAGCATAACCACTAGAAAGGGGTCCTCCCCCAGGCAGCAAATATCCTCCAGTGCCTCCCTTGTCTGTCACACCCCCTCTCACTCCTCCAGTGAATCACCCTCCTCCTGCACCCTCAGCGAGTATCGCTCTTACACAACGGGCATTTATGTCCTTCCTGGAACTTGGTCCAATAATTAAGATTCCCCATGGTCCAGCTCATAGCCTGCAGGCCTGATTTAAGCCCTGTGAAGCTTGCCTTTGGCCAGCATGGTGCCCTGGAGGAGCTATTTGGACCCTAAAAGTGCAAGTCCTTGTATCTGAAGTCAAATCCTGACCAGGACTTGACCAGAACTCAGTTCAGTGTGTGCCCAAACATGGAAATGCATCCCCCAAGTGTGACCCTCCTGGTTCAGTTTTCCTTCCCTTCAGCAGCTGCTCTAAGACACAGAGCTGATGATCACACAGAGCCAGAGAACCCAGATTATCACAAATATCTGAACTTCACTTTATGCTGTGTAAATTGAGTGTGTCTCATACAAACTCAGCATGGGGAAGAGAAGGTGTGGTGGTGTGGCAGAAATCTCCAGGGAGACCTCTTGGGGGTCTTCCCAGTGAGGAGGGGAGCTGATAATAAAGAGAGAGGGGGACTTTTTATATGGGCAGGTAATGGCAGGGCAAGGGCCAATGGTTCTAAACTGAAAGAGAGGAGGTTAAATTAGATGTTGGGAGGAAATTGTTGACCCAGAAGGTGGAGAGGCCCTGGCACAGGGTGCCCAGAGAAGCTGTGGCTGCCCCATCCCTGCAAGAGTTCAAGGCCAGGTTGGAGCAACCTGGAAAAGTGGAAGGTGTCCCTGCCCATGGCAGGGGGGGAATGAGATGAGTTTTCATGTCCCTTCCAACCCAAACCATTCCATGATTCCATGAAATCTGAATGCAGAGCTGCTCTAAGCAGTGGTGCTGTTTTCCCCGTGCCCTCTCTACCAGGAGAGCTCCACTGATCTCCCTGGATGTGTTGCTGACTGAATGTGATACATGGGAGAGCAGCACAAAGCCTTGAACTCGTTCTGCCTGCTCTGCTGGCACACTGGGAGCTGCTTAATGCATGGTCATTGCTCAATGGGCTCCACATGGCTGGCACATTGATTTCTGGGCTCTCTTGGAGCAGAAACAGCCTGGATGCATCTCAGCGTCACATCTTCTGGGCCCTGCATTTATTTGATATAAAGGTGGAAGAAATGAGAAAAGGCTGAAGGTATGTAGGATGTGCAGGCAGAGTGGATTAGTGGGTAGAGCACAGGTAATTAGCAGACAGGTTCCCTGCTCCCAGTTTGGTTGGAGTTGTTGTGAGAACTGGGGCCAGTGAATCATGGGCTGGTTGAGCTAATTCTGTGACTCTCCATGACTTCATCAGTCCCTGGTGTTTGAAATGCTCCTCTGGAGCCTGTCTAAAGGAGTGCCCTGGGGTTGGCTTAACTGTTTCTAGTCTACTTAGTTTGAAATTGACCCCATTTTTTCACTTTTTCATCCTGAGGAGATTTGTTTTCTAGGCAGCAAGCCACAAAGATTTTTGGGCAGCACATTGCACGGTGAGAACACTTTGGTACAAGCAACCAAATACCTCAGCTTTCTGGTACAGTGGAAGAAATGGTGTTCAAAACAAGAACAGCATCATCATGGAATATCAAATATTAAACATTTTTTAAAAATCGAGGAAAATCAAGAAAAAAATAAGAGAATGAAAAAGCAAAAAGGCTGCACAGCAATTTCAGGGGGGAAAAAAGCTCATTTTGCTGAAAAGTCTGTTGGTTCCACAGTACGTGCCTCAGTTTCCCTAATTGCCACAGGGGGTTAGCAACCCAGACCTATTTTGCAAAGGTGTTGTCAGGTTTAATTTGTGAACCTTTGAAAAGCTTTGCAAGTTGTGGAGATGAAAGGGCCTGCAGATGCCAGGGGTGGGTGTGTGCTGTGAGTCACAGGCACAGCCAGGGCTCGGGGTGATGGTGCTGCAGAGCAGACCTGTCCTGCACAGGGTGCCCAGAGGAGCTGGGGCTGCCCGTGCATCCCTGCAAGTGTCCAAGGCCACGTTGGATGGGTTTGGAGCAACCTGGGCCAGTGGAAGGTGTCCCAAAGATGGTCTTTAAGGTCCTTTCTGACCCAAGCCATGAGACTGATTTACTCCAGATTGCCTCAAGATCTAATAATTCAGCCCCCAACCTTTTAACTGCCTCACCTTCTCCAAAATCTTACCAAAGCATCAGGAAAGCCAGAGAAACCAAGACCACCTTCTTCCACATTAGACCTCTTCATACAGATGCTTTTTGTTCCTTAGGTATTAAATGCTGGCTGGAAAAGCTCTGCTGAGTCTCCTCTGTACACGTGAGAACAGGCGCCTCCACCCTCCAGTATTTTTAATTACTTGGAGATCTACAGGACTGTTGATGTTATAAAGAACAGCTCAGCCCAGAAAGCCAGGGGGAAAGAAATGCATGTATGTCAGTCAAATTTTTCTTTTATGAAATTGGTCTTTAAGAAATAGCATTGCCCTTTGCTACGCCAGAGAATGACTTGTGACTCATGAAAGACTGTGGCCCTATTAATAAAAAAATGTCCATGAGAAATTACTGCAAAAGGTGTGGCCTTTCCCAACAACTATTATCCAAAAGTCCTGTATACCGAGCCATTTCTCATAGGCAGAGCCATAATGACAGCCAGGCAGTGAGAGGGGCTGATCTGGGAGCCAAGGGGCCCAGAAAAACCCATCACTCCCCTTTTCTCTCCTTTTGAACAACAGAGCCCTTGGAAACTGTATCTGTAAGCCAGGCACTTGCTGGCTCTCTCCTTTTCTTATCAGAGCCAGAATGTATCCTGTTCCTGGTCTAGGTTCTCTCTTTTTCCTCCACACCTCCAAAAGAGATGCAGAATGAACACCTGGACTTCTCCTCCACTGCTCACATCACTTCCAGCAGGGGTTTCCTTATAGATATTTAATGGGATATTATTACAGCTCAAAATCACATTCTCCAGCAACACCACCATTGCATTCTGTAAAAATTAAATTGAGCACAAGTCTTTGGCATGGTTAATTTACACCCTGGGCATTATTCTCAGAGAAATCTCACTGAAATGCAGAGTATAATCTGAAGTGATGTGATATAAGATCAACCTCCTTCTTTTGAAGTTGCTGGAATTCACCAGCGCTTATAAAGAGCCTTTTTCTTCTGAAATGCTCTGTGATTCCAAGCAGTGAACATTTCCCAGGAACCCAGCTACTGGAGACAGATCTATTTTTAAAACTTTATCAGCTCTTTTTTCTTGCAAGAAATATTTTGGCCACATAGCTGCAAACTAGTTCCTCTTCCAGGTGTGTTCCAGGTGTGTCTCTCAGCTCAGTGGACATTTATGGCAAGAGCTACGTCAGATACACCTGAATATCTCAGAACACACAATGGGGGTTTTGTTCTCCTGGCCATATTTTGGACATTGCATGGCCTGTGGGAAAAGCAGGACTGGCCAATTTTTACTTCAGGCCAGCTGTGTGGTTCTGATAGTTGGGCTGTTTCCAGGGCTAGATGGATGGACCTTGCACAAACCCAAGAGCAAATCAAAATAAAGATAATAGGGTCTTTTAAACCCAGTATTAACCATATTTCCCCTCCCTGTCCTGCTGAACACAGTAAGCCCTCGAGGGAGCCCAGCTGAAGAATGCTTTATTCTAGGCGTTCATTTTAATTACATCCCTAATTATTTTGGTGCATGGGGATGACCCAGTTAACAAACCCATCGTGGGCATCTCGTGCTCTCCCTGACCCTGCCCATCTCTGCAAGGAGGGAACCTCAGCTCCTGGCGACCAGGCAGCAGAATTATTTTTGAAACAAGCCGTCAGACTGGTTGCTACATCTTAATGAAATTGATTTTTTTAAGAAGACATTTCTATGTATATAAACAGCCCTTCCTCCCCAACCTGGTTAGACAAGAATGTTCCTGGGTGTGGACTGCCTTGTATAATTAACTGCACAGCTGTAGCTTCTGATCCCTCCACGGCTGCTCCTTCCTTTCCCCCTCCATCTCCCCAGCATAATCCAGGCGTTCTCCTCCTCCTCGCAGGAGCTCCAGGTGCGTCACTTGGGCAGAAGGTTTGCTGCATTCCACAGCCCTTCCCTGCTGAGGCAGCAGAGGAACCCACTTTGGAGGGGCTGAGACGGAGCTGGAGGAGCCACCGAGGGGCGAAGGTGCTTGCCCTGTCCAGACCATGGAAACGGGGAGTGCAGCAAGGACAAACGGCACCACTGGGAAGGCAGAGGACGTGAAGAGCCCAACCACCCCAAAAAAAGAAGAAGAAACAAAGAAGACCACAAGCCCTGGTGGAGGTGAGAAAGAAGCTATAAAAGGCACGGGCGGTGCTGCGTTGGAGACAGGGCAAATCAAGAGCTCCCTTTTCTCTGGGAGTGACTGGAAGAGGCCCATCATTCAGTTTGTGGAGTCATCGGATGAGAAGAGGTCAACCTACTTCAGCATGGATTCGGCTGATTCCAAGAAGATGCAGTATGCCAGTGGACAGATGGGAGACATGAGGAGACCACCCCTCTCCTTCCCAGAGAAAGGCGACCTCAGGAAGTCCCTCTTCTCCTTGGATTCCAAAAAGAGCTTTCTGCCCAGCGACGGGGAAGGGAGGAAGTCGTTGTTCTCTGGGGGGCAGATGGGGGACCTGAAGAAGTCTCTGCCTCTGGTGGAGACAGGGGACCTGAGAAGACCCTTCAACAAGCCAGACAAAGCAGCTGGGTCACGGCCCAGGGTGAAGCTCGAGGATGTTCTGTGTGATTCCTGCATCGACAACAAGCAGAAGGCTGTGAAGTCCTGCTTGGTGTGCCAGGCTTCCTTCTGTGAGCTGCACCTCAAGCCCCACCTGGAGGGAGCAGCTTTCCGGGACCACCAGCTCCTGGACCCCATCAGGGACTTCGAGGCAAGAAAATGCCCTGTGCATGGGAAGACCATGGAGCTGTTCTGTCAGACAGACCAGATGTGCATCTGCTACCTCTGCATGTTCCAGGAGCACAAGAACCACAGCACAGTGACCGTGGAGATCGAGAAGGCAGGCAAAGAGGTGGGTAATGCTCCCTTTATTCCGTGTTCCATCAGTGTGTAGATCTCAACATTACACCACAGCTTTTGCTCTCCAGCCTGCAATCTCTGCTCAGATCATGTCTGGGTGCAATCCTGGTGGTGGATGGGAAGTGTTTAGTGGAGAAGGGAGCTTGCCTGGGTGCTGCTGTGGTGGCATTGTTGTTCTCCTGATGGCTGCTGATGGCAGCACAACGCTGGGGTTGAGTTGCAGGCTGCATTTGGGGGATGGAGAACCTGGTTTGCACCCCTGGTTGCACAGCTGACTTTCAGCAGAAGCTGAATCAAAGCCCTGCGTGCTAAGTTTTGGTTTTTTTTTTTAAATTCCTGAGCCAGTCTCAAGTTTCTCAGGTTTTGATGGTGTTTGTGTAGTGTTACCCACAGCCAGAAAGGTGGGCATCGGGCTCAGGACCTCCAGAACACAGGTGGTCACATCAGAGGCTGCTAAAGTTACTGGTGGGCACTGGGTGACCATTGAAAATTGTCATCTCAGCTTCTTAGAGTGAGATTCTGGGGTTTTTACTTATCTGTTTGGGATATAATAATGTTGAGTTGCACTTGTGGGAAGAGTCTTTTGAAGCTTAGATGAAGAAAAAAGCCCCGGTGCAAGCACAAAACAGGATCATTTCCCCTGGAGTGTTACTACAAGAGGTGTAGAGGATGGACATCTAAGGAGATGTTGAACAGGGTCACTAATGAAGGGCCTTTCACCTGTGTTTGCTTAAAGCCTCACGCTGTTTGCTTTCGGGGTGGGTGGGTGATTATTCCACAAACTCTAGCAGAGATCAGGGTTTCTCCACATTCATTGCTGCACATCCATAGTAAAAGCATGTCCTGTCCTAGAAACCTTCTGAGCAGACAGGACAGGAGCGGTGACAGAATGGAGAACCCTGAAATGGTAATATAAACCCATCTGCCTGGAGTCCCACAGCGGGTCTGTGGCAGAAATGGAAGGGCAGTGGGATCTGTTAACTCCTTTTCTTTCTAATGTGTTGGGAAGATTTATCTCAGAAGGGTGAAATAGCATCTTATATAGAGCTTATCTCCTCTTTGGTCTTTCCCTGCCATGTCATCTCCCTCTTTGCCGAAACCAGACAAAGCTTCTTCCATGTCCCAGCCAGCCTTTCTTGAATTCCTGCAGGGCTTGCCAGCCTGCTGTTTGTTCCATAATTGCTTGTTCTTGTGGTTTTGATGTCAGCTCTGAACATGGCAGAGTTCTAACATAAAGCTGTGCTCAGTGTCTGCCAGGGTATCCCATTCCTCTTTCTGCTGGAATGAGGTTAACAGTGGCTTCCTGAGGAAGCAAAGCCAGCCAGATGCTTCTTCCTGTGGCTCGATGGATCTCCAACACCTTGCTTTTAAACAGGCAACCCTAGCTGAGCAGCAAAGACTTTACCTGCGATTTAAATGATGTTTGATTTCTCTGTCAGAGCCCTCGTGCCACTCATGAGCTCCTGCACTGTCCTGTGCTGATCCTGCTGCTCTTAAGCTGAAAGGATTTAGGGCTTTATCAATGTGAATCATACACATGTGCAAGTTTCTCCTGACAACGAGTCTGGTCCTGTTGTAACTTGAGCGAGCATTCACTCAGACAAAAACAATTAACAGAAGAGCTGTTGCTTACAAGTGTTTATTGCTGGCCCTGATTTATTCACCATAGGTGGAGCCTTAGCAAGAACCACAAGGAGGAATGAACATTTCCAACCCTCTGTGTGTACCACCTCTTCTTATCAAGCCTTGCAGATCAGCCCAGTTGGAATGTGACCACAGATTGGAAAAGTGGCCAAGCGTGGCTGGTGCTGGTGGCCTTTGTGGAAGGGATAACCCAAAATCACCCATCAGGTCATCCCTGTCCCTGCTCTGTTTTCCCAGCAGCTCCAGGGCAGTTTTACTACCTCCAAATTTGCTGCCCATGCCAGTGGCCTGGTGGCCAGAGCACAGCTGGACCCAGCCAGAGCCTTTCACACAGTGCTGGATGTCACTGCTTTATGTGCAAGGATCCCCCAGTCCCTGGCTATTCTGTGACCCCAAAACTGGGGAGGATTCCAGGGGAACTGGTGTGTGTTTCTGTGTCCTGCTGCACTTAAGCCTGACTGTCACTCTGTGTGCTCAGCAGTTTGGTGGCACGGAACTCACATAATCAGGTGGTTTAGGGACATCTGTCCTTTTGCACTGCAGAATTAATGCAGGATTCAGTCTCTTTCATGAGTCTGTCTATGCTCTAGGCCTGTAGGGAAGAGAGATGCTGTGCTTTAGTGTTGGGAAAGATCCTTCTGTAGAATTAGGAAACTCTGCTTGCTTCATGCTGCAGACAGAGCTTAAGAGAAGAGGAATGCAAACAAGCCAGTAGACACACACCTACTAGTTAGAGCATTTAGCAACCAGTGGAGAGCCTGCTATCTCTGTCTCAGACAGAGAACACAGCAGCATCTTCCACTTTTCAGGAGCCTGGGGTGAGAGTCACTCATCCCCCTCTTCCTGGTGTGCTTTTACACAAGTGGGAGGCACAGGGACTCAGACACAGACATTTATTCTGAGTTTCCACCCAGTGCTATTTGCGTATTTCACCCAGCAAACCTTTAATGCCTTCCCCAGATCCACTTTGCATTAGTTTCCTGCTACAGATTTAAAGGAAAACGAACCCCTGCACCAGAATCAGTACAAGAAACAGCCAAGAAAAAGTCTGTGAGGCTGAGGAATAACCACTCAGCCTTGAGCAGTGAGAATTATCCATAGCAGCTTGTACAGCCAAATAAAACCCTGTGGCCAGCTTGATTTATCAGCAGAACTAGAGCCCCCCTTACAGACAGCATCCTTCATTTGGAAAGGGGATCCTTCATTCCAAACCTGTTTTACAGGCCTGTTCTCAAAATGAGACAACTTCACCTATGCCTGCCAGTCCCAGAGCTGTAAATAACCTGGCGTTACCTTCCAGCACCAGCCTTGGTGCTCAGCACGTCAGGTCAGCTCTGCTGAAAAGCACTTTGATATATTTTCCTTCCTTTTTTCTTTAATTCTTTACCTTTAAAGGAAAGTTCACATTGTAGCTCAGGTGCAGAGAACTGCTGTGCAGGAATGGGAGCTGGGTGTTCCTTGTCTCCACAAAACTGCTTTTAAAAGGAGACACTTCACAGAGGCTGAACCAGGCTTTGAAGCCAACCATCCACAGAGATGGATCCACAGGGATTTCCATCTGACCCCTCTTGCTTTCTGAGCAAACAGGAGTGTGTCACTGTGGCAGTGCCATGGAATAGCATGGAAGCAACAGGAAATATCAATATTGCACTGATGCAATGTGGCTGTGAGACCTTCTCACCACCAGTCGTGCTTACTTGGTGGACAAAGCTTAAAGGAGATGCTCCTTCCCTGGAGGTGCTGCAGTCACCTGCAGGATGTTCTTCCTGCTTGGAAAGCTGGGAAAACGACCTGCTGCAAGTTGTGATTTGAGTAGATGTGCCTGTTTGCCTGCTTCCTGCATTAATGCTGCCCAGGGAGGGCAGAATCTGGCATTTTTGCAGGGGGTTGGTGGAGTCACCAGAGATTTTAACCCACTGACACCCACCTCTGCCTAGAGGGGAAAGGCAATTGTACAGCCAGCAGAACTAACCCCTCCAACACTGGCCCTGTGCTGGGACAGCTCCTGTGAACAGCCCTTCTCCAGCCCCATGCCTGGGTTTGGCTGGTGCTGTGGGTAATTAGCACAGCTCTGCCAGGCTGGTGACACTGGGGTGTTCCCTGAGCCACCACTGGGTTCCCAGGGCATTAAGGCATGATGATGCTTGTACTGCTGCCTTGCAAAAATGAGTTGCATCATCATGCAAGAGTCATAATCTCCATCTCCAGGTCCTGCACAGCACAAGGGCTGGGTTCACTTGTGATGTTTAGCTGTCCACTCTCAACTTTCACTTGGGCCTCTTGGCTGGCCTAATTAACTTAGACTCTAATAGGGGATCCAGTCTTAGCTCAAAGACTCTCAGTGCCATCATTTCTCAACTTGCTCTACTCAACCTGAATGTTTATTTCCTAGATCTTCTTCACTGTTGCTGATATTTCTGCACTGTAGGGGCTGCCCCTCCAGTGGGGGGTGTTTCTGTATTATCTGGCACTGGGACCCTCTGAACCCCAGGTCTCACCAGATGGATTTATTCTGGATGGTCCATCACAAGAGAATCTGGGTTTGTTGGCCCTGGAAAATGTGAGAAATACAAAGACAGCTAGGAGAGAGGTTTCCTCATAGGGGATGAAGTTGAGGTGACTGTCCCTAGGACCTGCTACTACCCTACTGTAAATATATATATGTGATATATTGGACCTTTATGTTGTGGTCCCTCTCCAGAGCAGCCTTATGAATCCCTACCATGTCACCAGTCCTTGTACTATTCCAGAGTCTCTCTGAAACTCTTTTTAAACATATTTTCCATGGTAAGATTAGGTTTGGGGGGGGGTTTTGGTAGGATTTTTTTAATGTTTGCAGTATCCCACAATCCCTTCACCTCCCCTGCCCTTGCTGGTGTCTGTGCTGGTGTCTCCTTTTCCACCAGAAGGGGTGTTTTAACCCCTGCCAAACCTGGCTGAGTGTGGTATTTGCATTCTGGCTATTGGAACTATCTCTGTAATTTCCATTTGCAAATCATAAATCTCACTCTAAATTGTTGTGTGGCCCTGCTCTTAAATAGTTGGTACATCCCATCCCAGAGGCACCCGAACTCTCTTTCTGGGCAAAGGGATGTTATAACTGCAATAAGCTTAGTAGCACTTTTGAGCAAGTAATAGTTTCCAAAATTCCTTGGAGACCCATCTTAATTAAAAGGCCTATAAAAGTATTATATTCTTATCACCACCTTCCAGCCGCCACCTGACATTTTTTCCTGTTCTCTCTCTCTTCACATCCCTTGTGTTTGGGAGTGTCTGTGTAAGATCTGCTCTTCTCCAAAAAATCCCTCCTGTCCTTCTCTGTGTGATTTCACTTACACTCTTGTCATAAGAATACCCTGATATTTCAGGATGAGGGGGGAAATAATTGCTCAGGAGATGTGCTTTTTGCTTTGTTAACAATTAGTACCTTCTGCATGTAGCTCTGTGGCTCAAGAAAACAACTTGCATTTTACTGTAATTTCCCACATTGGTTAATTGGATCTGAAATGTTTTTATCTGATTGCATTTTCCTGCTGTGCAAAGAGTCTTGATGCAGAGGACATCTCACAGTGCACATGAGAATGGACAAAATCATGGATTCTTCCAGGTCACTGTCTTGAAAATGTAGAAACTATATCAAGCTCATGCATTGAAGCTTTTGATCAGTAGTAGAGCAAATTTTCTCATTTGAAACCAGTGGGTCCCTGAAGAACCTGTACCACAAACCCTTTCATGTGCACCCTGAACCCCTGTAGGAGATGAGGTTCAGCTCATGGCAGCACTCAGTTCACCACTGAGGGGTGCCAGGGTGTTTGGATAATATTTGGAGGGCCAGAGCTTCCCTAACTCCCAACAACAAGGACAGTGACAATGTGAGGATGCAGCTCTTCTGAGCACATTTCTCTTTTTTGTTCCCCCTTCCTTGTGTTTTACAAGGCAACAATATAACCCTCAGATTGTTTTCCCTCTCTAAGCAGAGATTTTCCAAATTGGGGCAGCGAGAGCCAATGGCTCTCCAAGGCAGCTGTGCCTGATTCCAGCTCAAGGCTCTACTGTCACTGGCACCAAGTCAGGAGCCCTGATGGGCTGGGCTTGTCTGAGCTGGTTGACAGCTCCTTGCTTGCTCCTCATCCTGAGTGGAGGATTGGAAAGCTTTAAACTCCCACTCTGAGGGAAACTGATCAATAAAGACCCAGATTTTCATGTTCTATTACGTTCTTGGATGGACAGCTGGGTTAGCTGTGTGGGAGTGGATTTATCCATCCTGTGTCTCCCTTGCCTCCAATTGTTCTAAATATGATTTGGGGGTTGCCAAAAGATCCCACACGAGCAGCAGGTTTGCAGAGCTCCTCTAGCACGACCCAGCCCAGCTGCAGAACATGGGCATTTCTGCCAGCTGCTGGAGTTCCTCAGGAGCCCTGGGGTGAGTGTCCCACAGCAGAGACATCTCCAAATGCATCAACAAGGTGCAGGGCAGGGACGTGGGGAACATGAAGGGCCCAGGGAGGGGCTGCCTGGAGTTAACGGGACAGGGCATTGCTGGCAGCCAGGTTGTGGGCTCATGCAGGAGCTCCAGTCCCAGGCTCTGCCCTGCCAGGCTCTGCTCTGGGCACCCAGGGCACCACCACACACAAATGAATCCACTGAAGTTGCTGATCTAAGCCAAGCAGGTTGGCTACACCTTCTCCCTCCTGCCTTTTGTGTCTTTTCTTTTTTTCCTTTTTTTTTCCCAAGCATTCCCCAGCTTCATCATAACATGAAAGCTCGCAATTCAGAGCAAATTAATCCACAATCCTGTCCAAACAGAATTCCTGCCGGAGGCATCATCCTCTTGTTGCAACACTCGTCAAACGTCATTCCGTAATTACATGAAAACTGTTATTGCTGCAGAGGCACACCCTGGGATGGGCCCTGCACTGCACACACAGCTCAATTTTGGAACAGGCCTCTTCCAGCTCATGACTCTCATGTGATGAACACGGGCACCCTGGTAGGTGGGTGCCTGTTCTGCATTTCCTGCCCCAGCCAGCAGCCCTGGGATGCTGCCCAGTGGCACCGCCTCATCTGCAGCTCAAGCTGGGCCAGGAGCCTCCATCTCGCAGCTATTGCTGCTCAGGGCAGGCACACAGGGGAAGCACAGGCTGCTTTGAAGTGGGTCACCCTCCACCCCAGCTCATGAGACTCCCTCCCCTCCTCTCCCCCCAGGCCGAGCTGTCGCTGCAGAAGGAGCAGCTGCAGCTGAAGATCATCGAGGTGGAGGATGAGATGGACAAGTGGCAGAAGGAGAGGGACCGTATCAAGGTGTGTACGAGATGCTCAGTTCACTTTCTCCTCCCCTCTCCCACATCCCTCCTTTCCTCAATTTCCCTGACATGCCCACTTCTGACTTGCCCCATCCTTGCCCATCGCTCTCCCAAAGTCACCCCTGCCAAATCTTGCCAACAACTCCCACTGCAGTCCCCTTGCGACACGTCCTGGGGGAGATCAAGGAGAGGTTGGTTACAAAACCACCCAGGGCACCTCCCTGCTGCTTCTCCAAGCAGCACTAGGCAGGCACATGCGGAAACAAAGGGGTGCAGCTCCTCTTCCCACCAGACCACACACAAAAATAAACTGCAGAAAGGCTCTGGGCAACCCAGACAGAGATAAGGCAGCACTTCCACCACCAAACACCTTGTTTATAGTGGAGCAGCTTATTTCCATACTGATACAAGGCTCCTTTATAATTATTTCACTGTGGGGAGGGTTGGAATATAGCAATGGTATTATTTTTTTCGTTTATGCCCTAACTGAATAGAGCAGTGAAAACACTATTTGGAGACACCCCAGAGAATTTGCATAATATTAATAGACAAAGCCATTCTTCTCCCTTTTATGTGGTGCACACACACTGGCTCCCCGGTTCTGCTTTTCATCTGCTTTATTATTATTATTATTACTATTATTATTATTATTGGAAACCTGACCTAGAAATGTTGACTCTGAATATAGTTACATCCACAGTCTTTCTGAGGAACATTTCAGAGGGATCTCAGGGTCAGGTTTGCAAAAAGTGTTTCAGCACCTTTCATGCTTTGAAATGGTAGGAATTTAATGTTCAAATTGTTGAGGAGCCAACATCATGATTTAGAAGCTTAAACGATGTTTTTAAATATCACCTAAAAGTGCAGTTTATGAATTGAAATAAAAGACATGCTCTTACAGTCAGGAAGACATCCTGCCCTTTGGATTACATACACATAATTATTGCAGGAACAATTATTACTTCTCTTGGCACAACTTCTCTGGTGCTAAGACTTACATACCTGGAGCCTCCATAGTCTAAATGCTGAGAATCCTTGGACATATCCCCCTCTGTGTCCCTCTCTTAGCAAAAGACTCCCTGAAAATTGACTGTTTTCTTTCTCCTGTGTCTTTCCTGCTCTTCCTCTCTCTGCCCCTTTTCCTGCAGAATTACACCACCAATGAGAAAGCCACGGTGGACCAGCATTTCAAGGAGCTGATCCGTGACCTGGAGAGGCAGAGGGATGAAGTGAAGGCTGCCCTGGACCAGAGGGAAAAGATTGCATCAGAGAACGTGAAGGAAATCGTGGATGAGCTGGAAGAGAGGGCAAAGCTGCTGCGGGAGGACAAGGAGAACAGGGAGCAGATCCACCAGATCAGCGACTCCGTGCTCTTCCTGCAGGTAGCTGAGACCTCATCTTAATTTGCTCTTTTCCCACTGCAGACAGGATTTGCCCTAAAATCCCCAGTTACTGTAAGATGTGTTGACCTTCTCCAGTTCAATGCACACCTATGTCAGGAGCTTGCCTTGATATTTGATATTTGAAGCTGCCTCTCCTCTGGCAGGTGAAGAATGAACTTAGACATGTTTTACAGATGGCTACAACTCATGGGCAGAGGTGCCCTCTCCATCTTCACCTCTCCTTTGCCCTTCCTACTGCCTGGAGCCCAACATTAGCCAGTTCCCTGGGCTCTGGCCCTTCTGTTCCTCAGTAACCTCTGCTCCCTCCTCTTGTGGCAGGAGTTTGGGGCTCTGATGAGGAATTACGTGCCCCCTCCCTCTCTGCCGACCTACAGCGTGCTGCTGGAGGGGGAGAGCATGAGCCCCTCCATGGGGCTGCTCAGGGACGACCTGCTCAATGTCTGCATGAGGCACGTGGAGAAGATCTGCAAGGCAGACCTGGGCCGCAACTTCATCGAGAGGAACCACATGGAGAATGGTAAAATAGCCCAGACATTCCCCTCTTCTCCTTCCCTTCCTTCCTCAAGCCCAAAGTCAGAGGTGATGAAGTGTGGTGAATGTGCTCTGTACAGTGAAGAAAGTAGGAAAAAGTGGGAGAAACACTACGTGCAGGAGGAAGGCAGGGGCAGGAAGGTGGATGTGGCCACCTCAGGAGGGCAGTTTGGAAATGCTGTTTGTACAGCTGGGTCAGCACATGTAGGGGGCTGGTATGACAGGAGGTTTTACAGCTGCCTGTGCCAGCTGCTGCTGGCCTGGCTGGAACGTGAAATACCCTGCGAGCACCTGTCACTGAAAATCTAATGTTTGAGAGGCTAATTTTCCCAGTAGAAAGGTCTCCACTTTGGTGTTAGTTAAGCTACAACGTGAGCTGGCATAACTCCCTCTGATCCACTTGGGAGAGCTTTCCTGCCTGCCCTGAGCCAGGGGGGTCAAGGGACAGGTAGGGACAAACATTTCAGTGATGCTCAAGGTGATCTTTCTCAGGTGAACAGAGATCATGGTCATTATCACAGCAGTGCAATGAACCTTCTAAGTGTATAACCCAGGTCCTTTCAGTGTCTCCCAATTAGCTCTGAATAAAGGCCTTATCTTGCATCAAGCTCACACCTAAGATTAGGAGGACAGGGCACTACAAGGCTCACTTCCCAGCTCTCCCACAAACAGCCTTTGTAACCCTGGGCATGTTACTTAATCCCATGAAATGACCTCTTGCACTAAGAATAACAGGGATGGGAATGAATAGTTATCTCACCAGGCTGCTAGAGGATGTAATCTATTAGTAATTGAGAAACCCCAGGTACCAGAACAGTAAAGGTCAAGAAGCTGGATGTGTAAGGTGAGGATAAATTGTACCCTGCTCTTCAGGAGGGTGTGTGACTCAAAAAGATTCAGGAATAATCCCAAGTCCAGTTCATTCAACTCTGATGCAAATCTGCAAGATCACTGTTCATTCATTCAGACTCCCAGCACTCCCTAGACATTCTCCTGTATTCATACCTAGTGCCATCACTCTTCATTAGGCAGGAATTGGATGGGCCAGACCCTTCTGCACCAGAAATCCAACTTTTCAGAAAAAGCAGAGATCATATAAAGTTCTTATGGTGCACAGATAGATTCTAAAACTCCCCCTGCCCTTAAAATGGTCCCAGAAATTGAGCATTACTTATCTTTCAGCATTTGACCTTGCAACATTCCTGGTTAGAGTCTTAATAGTCCACAAGCTGAGAAATTTGGCTATAACTTTATCCAAGTGGATGACAGGCAGATCAGATCCAAAAGTCCCTTCTGTGCATTTTGCTTCCTTCTTTGTTCCTGAAGCTTTGCAGAACTTCCATCTGCTCAGCTGCTTTTTTCCAGTCCTGAGGCAAATACATTTTGCTTGGCCATTTGTACAGCCCAACAAGGTTGTGCATATGCTCAGCTCTGGTAGCTCAGGACAAAGACTGACTATTGCTTGATCACTTTATCACTTTTAATTGGGGTCCCCTCCGTGTTACTGATGCCAGTAGCCCTGACTGGTGCTTGAAATCTGTGGAATCCCAGTGCCAAAACCCTTGTGAGCAGGGCAGCTCCACACTGCCAGAAAGCTGGGCACTTCCAGAGGCTTTTCCAGGGATTGAAGGGACACAGCTTGGAGTCTGCCTAATGAAAAGAACAGTGGGATCCACTCAGGTGGGAAATGTTATTTCAGGTGAGTCTCAGAAACTTCAGAGCTCTCCATGAAAGAGGGCAGCACTCAGCATCCAGTGACTGCAAGGAAATAGCTCCACAATTACTTAATGGATTTAATTAACTCGGACTCCCCCTGAGTCATTGCAACAAATTCATTTGCAACGGCTTGATGTTCCAGCGTAAAAAATCTTCCCAGGAAGAAATATTACATTAATGGAATGAAACCTGCTTAATAGCAGACTCCAAAGGGAATCCACTTTCTTTTAGTTGTCATAACAGGTAGTGGAGTAGCAAGGGACCAATAATCAGAGAGCAGCCAGGGAGTTTAAGTAACACAGAAATAAATTGGAGAAATAACATAAAAGTTTGTTCAGTGACTTAAGAATCAAAGAATGGAACTATCTGAACATGGGGACCAAATTTACTTCCTTGCAGAGAACAATAGGTTTATGTAAGCCTTAAAAGAAACCATTTTTATGAGCAACTGTACTGATAAAATTTCTTGTGGATGAATGTCAGAAAACCAAACCTGGGCTGTGTAAGAGCTGCCCAAAGAGCAGATCTCACCCACTCTGCATGAGGCCTGAACCAACCTCCCTTGCCAAGAGTCTAGAGCTGTTTGCTACTCAGGGTTAGCATCTTTTATTAATCTGGAAGAAGCCAACCCCCTGATTCCTCCCAGCACTGACTTCCTGGAGCTTTACACACTTGCAGCTCTAGATGAGGTGGGTGGAAGCACTTTTAGCCACTCTGCACTATTCTGGTAGGAAAAGGCCACAACCCTCAAGCCTCCCTATGGTTTTGAGGAGATAGTGCATCTACTGAGTGGCCAAATCTTCAGCTGGGTTGTGCCAAGGGAGCTTTGTCTTTCAGACTCTGGGCACCCACAGCACTGCTTTAGCTCCCAGCCAAATAAAAAAAATAGAGGACTTTGTTTTCAAAGAGCACAGTCACTTGTCCTGCAGCACTTGGGCAGTAATTCCTCTCTGTTACCCCCTTCCCCCTCCTCCCCTCCCTCTCAAGGCCCCTGATGTGCCCCCTCCAGCTCATGTCCTGCTCTGCTTCTCCAGGTGACCACCGGTTCATGATGAACAACTATGAGTGGAACCAGCCCGACAACCTGAAGAGATTTTCCATGTTCCTGTCTCCCAAAGGTATGGAACCCTAAAGGTGGCCAGGCTTCCTCCAAACACAGCTTAGGAAAGGAATTTCAGGGATAAAGTGTCCCAAAATTTACTTTCCCTCATCCTTCCAAGACCCATCTGCATGTTTATGCTGAGTCTTCTCTCCAGCTCACAGAGCTTAGAGAGGGTTTTGCCTTTTCATCTCAAACAAGGCAGAAAAGCAGAAGAGCTGGAGTGACTGAACCCTTTCAAAGAGTGTAGTTTGTAAATATATAGCTTTGAGATGTGTCACTGGGTTAAAGGCAGTGTTGTTCTCCACCCAAAGCTTATCTCACTGTGTTATCAAGTGTGAAAGCTGCACTGGGCTTGCTCTGCATTCAGATTTCACTTTCACCAGCAAACATGCTTTTTCCTTACAGGAAAAGGACAGAAGAAGTGAGAAAAGTGTCCTAAAAAAAGCAGGAGTCTGGAGTTCCTTTCTGAGCTCTGGAGAGCCCTGGAGATTTGCTTATGTCCCAGTTGTTGCATGAGCACTGCAGGATGAGTCCTTGGACTGACTGAGTGTTTTCAACACATGACAGTTGTCATTTCTAAATTAGCATCAGGACCTCCAGAGAGGGGAGCTGAGGGTGCTGAAAACCCAGGCAGGAGGAGCAAAAGAACAGGAAGGGCAGCACAAGACAAGTAACCAAATTTCAGCCCTGCCAGGGTTTGCCAGATGTTTCCAGCTGCTGCTCTGATGGTGGGCAGGGGCAGGGGCAGGGCCATGCCTGCAATTAGCAGTGGCACTGCCCTGAGGGCACATCCCTGCTCTGTGCTGGGGTTCCCTGGGGACAGCCCGGCTGCCAACACTGAGCCCTTTGTCTGCAGTGCCACTCTGCCCTTCTCCTCAGCTCTGCCCACGCCTGGCAGCTCTGCCTGGTGCCCAAGGGCTGAGGGTGTTGTTTGGGGCAGTGCCAGGGGCAGGGCTGGCATTGCCAGACTCCAGCAGGGCTCTTTCCTGCAGACCCCCAGGCAGGGGCAGAGGGGTGTTTTGCCAGAGACAAGGGAAAAGGAGGGGAAACCTCATTTTTGGCAGTGCCACAGCGTGGTCACTGCTCTGCACTGCAGTGCCTGGATATCCCCCTGCTCCTCTCTGGAGGGTCAGCTGCAGACAGACACCTGGGAGCATCTCCTGAAGGGTGGCCAAGAGCCAGGAGGGACCAGCAGGGACTGCGAAATTCAGGGTTTCCCACTGAGTGATGTCTGTCCTGAGCAGTGTGAGGGCTGTACAACAGCGTGCACTTCAGTGGCCCCTCTTCCTGCAATGGATTGGTGAATGCACAAACACTTGGGCAGAATTTACTCCACCTACACATCTGCACTTTCCTGGGAGCACACACACTGCTGCCTTCCAAATTACTCACTCTGTGTTTCCTACCAACAAAGTTACTTTGTCCAAAACAACTCAGCTCGTGATTGCACACGCAGTCCTTGCTGAAAAGGGGCTTGGCCAGCCCTGGGTTCTCCATCAGGGGCAGGGCTCCAGTGTGACAGAAAGGATCCAGCTGCTTCAGCCACACTGCTGGGCACGCTGGGAACAGGATGAGTCAGTAGGCGAAGAGGAGACATGACCCACTTAGCCTGCATGCTGCCTGCCCAAGGATTACCTGATGAATAATTCAGTACAACCATCATCATTTAACTCTCTGGAGCTTTCTATGCTCTACCCATGTGTCATGTCCAAGCCCAGCACTACAGCTGATTGCATCTTTTCCAAGGAATTCTGTAAAATGGGAGCTAAAAAAAGAGGACCACCCTTTGCACTGTGTAATATGCACAGAATCCTTGAGCATCTCCTGATAGTTTAGCAACACACCCTATTTCTGGCTTGGTTGGGTCACTGCAAACTCTGCCTGAGGCCACAGTGGGAAGTCAGTTTGCTGGACTGAGAAATGCTGCCTAAGTAGGACTAATTGCAGTGACCTAAACTAAGAAACTGCTTGGATTTGAGCTGAACCCATAAGGTTTTAAGCCCTGCTTAATTTCAAGGAGATTTCCACTGCTCTTGTCATTAAGAAGAGTATCATAACAAATGGCTTCAAACTGAGAGCAGGTGTAGATTAGATGGGAGGCAGAAATTCTTTACTCAGAGGGTGGGCAGGCCCTGGCTCAGGTTGGGCAGGGAAGCTGCGGCTGCCCCATCCCTGGGAGTGTCCAAGACCAGGTTGGACAGGGCTTGGAGCAACCTGGGACAGTGGAAGGTGTCCCTGCCCATGGCAGGGGTGGGAATGAGATGAGCTTTAAGGTCCCTTCCAACCCAAACCATTCAATAATTCCATGATAAAACATTTGCCTGCAGGGAGGGACATGATGAGGAAGAGGGGACACATAAAATGTTGCAAATGCTGCCTAAAAGATAGAGGAACAATCTGTTCAACTGCTTGATGCTCCTTTCTGTCCTCTCCCCTAAGCTTTCTTCTCCTGATGCTGCAAACAGTTTGGCCAAAGCCAGGAGGTTGGAGAGATCATCTTGTGCCTTTGGAAGTCCTGAATGAAGACTAGAAGGGACTGAGGCACACAGACAGGGAGAGGGAACTGTGTCAGGAGGAACAGGGCTCAGTAGAGAAGCAGCCCACAGGATGGCAGCATAGCAGCTCCAAGTGTTCACCTCTTTTTTGCTGTGCTGGGAGCCCAGGGTCTCACAGAAGGGGGACAACAGCCCCGTGTGATGTCCTGGTGAAGCTCTGGAGCACATCCCTGTCCCAGGGATGAGACAGCTTGTGCTTCTGCAAGGAATGTTCCTCCACTCGTGTCTCCTGAGCTCTAAATCCAAGCTCTGCATGCAGATCCCTCTGCAGAATAGTCCTGTTGAGTCCACAAACCTGAGCTGGCACTTTTCTGCAGCTCAGGGCAGTTCTGTGGCAGGGTCAGCTTTGTTCTCTAAGTGAGAAGTCTATTCACCATTCCTTAGAATCCAGGGAAAAAAGAGCAGGCTTCCCTCTGCTCCCTGGACCCAGCTTTGGTGTTTGGGGCTGCTCCCAAATCGGTGGGGACTGTTTCCTAGAGCACTGCCAGGCCAGGCCCCTGAGCCAGCTCATCAGGAGCCGACTGCTGAACTGGATGCTCTTGTTTTACAGCCAATTTCAACCCACGATCATGGGAATTTTCCTCCTTCCAAGCGACTGAGGAAACACTTGGTACGGGTAACTCCGACTTCACTTTGAGAGGATCTAACCCCCCGTGCCACAGCTTTCTGGCTGACTAACCAAGCTCCCTGCTTCCCCCTCAGCTGCCCTGTCACTTGGCAATCCCTGTCTCCAAAGCCATCCCTTAGCTGGGTTACCAGCACTGTCTGCACACACCACACCAGGATCCCAGTGCTGTGTGTGGAGGAGGGAAAGGCATCCCTGGTTCTCGTTGTTCAGACACTGAAAGGAGATGGGAAACACAGGAGGAGCCACAAAATCCCGAGGTCCCTGACCAACTGCAACCCAACATCTCAAACACTCTGTGGAGGCTGTGGCAGAACCAGGAGGGGATCCAAATACACTCAGCCAGTCTCAGAAGCACAAGGCTGCTTCTCTCCATCCCACAAACACCTCTTACTGAGTTCCAGAGTTCTCAGAGACCGAGAGGACACTCCCTGTGTGTGCAGCATCCAGCACGATGGGAGGGGGTGCTTTGAGCACAGAGAACCAGCAGCGAGGAGCCATGCCTTTTCTTCCCAGATCCCCCTCTTCCCTTTCCTCGCCTCTCTCTTCTTTCTTTGCTTCATTCAGAGGGTCCAGCCTTTCCCTTCCCTCAGAGGCAGCCACAGCCACCCTACCTGGGGCTGCTCTGGTGACTCACAGCCACACCTAAGCCACTCCTGCTTTCCATGCCACAGGCAGGGCTGTGTCCCTCTCATCTCTCTGCTCTCAGATTCATGCTGGCAGCCAAGACCTGACCCCCAGGAGGCCAGGAGGGGAAGCCTTGCTGGAATTTCAATGGGCTTTGACTAAAGCCTCAACTGCTTGGAGGCAAGGGAGCTTTGGCAGTGCTGCAGTCATTCCTCCTGTCTCTGGAGATGCCTTTTCCCTGTGAGGAGGCTGCTGCTCTTCACTCACACCTGCACTCTGGGTCTCCCAGGAGAAAGGCTCTTCCCTGCCTGGAGCCCTGGCATCACTTCACACTCACACTGGGCACACCAGGCTCCCACAGCTCACCAACCTCACCTGCCTTTTCTCACCAGGAGAAAAGGGGCAAAGCCATCTGTGCCCACTCCCCCTCAGCCAGCTGAAGGCAGCTTTACAGGGTGTCTTTGGAACATCCTCCTGCAGGCTGCAACCCCATGGAATAACACAACCTCTTCTGTCTTCCAGTAGGCAATGGCACTAAGCTGCCTTTTCAGTTCTCCTCGGTGGGACAGAATCCGCCCGGTGACTTCAGCAAACAGTCTGATGGGAGCCTCTTCACTAAGACCGGTACTAGGAATTTAGTCCTTCCCCCTTCCTCCTGCCCCTTTTCTAGCTGATAAAACACTTAATCCTGTCCTTGCTCCCCAGAGAAGGCCTGGAGCCATCCTACACCTTGGCCTCTTACATACCTGCACATGTTTACAGGAGTGCCCATGCTGAACCAGGGCAACAGGAGTTTATAAAGGGGTGTTAAAAAGTGTTACAAAGTTCTACCTAGTGAAGAGGTGAAGGGATTTTAAACTTTGTAATGGGTAGAGGTCAATTTTGGATGATTTTAGGGGTGCAGGGACCAGGGAGAGGAAGGTATCAGGGAATGATGTTCGTTCATTTCCCCTCCAGCTTCACCAGTGTCGTCCTGACAGAATAAGAGACACTGAGCACAACCTTAAAAAAAATATGCAGTAGCTGCCTGTCCTCCTTCCCCTGAACCAGAATCCCACATTCACCCTCTCATCATCCTCTTTTCATGAGTTCAAGGGCACCAGAGGTGGAATCCAAGAGCACCAGAACCTGCCAAGCAGAGTCAGGTCTGATTCATTTGCAGATGGAGATGGTAGGGAAGGGCCACTGTCTGATACCCTGGAACGGGCTGTGATACAGCAGGGCTGGTGTTGTTTCTGAGTCAGAACAGTGTGGTAGAAGGGGGTTAGGGCTTATCAAGCTGCCAGAGGTACTGTCATGAACCCCAGGCCTCAGCTCTTTGCACTAATTAAACAGCCCATAGTGCTCTTTGCAAGAGTCAGAATGCTGAGTTTGGGATTTGGCTAAATTTAATTGGTCTGATTGCATTCCACCTCTCTGCATTCCTCAGACATTTTAATTAGCCAGAGCTTCTTTAGTCCCTTTTCCTAACTGATTGGGTGGTGGAGTAGGCATCTGTCTGATGGCTGCTGTGTCCCACCCCAGGAATGGCTGCATTTCAATGTTAAGCAATGCAATACTAATTATGTGGCACTTCCAGTCCTGCTACTCACCCTGCTGGGCCAGGGGACACGGGGATGGTGGCAGGGACTGATCTGTAACAGGCTCTTTTATGTTGTCACAGCTTATCCTTCCATAGTGAGACATCAGTCTGCAAAGGTGACGCCACAGACATGGAAATCCACTAAACAGTCTGTATTGGTAAGAACTCTGCCCTTGGTGTGAAAGCTTGTGCACAGCTTCAGCAGGAGAGCTGCCTGCCAGGGCTCCCTGAGACAGGGCTGGGCCTTTGGAAATGGGAGAGAAACAGCCTCAGGTCACCAGCTTCCAGCAGGGATGCAGGTTAACCCCCCCCCCTCCAGAGCTCTGGCTTGGAGGGGTAATCAATACTGCAGAATGACATTTGGGAAAGATTTTGCCCTGAAATTTGATCTATAAGCTGTATAAATACCAGAAGCACACATGCTGCTGCCTGTAGTATTTTCCTCCCTGCAGGGATATCATACACTCTTAGGAGTCTGTGACTTCCAGAATGTGTAAATGACACCAAAGACAACCCTATAAAAGTATCTTCCTAATTATGTCCTACAGTGGGCAAATACAATATCAAAGGTGAGGGGCCAGAAATCACTATGACATCTCTAAGTCACTCATTTTACTCTGCTAGCACCAACCAGGTAATTATTAGAGGCAGAGAACAGTGATGTTTTAGGTTCTGTAATCTCAAATATACAAGGTTAACGAACAGTTAATGCATTACCACAGAAGCACTAAGTTAATCTGGTTTTTCTTAACATCCATTCAAACTGTGCTGCATTAAGGTCTTGCATGATCTGAATTAAGATTGTCAAGCTTTTGCCCCTACAGATGAAATCTATCTCTCTTTAATTTCTGATTCTCCATTTGTGAAAGATTATTTACTGTTCCGTGGAAATAAGTCTTGTAAGGAGCAGAGGGTCAAGAATTGAGAGCATTCCCACACTGAAGGAAGGCAGAGGAAATACACAATGGTTAGAAAGTGGCTGCCTGAGGATTGCAGCTCTATCTGCTCAGTTTTCAGGGCTCCCCAGGAGATGAAAGGGACATTCCTTGGCAAACTGTGTCACTTTCAGGAAATCCACACTTGAGTCTCTGAAGGGGCTACAACAAATGTATCTCCAAAGAACAGCAAAATTTTGCAAGCCCTTCTGTCTTGTGTGTGACCACTGCCTTTCTAAGAGCTCATCACCTCCACCAGGGAAGCCAGAGAGGGACTCTGCATCAGGAGCTGCAGTGACAGGACAGGGGGAATGGCTTCAGACTGAGAGAGGGTTCAGACTGGGAAGAAATTCATTACTCAGAGGGTGGGCAGGCCCTGGCACAGGGTGCCCAGAGGAGCTGTGGCTGCCCCTGGATCCCTGGGAGTGTCCAAGGCCAGGTTGGAGCACCCTGGGCTGGTGGAAGGTGTCCCTGCCCATGGCAGGGGGTTGGAATAGGATGAGCTTTAAGGTCCCTTCCAACCCAAACCATTGGGTGATTGTCATGTTTTTGCCCAGATGGGGATTGTCCCCAGTGCTTTGAGATACCAGCCTGTCCCCTAATGCTGGGGTTGTACTGGGGCAGTGTGGTCAGGGAGGTGGGAGCACTGGTGGGTGTGAGTGGTGTGGTTTTAGCACCCACTGCTCAACATCCAGGGTGCTCTGCTCCACCCACACAGCCCATGCCCTCCTTAATCCCCACAGAGAAAACCTGGGTAGCTTCTCCCATAGTCACCAGTTTTTTCTGTCTCTCTTCCTCTCATGCACATATTTGTAATGACCATTTTATTTTTATAACCTCTATTCAGCAGATAGCCCTGAACCCAACAATTGAGCTGATAAATATAAGCATTTAAAAGTACCAAAATAGAATTTCATGCTCTGGACTGCAGTATCTCTGCAGGAGCTTTTATGGTCTATTGGGCCAATAATCTAGCTTTTAAAATAGTCTTAAATGTGTATTTAAGTAATATACATTCTAAAAGGTCTGTAAATATGAATTTTCGCAAAGGAATATGCAGTTTAAGGAGGAATGTCTTTTTAACCCCCAGGAAGTTGTTTTAAATGAAGCCCCCCTCTTCCATGTCTTAATTATATTGGAAATTAAAGCCATAAAATGAAAAGAATTTCAGCAAAAAGGAGCACTGAGAAGCCAAACCTAAGCCAGGCTGGGCATTACAAAGCCCAGTTGTTCCTGATGGCCACCGGCACCTCTTCAGTGCTGGGAGCATCTTCTCACCCAGGCTGGAGCTCCTGCCTGGGCAGTGCTGCCAGTGGTCACCAGAAATAAATTGGCTGCTGGCTTTGCAACAGGAGGCTGCACAACACTCCTTTGCCATGTGTTGTGATGGTGCAGATAAGAAAGAAATTCCAGGGGTGGCTCCAGATGAGGGAGATGCACTCAGGGACTGCAGCAAAATGAGGTGGAGGGACAGAAACCAGCAAATCCTGTAGGATGTGCCCCTGTCTCTCCATTTACACAAACTCTGACTACTGAGCCCCGCAACAAATGGAAAATACACCATTGTGGGAGCATTTCCATGCACAAGAGTTTGGGCTTGGCAGCCAGAGAGCACCGATAAACACCCCAAAACTTCCATAACTGTGCACAGCCTTAAGGATGAAAACTCCCCTGAGTCCTCAGGTTAGTGAGCAATTAAAACACACTGACAGCAGCATAAAAATAAAGGTGACATTCCTCCTCTCCCAAAAACCTCTCATCAAGCCATGAGTCATAGTCTAAGATTATATAGGGTGCAGAGGCTCATTTGGCTCAGGAATGAGGGCCAGGCAAAGCATGGGTGTAAATCAAAAGGCAAAGCCCTTTGCATTTGGTGTCTCCAGCACCTCCAGCAGTGAAATGAGGCAGTGCTGCCCTGCAGGAGCAAGGGCTGAAGGTGTTAGGTGTCTGAGAGATGTATGTTTGGGCTCCCCAGGAGGGTGAGGTAAAGGTGGTCAGAACAAGGAGGTAGGTCAAACTCACATGCCCCAAATTCTCCATTGCAGTCACATTACCGCCCCTTTTACGTCAACAAAGGCAATGGAGCCACTTCCAACGAGGCACCTTGATTGCTGAAGATTTAGGGAAGAGCTGGCAGCACTTGGAGTGAAGACTCAGCTGCGGATTTTCATGGATGTACCTGCTACTATATTAACCTTACTGCTCTAATCTCTGCCAGGGAGAGGGAAGGTGCAGAAGGGAATAGCCTTTACTAGAGGAAACAAGGACTTTTTTTTCCAAATCACCCAATTGCCTTGAAAGCTCCGCAGGCCTTAACAACGTAACCCCATCCTCTGCTGCCCCCTCCTTCCTCCCTGCCTGTTCCTTTGCTGCTCTGCCTGTCCTGGGAAGCATGCATGCTTGGGTAGCACCCCTGCTAAACCAGCTGTGCCCTTGTCCTGAGTGTGTCTTTATGAGCTGGTCAGTCCTGGTGAAGGTCCCAAGCTGGGGGAGCCCAGAATGGAGAGGTCCCAACTGGCCACTGGGAGCAGTGACAGGCTAAAGCTCTTCCCATGCCTCTCTGCCCTGTCACCCACCCTTCTTTTGGGGACACCCAGCTCTCACTGGGTTCAGGTCCAGCACTGCCACCTCCCTGGATCCCTGCAGATCCCACCAGGCTTCCTCAGGGTCCTCCATCAGCTCAGCTCTGCTCCTTGCCTGCCAAAAAGCCACAGCAGGATCTATCCAGAGCTGCTGCAGCCCAAGGCTGGTGAAGGGCAGAGAGGCTTTCCATCCCATTAAAGTGCCCCTCCAGCCACCTTTTCAAATTAAGAAATAAAAAGAAAATCCATCCTACTAATACAAGATTGATTAGATGCCATAGGTGTTGGGTGCTTTTCTGTTTTGTAGTGTTTTTCTTAATTCCCCTAAACCAAAATTGATTCATATACTGTAGTTCAGGTATTGTTTTTCTGCAGTGGGCAATAAGAATTAGTACCATAGCTTTTTGCTCAGGATAATATTTTGCAGTTGTCCCCTGGACAGATGAATCACATCAGCACCCAGCCTGCAACCCAGCCAGGGCTGCTTAACCATTCCATGATCTCACTGAGATCATTTTCCCTCTCCTTGGACAATGAGGGATGAGATCCATGCTGTGCAAAGCCCTGCCCAGGCCAGTCAGTGGGAGCAGATGTCCCATGGCAGGGCCAGGGCCCTCAAACAGTGAGAAAGCAGGTTTGGGGAATGGCTTCTCCCCACCTTTTCTTCCCCCAAATGCTTCCAGCCCTTTGCTGAGAGAGGTCCCACCTGCCATTCCCTGCAGATTGTTCCCAGGCTAATCCCTGTGCAAAGATACTGCTTTTTAATCCAACACCTCACACAAAACTTCTGTGGCTGAATGTTGATTGCTCCAGAGTACTTGAAATGTCACTTTATAATTACTTTTTTTCCTTAATGACCAGAGGGAGAAGGGGCTGGTGTGCTAGGGCAGGATGTGAAGAAAGGGAAACAGGGATAGAGTTGCTAGGAAAAGCACTGAAGGGTTGGAGTATGTGTGTGAAAGGAGAAAATAAGCCCCCTCCAGGTCTCCCTGTTTTGCTTGTGAGCAGGTTCCTGTAAAAGCTTCCACCCCCTCCTTTGAAGGTCCAAAATGTGGGCATGACCCTCCTCCTCCAAAACTTGGGTATCAGAGTCCCCCCTCCCTCCCTGCCCTAAGAAGGCTGTGTGGTGCCAGCTGGGCACTGCCCTCACCCAGCACACGAGTGACCAGCCTGAGGACACCAATGTCCCTTTCCTCCCACTGTCCCCTGTCCTGCCCCACCTCTGCAGCCCCCACAGCCTCTTTGCTCCCCTTCCTCTCCTCCAGGGCCCCCCAGACCTTGCACACACAACTTTTCACAACGAATGGAGCTGCTCCCCATTTGCCTCAGCCTGGGAGGATTCCAGGACCCCCTTCCAGCCCCACTGGTGCCCCCCAGCCCCCTGCCCTGCCCGAGGAGCACAGCCCAGCCCTGTGGCACCTCTCAGTCCCAGGGGTGTATCAGCAAGGCTTGAGGTGTATTGTGCATGAACTGTTTTTATCATGTTTGTCTTGATCAGCAAAGCAAGAGGAATTCCACCTCCTCAGACAGGACACGGCTGCGCTGATGTAAATGAGGCCCTTCCCGTGTGCAACACACTGCAGAAATAAAGGAGAAAGCTCCATGTCTGACCAAAACAAATCACCTGTCTGGTGTCTGTGTGCTTGGAAGAGTGAGGTTAAGTCTCTTCAGAATATTCTGTGTGTGAGCAATGGGTTTGGAGAGCCCATTTCCCCAGCCAAGGGATGCTTTTTCACTGCTTTATGGATATTTTAAGTCAAGGTCAGAGAAAATCCCCACATCCTCAAAGGACAAAGCTGATGGATGCACTTCTAGTACAATACCTTGGGAATACCCTGCAGGGGTGCCCAGCTAGGGCAGTTCCCAAGCACTGGTGCCACTCAAGTCCTTCCCTGCAAAGGCATTTCTGGAAACCCCTCAGCCTGTGGCTCTTCCCTGCTAGAGATAACCTCACCACTCCCCACTGGAGGAAAACACTTGTGCACATTTGCACTGGCCAAAATGAGACCATGAGAGGACATGCTGAGCTGGGGCACTGTTTTGCCCCAGCATAGAGACTCAAATCTCCCCAGGAGGTTTTTCTGAGCACCATTTGGACCCTTCACTCACCTGAGCCCTCTGGGGACCTCTGAGAGAGAGAGTGAAACCCTTTGGGGCTGCTAAAGATGCAGATTCAAGATCAGACACATGTAGAGGTAGCCCTGACAGCTGCTTAAAAAACCAACTGTACCTCTCAGTCTGTGGGGACAAGAAGAGAAGCAGGCAAGGATTGTTCATGTCCCCCAGACAGGCAGGCAGGGAGCTTTCCAGAGGATGCCTGGCATATTTGATCTCCCAGGTACCAGATAACAGCTGTTTGCCCCCAGACATTGCCAACACTCATTGCTGAAGAGCAAGGGTACTACCAATACACTTGAGAAGCGAGTAAATCCTTCTTGTTTACCCCACATGGGATTAGCAGAGAAGAGAGCTCAGCTCTTCCCCATCAATTCCACTCACTGCCTCCATTACTGTTATTACTGTGATTAAAAAGCAATCAAAGAGAAATCTTCTTCCTGTCCTGAAACTGCTGCTAACATCTCAGTTCCACCATTTAAGCATGAGAAGAGCAAGTTACAATCACACCCTGCACTCCTGGACTCTGTGACACTGGGAAATAATACTGGAGCTCATCCCCTGAGCAGTCAGGGGCAGCGAGCAGGGCCAGCAGCGTGGGGATGGAGCAATGACCCTCACAGCTGCAGGGCTGCTCCTGCCTGCTCAGGGGATCCAGGCAGAGCAGCTCCAGACACGCTGGAATGAGCTGCACAGCCTGGGCTGAGCTCAGCACCACTGCACACCCCACTCAGAGGGACAGGATGGATCATCTGCCCCTGCTCGGGCAGAAAGGAGGGGTTGCATCTTGGTCAAGGCATCAGCTCCTCATCCCAGAGCCATCCCTGGGAGGGGGTGCACAAACACGGGCACAGGTTGCCCAGAGAGGCCGTGGTTGTCCCATCCCTAAAAATATTCAAGGCTGGGTTGATCTGAGCAACCAGATCTAGTTGAAGGTGTTCCTGTTTATGGCAGCAGGGTTGGACCAGATGAGCTCTGAAAGGTCCCTTCCAACCCAAACTAATTTATGATTCCTTAAGGAACAGGGGTGATGGGTGTCTCTGGTCCAGCCAGCAGATGCAGGGGGGCAGAGAGCACTTGGACACCCAAAGCTGGCCTGTCAGAGCAAGGCTCAACAAGGGAAGGAGGTGGCTCTGGGCTGGCCCCAGGGTTCATCCCAGGGAAGGAGACTCCATGGACAGTCCCAGGGTCTATCCCAGGGAAGGAGGTGGCTCCATGGACAGTCCCAGGGTCTATCCCAGGGGAGGAGGTGGCTCCATGGACAGTCCCAGGGTCTATCCCAGGGGAGGAGGTGGCTCCATGGACAGTCCCAGGGTCTATCCCAGGGAAGGAGGTGACTCCATGGACAGTCCCAGGGTCTATCCCAGGGAAGGAGGTGGCTCCATGGACAGTCCCAGGGTTCATCCCAGGGAAGGAGGTGGCTCTGGGCTGCTCCTGCCGGCAGGTGTCAGCGCTCCATCGCTGCCGGGATCATTTCCATGAGTAACCACCGATCTGGCCGGAACCATCCCTTTCTGCCCCCAAACGAGCCAAACCCGCTGTCAGAGCGGTACCCACGAGCCTGTACCCACTTCTGCTGCAGTATTGATAACCCCAGGCATCTGAACTGGCACGGTGCCCAAGGAAATGTCAATGACAGGGACAGCCCCTCTCCTGGGGTGTGAATTCCCTCAATACCCAGCTAGGAATCAAGGCAATCACCTCCAAAATATTCTTGTCTAATAATCCATTCGGCTCACTCAACCACTTGACTTCTGTCACCAGAGCAACACAGGACACTGTTTTATCTTTGTACATATTAACTATAAAGTTTTAAAATGAACAATTCTTCAGGGGCATAAACAAGAATTACAAAATCTAATTGCTTGTGAACTTTTAAATTTTGGTAATATTTTATAATGACATAAATTTGCCACTCTCTTGCACAAAGATAACGCAGAGATAAAGTGTTTGAATTTGCTAATTAGCAAGCATAAAATACAGGGATGTGTTCTTAATGAAACTATTGGGATGTTCAATCAAAGACTATGATAGCTCCTGAATTTTCATTACCAAGGATCCCATCTTTAGACTTTCAGCTCTTCAGGCTACAGACCTTGATACAGCTCCTTATAGGTTAATATTTCCCTTAACCTGGAAAAAAAAGCCCAGCATTTAGGCCAGATAAAACATGCATGGGTAGCTGTGGTAATTAATTTGCACATTTTAGTGCTTTTAAACTACTAATCTTATACACCTCCAGCAGCCACGTATCTCGTCCTGGAACAGTTGCCACGCGCTGTTGGGCAAAGCCTCTTATATAGGAGAGTAATGAAGGATAAATGTTTTGTCCTTTCTATTTCTTGTTATTATGGGATCTTCAGTGTTTTGTAAATACGAGTTTTCAACACTTTCTCTGCCTGAGAAGGCACAGACCAGAGGGAGCAGCTTTCCTGGCACTGCTGATCCTGAGCCCTGGGCTCTTGGGTGTGTTTTGGGGAGGATTTAAAGCAGATTCTGTCCAACTCTCCCTCAGACTGTTTGCTGACCCTAATAGAGCCTGATACCAGGTACTTTATGACAGTGATACCCCTTCTCCCTTGGACTGCAGGGCTGGACCATCTTACCATGGCTAAACCTGCTTAGTCTGACCCTGAGTAGCTCTAGGAAGACCTTGCCAAGTCCTGGGTGCCCCCAAGCCCTGCTGAAGTTGGAGTGGGCTCTCCCAAGCCCTGAGGAACAGAGTCTGCTTTGCTGTCAGGAGCTGCTCATTGACTCCTGCATCGACATCAACTCACACTGGTGTCATTAAACAGCTCAGCACCAGAGTTACCCCTAAAGTGCTTTGGGGTCCCTGCATCTCGTGTGCCCCAGGACAGCTGCCTTGCTGTTACAGCAGGGACACTCCCAGCAGGTGTCCTGTGGGATGCTGGAGATCCCCTCTCAGACCCCACAGCAGCAGCATTAGCACGCAGGAGTCCAGCCCTGCTCAGCAGCTTGACAGACCCCATTACCTTTTCACATGCCATTTGGCTGCTGTCAGAAGCAAGAAAGCTTCTTAACAGGGAAACCTTTAAAGGCCACAGCCTGCCTGTGAGTGCTCTTTACGTGGAGCTTCCTTCAAAGAAAAGATTTACTTCACATTTTCTCCTCCTGCTCGGGACCTCCAGGGGACGATAGTTCCATAGCCACGCTCTCCTGCCTGCGTATGGATTCTGGGAGTACTTTCCCACTGCAAATCCTGGAGGATTTAATATCCACTCTGTAATCTACTGGCACCAACAGGCATTATCTAACTAAACCTTAAATTGAAAATGCTAGTCTTTTCATTTTCCCCAAGCCGTTGTGAGAAAGACAGGCCCTCGTAGCCCGACATAATTTAGTCTCACTCTAATTAAAACACCCCAGTCAGCTCTTCCTGGCCCGACACTCAGCTGGCTGGAGCTCTGAGTGTCAGAGGCACGGCAGGACCTGTGTGGAGCTGGGGGGTGGCACAGCAGTGTGCTGGATTCTCGCCTCTGTTTTGCTCTCATCAGTCAAGTTTTGGCTCTGCTGGGGCCAAAAATTGTCACTGAGGGCATCCAGCTCCTGGTCCCGACCCATTTCCAAACCTCAGCATCAAGGAAACTGCTCAGAGTCCTGTTGGGTTTGGTGAGCAATGGCAACTGAGCCCTGGCCTCAAAGCCACCCTCCACCCAGCTCAGTTCCCAGGCATCAGATGGCAACAAGAGTGGCTCCCTGGCTGGGCTGGCACTGCTGACCAGCAATATTTGGTTATGATTTCCAATTTTATCTAAAGAAAGGCAAAAAGCCTCAGTCCCAGTCAGGCCTGTAGTAGGTATCAGGTTTCCACATGGATGGGGTATAGATCCTGCTCTGCAGTGATCAATCCCCACTGACACACAGCAAATGGAAAATGGAAACTTTCAGGGGGAAGATCAGTCAGGAGGTGCAAGAACAAAGGTGGTGTGTGAGTGAATTGCAGAGCAAGTCCAGCTGGTTCAGGGGCCCATCTGACAGTACCAGCTGCTTCATGGAACATACCAGGAGACAGATGTGGGGTAAACTGCCCTCAGGGAGAGCTATTTCCTCGTGACCCCATCAGTTAGTACTTAGCTTATGTCCTTAATTAATACCACTTTTAGTATTTTTAAGTTCTGTTAACTACATACCTGATGTGGCTCCCTATTAGTAGAACAGCTGAGCATCAGCACCTCTGGTGCATTTACCTCCCCAGCACTTCAGCAAATGTGAATCCTCATTTTCCAACCACAGGGAACAGAAGCAGAGAGAAGGTGAGATCTGCTTAAGGTCAGAAAAGCAGTTTGTGGCAAGGCAGGACCTTGAGGTCTAATCTCCAGCCAGGAGAGGATTATTTTCCTCAATATATCTAATACCATTTTGAATTCACTTGTCCCTTTGCTCAGGTCTATGGGCAAAGAGTTCTATAGGGCAGTCAAGATAATGCTCTAAGAACAACATGTTGTGCAGACATTTTAGCACATTTGAGAACCACTTGGCACATTGAAGGTGTTATCAGTGCAGGGAACACAGGGCTACAGCACAGCTCCACCTCCCAGCTGCAGAGCCTGCAGGCAGCACAGAGTCATGGAATGGGCTGGCTTGGAAGGGACCTTAAAGCTCATCCAGTGCCACCCCTGCCATGGGCAGGGACACCTCCCACTGTCCCAGGGTGCTCCAAGCCCTGTCCAACCTGGCCTTGGACACTTCAGGGATGGGGCAGCCACAGCTTCTCTGGGCAATCCGTGCCAGGGCTCCCCACCCTCACAGGGAAGGTATTTTTTTCTACTATCTAATCTAAAAATTGTATTCTGGGAACCTCAGCCTTGCTGAGGAACGCAGAGAACACCAAGGGTGTAGGGATTTCCTCTACCCTTTTTCCCCAGCGTAGCACATTTACTGGGACAGGAATCATAGAGACTGAAGGTCACCTCTTGATCCAAATGAAGGGGGTGGCAAAGCAGTGCCTGGGCCAGCTGGACATCTGCAACATGCCTTGGATTGATGTATAAGCTCACCATGGAAAAACAGTGCATTGATATAAAAATATGGCTAATAAGATTAATCTTTTATGTGCAATGCTTTGGAAAGGATGGAACAACACACATGATAAAAGAAGCAGAGGAACCTAAACAGAATAATGTATTTTCTGGGGGAAAATATAGTATAAGAAAATGAAAATTTTCCCATCTGAAACACTGATTATTTGATATACTTTAAAGAACAATAATTTCAGGGAGAAGTAATGACTGAATATTCCCAAATCCATTTGCTTCTGCTAAAAGAACAGCTGCACAGGAAGTAGAGGGAAATAATCAAGAACAAAAATCTCATCCCAGCATACTCTCATGTTCAGTAGGCATAAGGGACTTTTGCCCTTCATAACTAACATGATAACTTTGTGTTTTCATTACCCAGAGAAATTATTAATCCCCATTTGAACCTCTCTAGATGCTCCACTTCCATCACATCTAACGCAGCAAGTTTGACTGAAATATGTAGAATTAAAAAAGATCTGGGGCAGAGGACTGGCTCAGAGCAATGAAATATGGGAATCAGCTCCTGGATCTGGAGGTGTTCAAGGCCAGGCTGGCTGGAGCTCTGAAGGTGGCCCAGCCCATGGCAGGGCAGTGGAATGAGAGGATCTTTAAGGTCCCTTCCCACCCCACCCACTCTGTGATCTCCTGGGGTACAAATAACAATGCAGGGCTCATCTCTCAGACCCAGGACAGCAGTTCTGGGCACCCTCTGTGTCCCCAAGAAGTAGGACTGGCCAGGAATTCCCAGCTGAGCCAGCCAGGTGGGAGTTGCAGGCTGTGGGAGTTGTGCTGTGTTATTGCAGCTGTCAGGAGCACAGGGCAGCACTTTTTATCATGTGCTGAAGGAGTTATGGCCACTCAACTCAGTTATGCTAATTCTTAGGAGGTTTTTAGGGTAATATCTTTTCATTTCAGAGATAAGAGTGTGCACAGTCACAGTTGCTTGGCTAATGAGCGGTAATTTGTTAAAGGAGCAATTATTTCATTAACTACTCCGCACTTGCCTTGGCAAAGGGGAGGAAGGGTCCAGACTCCTCAGCTCCCAAGACACTCCTGTCACTTGTGGTGAGGAAGAATTGTCCTTTTTCTGCTCATTGCAGAGGACTAAAACACAGCAAGGGGAAGTCCCTGTGCCAGCCAGGCAGCAGCACAAACTGATGCTCGTGAACTGACCAGTTCCCAGCCTGACCAGATGTGATGGCCACACATCTGGTGACCCTTTTTCCCACCCACTGAAGGCAGTCCCTGCCCTCAGCATCTCCCTTCTGACTCCCAGGCAGGTTTGGAAGAGCCCAGCCCCAGCCAGGAGTGAGGCTCCCCCTCCAAGACTACTGCCTATCAAGTAGAAAACACACAAGCACTCTTGATAAACAGCAGGCAGTCCTGCTCCTGCCAGCTAAAGGGATTAATCTAAATGCACACAGACACAGCTGGCCAAAATCAAAACATTGAGCAGAGACGAAATTTTACCACTTAATAGCAAAATGTCTTGGAGGCTCCCAGTCCACCCACTGCCTTCCTCATCACTGGTGGAGCCACGGGGAGGAGGAGGAGCTGCATCCCTGCCCTGCCAGGACCAGTTCAAGGTGAGGCAGAGCTCAGAGGGCAAACCCAGCCAGCCAGGTCTCCCCGGAGCAGGAGAGGGGCAGGTCTGCATGTGGATGGTCTCCATTCTGGATGGAATCTCCTTTTAATTTCATGAGTATTAATTGGTGAGAATTATGCCAGAGAGAAAACACAGTTATGGGGCCAATCAAGTTTTCAGCTCAAAAGTTGTTATTGTCTTGCCTCGTTTTCTTTTCACTAAGGATTTTCCTTGAGGGATGCAGTTCAGCTGCTGAGCATTTTCCTGTCTGGAACCACGTCCCTGGTGGGCTGGAGCTCAGGCAATGTGGAAACTCACTTTGGTGCAAGTGTCTGTTTCCTCTTTAAGGATAACTCTAACTCTGTGTCTCATAGCACAAGGGAAAGATGCTTTCTATTTAAAGCAGATGGGTGAAGAGTTCAGGCAAGGAGGATGAAAAGAGATCATGGGAGGGAACGTTCTTGGAGATGTAGGGCTTTGAGAGTGGAGATGGGCTGGCACTTGGCACAGGAGAAATTAAAGGGCAATTTGTACTAAGAACTATTCTGACCCATCTTAAATCAGTTCTTTGGAGCCTCCCCTGAGGTACCACAGTAATTTCCTTCAGCTTTTACTCAAAGGCCAGACTCTCCTCTAGGCAACTTCTTTTTCACAGGTTGTTTTGGTGATCTTAAATGGCAATTGCATTACCAGTAAGACCAGTTTCCTTTATTTCTGCCAATCAGGGCATTACAAACTCTGTTACCTGCCCTAGAACACGAGTTCCTGCCCGGGGCTGTTGTTTCAGCAGCTTTTAAAGCCCCAAGTCCCACTTAAACTTGATGCAATGGCCAGATCCCCGGCTGGGCTGAGGCTCCCACAGCTCCTGCAGCAGCTCTGAGAAGCTGTTTGGCCTCAGCTCACAGGGCAGAGCAGGATGCTCCTTGTCCTGGGTCACCCTGAGCACGTTTCTAAGGGGCTCTCTGCTCAAAAAGTGCCTCTTTGGGTCTGCTCTGTAAGTCTGTGGCACTCTGAGAGTGTCTGTGCCTCTAAGCACACAGCACTGGGACCCAAAGTCCTTGGGGACACAGAAGGACACGCATCCCTCTCATCTATTATTCCTTGCTCCATTTTCTGCAAGCAGCACTCATTAAACTGTTCTTTCCAGGCATTTCTAGCTCTAACTAAAAAAATCCAGCCTGGCTCACTGCTTGTTTTCCACAGAGTGTGGGGTTGGGAGCACCCTGGCTGGATCTATTCATATTTTATATCCTTCAGACATTAACTAGTCCCACCATGCCCATGTCAGGTGCACAGTGTTCAGAGAGATCAGACTGCTGATCATCTCTGAGACCTTTTTACTTCCCCCCTCATAATTGAGTGATGCTGTACCTGCCCTCCCCCTTTTCAGCATATTTGAAAAACAAAACCACTGGTTTGATTTGCATGTAATTTTTTCCTCCTTTCCTAAGAGACCAGAGATATAAACCTCACAGTCCCAGCAGCAAATCAAGAAATCCTGCAGTACAAATAACTAAAAATATCTTTTACAATAGTCATCTTGGTATTTACATATTTGCTCCCAGTGTCCCCATCTAATTAGACTCTGAATTCCATATTCACTTACACTGGCAGGAGCTCCATTGTTTTCATGGTTTGGGTCTGTGACTGACTGGAGGGCTGTGGTGTAATCCCATTTATGCCTTGGAGGAGGATGAGGCAAAAGCAAAGAGAACTGAATACTCAAGTGAGGAGGAGCCTGTTTGCAAAGGCTGAGCATGGCCAAGGCACTGCAGTGGATGCTATGAAGCCTCTGCAGGGCTCAAATTTGGGGTGAAGACCAACCCTCTCATTGAATTCACTGTTAAATTCAAGACTGAAGGTCTTTGTTTGAAGATCTTTTGGCAGAACCAGGAACTAGGCAAGGATGATGAATCCAAATAGAAATTACTGGGCACCAAAAGGAACAACCCCATTGGCAAAATCCATAGATTCAAGTGGAAACATCAGCCAAATGACCAGAAGAGGCAGGAGGAGTTTCCAGCAGGTTCTGCAGGACCTGGATTATCCACACAGGGAGAACTTGAACGAGCTGCTGCCCCCACGTGTGGGACAAAGGCAGGGGAGAGGATCAGCTCCTACACGAGCTGCCTCCTGCTCTTGTGCAGCTTGAAGCAGGACCAGAGCAAACGTGGCTGTTCCTTCAGGGCTCAGAGAGATGAGGGGCTGGCAGAGCAGCCAGGAGCTGCTCAGGAGGAGATGCAGCCCCAGAGACACCAGCCCAGGGAGCCGTGGAAGGCACTTGGCACGACAGCTCCTCAGCTGAGCTGGGTGGTGGCCAAGCTTCGTGGCTTCAGGTTGGGCTGCAAGGACCACACCAACTCCCAGCAAGGCTCAGCAAAGAGCTCAAGGGCTTTCTGCCAACTCCAGACAAAGAAGAGAGGGAGAAATGCCTGGAGAAGCCCTTAAAATAAACCTGAGCTTTCCTCTCCATAAAGTCAAGCAACTAGGTCTGCCTTCCTGCAGCTGAGTATCTGTTCCAGTATCAGGGTCAGGCTTATTGCTGTTGTCCCTTCTCATAAAAAAAAAGTAAAAGCATACTTTTTCATGTTGGATGACTTGGTTTTGACTAAGGGCAAAGGGGAAGGGGATGGGAAATAGCCAGGGAAGAAGCTGTGAGAATACAGCAGAAAAATGAAACGACCTGAAAAGATGTGACTTGGAAAATTTTATTCTCACTTAATGCCTCTGTTTCCCTGGCACGTGAGAGGATGATAACATCTCCATCTGAGGGGTAGAGCTTGCTTCAGCCAAATCTATCTGCCATTCTTGCATGAAAGGGGCTGCTGGGATGTGTGGAGCCTTTATCAGACATCCTGCCACCTTTCTGAAGTCTCTTTTTCCCCACAGCAGGGTCATCAGCCACGGGTGGGGCTGAGACAGGGCTGCTCTGCTGGCACAAAGTTCCCATCCTGGCATTTTGCTGCTACACAAATAGACTTAAGCTTAGGATTTATCTCCTTTTGAGTCAGAAAAGCAGCCAAGAAAGAGCCCTGATGTGCCATGGAGTGACCCAAGAGGAGCTAATAGCTAAAGACATTAGCTAAAAGCCAAAGAAATCCTGGCTCCCGAGTCCTAACCTATTTGTTTTCTAAAATGTGGAATCCAAATCACTTTGATTTTTATGTAAGAGATGCTCCAGGGACATGTATTGGCTCAAGGGGTAGGTAAGAGACAACAAAGCCTTTCCACCTTTAGGTTCTCAGCCTGGCTGTGCCACCAGGGGATGTCACAGGGGTGACTGCCTTGTAATCACCACTGGCACGTGAATTTTAGGCTGAGAAGAACCAAACCTGTAATTTGGGGATCTCTGCAAAAACCCTGGGGAGGCTTGGTCAGAAAACACTCAGCAGTGGGGAGATGGTGGCCAGCAGGGGAATCCTCTCTGTTGCTGCTTGTCCTACCAACTTAGGGCTCATTTTTCTGCCCCACAGGTTTTATTATATATTATGCTGCCCCTGACGGGGATGGAAAGATTCCTTCTCAATGCATTTGCTGCATTTTCTCTGTGCTGGGAATTGCCTACCCAATTATATACCTTGTCTAGGTAAATTGGGATCTTGCTGACCCCTAAACAAGGAAAGGAGTTTCACAGTGTAAGAACCCTTATTTACTTTGGGACTATTTGGTCTTCAAGGAACACAAAGCCATGAAACACTAACCCGCCTCCACGCTCCTCTCCCACTGAGGGGAATTGTAAGGAGGCAGCATCATTAATTATTGATCCCAAATAGAATTAATAAAGAAAGAACATTTACTACAGCTGATAAAATGTTTCATGTGATATCTTTATCCTCAGGTCAGCAGCAGAAACAAGACAATCATGCCAAGTGAGATGTAAGTCCTTGTTTCTCACAAGGAGCTGCTGAGGATACAGAGAGAGTTTCCATTCTGAAATCAAACTCAGAATCATGGAATATTCTCAGCTGGAGGGACCCACATGGATCATCATCCAGTCCAGCTCCTGGCCCTGCCCAGACACCCCAACAATCCCCCCCTGTCCCTGAGAGCATTGCCCAAACCCTCCTGGAGCTCTGGCAGCCTTGGGGCTGTGCCCACCACCCTCTGGGGGAAGAACCTTCTCCTGAGATCCCACCTAACCCTGCAGAGATCAGTGGTCCAGCCCTGACCTCCCAAGGCAGCAGCAGACAGAGCTTGCAGCAGGCAAGAGCTGGCCACAGGGAAATAAATCCCCTGCTCAGGAGCCAGATGTGGGTGGGTAGGGCAGAGTGGCAGCTGAGAGCCCGTGCAGGCTCCTTGGTCCTTGGACAAGCCCCCCCTGTCCCACGGGAGCACATGGAGTGGCACCTGGGATTTGGGGTGAGCTCTGCTGAGCTGCCCTTGGCCCAGAATGGGAACAGCAAACCTCTTGGGCTGTTCTTACAACTCAAGGCTGCCCTGTGTTCAGGCACAAAGCTTCTCACTCCTGAGGTTAAGATGGTTTCTTGTTTAGCTTGGATAGAGAGCTGCTTCCCAAGGCAAAGTTCTCCAGAGACTCCACTCACTGTGGACATCTCTGACAGTGACACAATTTCCCTCCCCATCCTCTCGGTGTGCACACATTACCACACACACAAATTATATTGTCAGTGTGTGCATAAATCTCCATAAATTAGCACGCTCTCCCCCCCCCCAGCATCTAGTAAAGCTCTAATCAGCAGAAAAGAACAGATTAAAGATAAAGGACTAGATCAGATTGCATCAAGTCTGTGCAATTCTCGGAGTTCTGCTGAAGTTATTCTGATTACACCTGATTCTCCCATTGCCTCAAGTCAGGATGTTTTATGACCTAGTTGCATTTATTTGTACCCACAAACTAACCTGCATTATAAATTATAGCAAAGGGAGGGGATATTTTTCTCCTTCCAGAAAGCTTCACATTCATCAAAGTTAATTGTAATCGGCCGTTAGCTCCCATAAATAATCAGGTGCAGTGCTGAGACCCAGAATAAATCCACCCAATTTATGCTAACAAGGAGGAGTCGGGAAAAGTTTAATCAAAGTTTTGAAATGGAGTCGCAATCAGCAAAACTCTGCCAGATTTTAAGGGCCCCCTGTCTGCAGCCATCACAAACCTCCTAAAACTAGGGAACAGGGGAAGGTTCAAGGGTGGGGTGTGGGGAACCAAATCAGCAGGGCCATGGTCTGCTCCCCTCTGTGTGTCCTGGGGCAGAAATGGGGTCTTTCTGCACTCTGAGGAAGGCCCATACTCCTCCAGTCCTCACTGGTTGGGTGATAAAAGCTACCAGTGCGTCCTCCTGCTGCCAGTGTTGCTCCAGCAGTGGGGAACTGCCCATGTAGACAAATTTCTATGAAGTGGATGATGTGACTTGTAATTTCATGCCTTATGTTCTCAGGGAGCCACAGCAAACTCAATTAAAAGTTGAGACCAGCAGAAAAGACACACAAAAAATAGAAGATAAAAAGAGAGAAATGTGTGTTCCCATATGTATGTCTGGGACCAAATGATGGCTGAAGCATCACTGTACCCCAGCAAGAGGAAGTGTCTGCTTTTGATGGAAAACAGGGCACTCAGAATGTGCTGAGAAAAACAGGAGCACGACCGGGAAGGAATCCAGCTGACAAATTACAGTGGAAAAGATCCTTCCAGGCACAGGAGGCAACGAGTCACAGCTCTGATTGAATGGACTTGTTAATAAAAATACACTGAACAGAAAAATGAAATAGAGAGCGAATCCTTTCAAATAAGATTTGAGTCCTGACTTAAATCCATGACTTCATTTGTGAGTTCCTCTGTTCTTGCAGGCTCAGCAGGACAGCAGAAGAAAAGGAGAGAGAAGTGAAGACAAACTAAAGAGTGTCATGTCCCTCCCCAGGTGTGACACACACAGTGATGGAGCCAGCACAGTTTTAAAACATCTTCTCCCTCCACCTGCTTTAAAACTGCACTTTGTATTCCTGGAAGTGGAAGCTGGAGCAGCTTCTCAGCTTTGGGATGAACAGGCCAGCTCTGAGCATCATTAGGACCCATTTCAGGCACATGGTTTAATTGTCAGGTTTGGTAAACACCTCTAGTGTCACGTGGGGAGTATTAGAATTGGGCCATGGGATGGGACAAGGGGGATTCAAAGGTCCAAGAAGGAATGAGAAAGGATGTAAATCGTGCAGAATGTAACTGGATTCACCCTCTCAGCCCTGGCTTTCTCTCTGCCCGCTTCCCTTCTGTCCATCCCTGTGCCCTGTCTGACCCACAGGGAGTTTTGCCAGCAAAACCAGTGACCAAAAAACCAGTGGGATGAGAAACAACAACAGAAATCCAAGGGCATTTCCAAATGCTCACAAAGCCTTAGAGTTTGGGGCCATTTTTCAGTCTCTTACACACTGTCAGCTCCTGCTCCCAGGGCTCATTTGCCACCTGAGACCCGTTTGCTTCCCAAAAGAGTTTAATGGAGCAGAGATGAGGGGGGAGAAGCTGCAGAGCCTCAGTGTTTCAGAGAACTCTCCTGGAGGAGAATGTTTGCTTCCTGCAATCCTGCTGGGCTGATCCTGTGCCAGCTCCCAGTGCTCCCATCTCCCTAAAACCTCAATTCCCAGCTGTCCTGGCCAGTCTGGCACCATTCTTCTTGTCTCAGCCCATGAAGACTCACAAAAACTGCCCACCCCACCTGTCCTTTCTTCATTTTGCTGCTTGGGCTTCTTTCTGCTGCCTTCCTCAGCACAGGAACATGGTGAGCACCACTGGAGGGCCCACAAGTTGTTTGAAGGAGTCTATCCTATATTTGCCACCCCCTGGAGTTAAAATATAATGAGCTCTATAAATAATAAATAAATCAGCAATTCTTTTTCATGTCTTTAGAAAGGCTATTCTCTAAGGCTACATAGCTTTTAGAATTTTTAATGGAAGTGCAAGGGGGGAGCTAGAGAGTTTTGCTTCTTGATTTTAAAGATAAACACATGATTCATGGAGGTGAAGCTTTAAGAAAAGAAAAAAAATCAAGGAAATCTGATGAAATCATCTCTTTCTGTTCAGTGTAAAGACAGAGGAGAAAAGTGGACTAAGTTTTGCTTGGAACCTCCTAAGAGAAACATTTACTCCCACCACACAAACAGATCAAGCTTTTTTAGTGCATCTATACATGGCAATTTGAACAACTCCTCTACATGTAACAGAGTGTTTGAAAATATGAGCTCAGTGTCTGACACATCTCCAAAAAGGGAGACACTAAATGGGGAAGAGGAGCCTGATCTGTGCTTATTATCCTGGGTTTTGTGAGTCTTTCTGTGTTGGAAAACCAGCACAAACTGCCTTTAGGGTCCTTCAGCTCAACGTGCAGGGCAGTGGGTATTAATAATAGAAATCTCTTATCTGAGAGAGGAACATACCAGGTCAATCCAGCCCAAATCTCCGTGATGAAACCAGCACACCTGAGCTGAGAAAGAGCAAAAAATTCCATTATCACCCCCCTTGGTCTTGTCTCAGCAGAGCCTGCTCTGCCTGCTTCCCTCCTAATGAGGCATTTTACAACGGTGAGGAGAGAATTCCCTGGTGGAACAGAAGCCCCAGGAGGGCACTGGGGATGTGCTGAAATGTCTCCCCAGCAGGATGAAGGCAGGCACAGTCAGAGGGGAGCAAAGGTGGAGAAATGGGTGGGAATCACCTTGACCGGCACAGACCTCAATGTTTGCAGTGTCGCTCTTTCCATCAGCCCTCTTTCCCCCCAGAGAACAAACCAAACCCACACAACCCTGGGGGCTTGCTTAGGAGAATTTCTATTCAGTTACCCCTGGTCCAGCAGAGCTTTTTTGCTTTTGTATCCCCACGAATCAAAACCAATCCTGCAGGATAATATTAATGTAATCAATATGATTATGCCCATGAGAGAATGTCAGCCACTGTAAGAGAGCACAGCCAAAGGGATCCAAAAACAAGCACAGGAGCTTATTTTTGGATTTGTTTTGTTCTTCTGTCATTTTCTATCCACTCTCCCCTGTACTATGTAAAATGAAAATAGATAGAGGAGAATTCTTGGGTATTACCACAGAAAGCCAGTCTTTAGTTAAGGGTAAATACTAGAGAGAAACCCTGGCTTGACTCTCTGCTCTTCAGGCTGTTGGAAAAACATCCCTGAAGTTGTGATTTCCCTGCTGAGCCCCAAGAAGTGGTGCCCAAGCTGCCTGTCAGTCAATGGTAGGATGTCTAATTACCTGTACATCATCTAATTATCTGTCTAATTACCTGTACGACTCTGACAGGAGATTATCAAGCCAAGCCCCTTGCTGCTTGGCTGGCTGGTGTGGGCAGAGCAGCACCTGAGTGTGGCTGTCCCAGGACATGCCTTGTACAGGGACTTTGGTTAGCACAGACCACAGACTTCATTTACCAGCATTTCTTTGTGCTTGGAAAGTCTGGAGACAAACACAGAACAGCAAAGCACCTGAGATACTGAAAACATTTCCCCACAAAACTCTAATTAAGCGATTTTCTAGTGCTCCCACAGCCATACCTGGAAGAGAACTCGAATCCTGTGCTCATATTCTAAGACTGGGTTTGTAGAATGAGTCATTTCCTGCCAATTTGGGAAAACCTGGGGTTTGCTTTGAAGGCGAGGAGTTTTCTGTCTTGAGGAGTGCAGAATGCGGAGCTGGCAGGGGGGATTTGTCTCAAATAGAGCTGTGTCTGCACTTTGGGTTGCTAGGCAGGTTCTTACAGTGGGAGCAGGGCTCTCCCAGCAGCTCAGCCTGCCCTTCCCAGCTGCAGCACTCACAAAACTTGTGGTAAAGCTCCATTTTTTGGAGGTCAGCATCTCCTAGGCTGCACCACCAGCCCGTGTCTTCATTTGCTTCAATCTCCCATTCCTGTTTCTTCTAAAAGCTCTGGGATGGTCCCCAGAGGCCAGACAAGGAAGCAGAAATTGAACCAAGATTAAAATGCTGATCTGGAGCTGCTAATGCCCCTCAGGAGTTACACAAACATCCACTTGGAACGAGGCCCATCTGGATAACAGCAAGAAATGTTCAAGAACAAACCTTGAAGGTTAGTCAACATCCCAGCTCCCTCCAGATTTTACACCCTCTTTACTTTCCCCCCTGTTCCCTGGCCTGGAGACCTCTTTAAATCCCTGATGGTGCTCACAGGGCTTTAGCCAGGTGAAAGTTGCCCCTGCCCTGGGGATTATCTGAGCCACTGATGGGCTGAGAAGGTTCTGGATGCTCTTCCCAGACATGACAGTGTCTCCTGGTCAAGTGTCCTCACCTCCCTGAGTCTGTTCCCAGAGGAGGGGGGATTATAGCTCAGCTGGGAATTCAGTGCCAGTAAAGAAGGGCTGGACTCAAACTCTTCAGGAGCAGGGGGAGCCAGTTGGGTGAACAGGACAATTTCACTTGTCCCTTAAGCAGCAGCAAAAACTTAAAGGCCAAGTCCTTCTCTGCCAGTGGAGATGCCCCTGGCACAGAGTTCTGTGTGTGCCAATCACCCAGCAACCCCCCATGGCCATTGTGAACCAGCAGGGAGAATGGGACACTTTTAATGTGTGGTTCATCTCCTCCTGAGGTCACACTTGCCTGACTCATCCCCAGGTTTGCTTTGGATGGGTCATGGTGCTCCACTCCCAGCTTTGCTGGGCTCAGCCCTTCCTATCCACAGGCCATTCCCTCTTTCCTTCATCATGTCCTCCTTTAATGCCTCGGTTTTTGTCACAGGTCTTTGTGTGTGTGTTAAATCTGGGCAGGAATGTGTTTGAACACTGAGCCAGATTAGCCTGGGATTTATTTATTCTTGCTGGGACGTGCACTCCAGCCCCTTGCTGACATTATATTAATTGTTTCTCTTTCTTTATCCTTACTTACAGGAAAGGGTGGGGGGTGTGAAATGAAGAAAGCCTCCTATGTCTTGCTAACATGTTTTATCTCCCCTTTGATTCCTCACCAGGCTGTTGCAGCATCAATACCCCCTTTGATGTGGCAAGGCTGGTGCCTCTTGCCTCCCCCCATTATTTGTTCTCCCCTCTCCAGGAACACACTGATTGCCCACTCTCTCCTCCTGAATTCCTCCTTCTCTCCCTGGCCTGCTGAGGTCACTCTCCTCAGTGCCCACACCACTTCTTGTCTCGTCCCCTTCCCTCTCCTGGATCAAAATGTCCCATTCCAAGGTATCACCCCCCCAGTCAGGGTCCCACAGCCCTTGGCCAGCCAAATCCCTGCCCTGCTGTTTGGGAACAAAGATGTTGCTCCTCATTCCTTGTGTGCTGGTGAAACACTGGCAGAGGTTGAGAAACACTGGCTGGCTCCAAGGAGTTTGTGATGATCAGTGTAGGATCCACCATCCTCCAGAAACCTTGTTTTCATTGCCACTTTAATTACAGATGAAAACAGACGTTGGTGTGAAGTTGGTCCCCCAGCCAAGCCAACAGGAGCAGCTGTTTTGGTTTACTCATTTCCTCTCCTCCCTTACCTCTTGGCTGCTGAGTTATTGATGTGCCTTCCAAAGACACGGGGCTGCCAAGCCCTAAGATGCTTATTCTATCATTTGTGTGGCATTTTAGAGCCTTCTTACAGTGCAGAGGAGCAACCTGCACATGTGCACAAAGCCAAATCTTTGTTTCCCGTCACAGCTCTCCTGAAAAGGGCCTTGCAAAGAAACCAGTGAAGCAGCAGCTTTACCTGGGGCTGCATCTGTGGCCCATCATGATAAACTACCCTTGCTCCTTGCCTTGCTCCTGTCTGTGCTCACTCTCTGTCTCCTGGCACATTTAATTTACACTGTCTGAGGAAAAGACTGTCCTTCTGCTAAGTCCTTATTCCTCCCTCAGCACCAGAGGGATTGAACTACACCTGAAGCTCCTAAACAAAACCACTGTACAAGTGAGATAATTGTCTAATTTACAACAGCAATCCCATTATAACAACATCATCAACCGTGGTATAAATGGGCCCAAAATCTCTGTATTCAGATTTCCCCCTCCTTTTTTTTAATTCCCTGCCTCATCAAAGCTAGGAGTGTACTTTGGGGACTACTCCAGATTTCAAGCCTGCTTTAACACTTTAACTACTTATGACAGAGGGAAAGGACACATGAATAACTAAGGAAGTGCTGATTTCATCCACATCCATAAAGACTGAACCGAGAAGGGGATCTGAGTGCCAGGGTCATCCTTCCTGACTCAGAAAGTCTCTCACCTTCAGCCAGTGCTTTTTGGTGAAAGGAGAGTTTTAACCTGGCAGATGGCGCCTGGGTTAGGGTTGGCACCTGGGGATGGCACCTGTAGGCACCTGTTTTCTCTGGAGTGGCACAGAAGGGGTGTGCTGTGGGTTTGGGTTAGGGTTTGGGTCAGGGTTAGGGTTTGGGTCAGGGTTCAGGTCCCTGGGATGGGAGTGGGACCTGCACACCAGCAAGGAAAATGGATGGAGAGCTCTCCCCTGTCTCAGGACCTGCTTGGCAGACACCAAGTGAAGCACAGCAGGGCCCAGCAGGGCAGAGGGAGCAGCAAATGAGGCTGCCAAGCTCCATTTGCTGCCCTGGTGAGTGAGTTCCCCTGCAGAGCCGGGGCTGTGCTCTCTGGAGGAGCCTGTCACTGTCACACAGCACCGGGAGCTGTGTGCTGACTGATGCTGGCAGGGCCACACGATTTCACTGCGATGACACTTGCTTTCTTAATATTTTAATCATGCTGTTAACCTCGAGACTGGAGACACACGGGCTGCTGCCACGCTGCCCTGTGCCACCCCGGAGGAGCCAAGCCCTGCAGTCAGTGCCAGGCTGGCACATCCCCACTTCTCCCAGCTCGTGCATCACAAGGTGCATCACGACACACACCGAGGGGCCAATTCATTCCCTCCCGCTGAACTTGGGGAAACAACACACAGGAAACAAGAAGCAAAGCCAAGGTCAAGGCAGCCAGGGCTGCAGGACTCCCCTCTGCCTCCCTGCAGGCACCCAAGTGCCACAATACACTGGTTTTCCAGCCAGTCCCACACTGAGTTCTTACAAATGACTGGTGATAAATGTAAGACTCACAGGGTCACTTACTGCCTGTCAAATTTCCTGATATTTCTATGACTTGAGAAATTTTTTATATGTCCTGGGTCTGTTTTACTTCGTGCCCTTGGGTTAGAATCACAAACTGATTTGGGTTGAAAGGGACCTTAAAGATTACCCAGTCCCAGCCCCTGCCATGGTTAGACCTATGTTTAAAATTAGTATAAAATCAGCCTTCTTCATTGTGTACCTGCAAATATGTCCTATAAAAGCCTTGCTTGCTCACCCATTAGTGGGCAGTAGGGAGGGTACACGTGGCACTATTAAAGTCAAAGCTCTGCCATTAATTCCTTTTGGTTCCGTGCAGGAAATGACTGTGATTTCAGCAGCATTCCTGGAAAACTGGAGCAGATATCTGGCACTTGGGCAAGCATTGAATGGAGGGCTATGAGTCAGTACAGACTGGTGTGCAGGAGCCAGGACAGGGGCCCAAGAGGATACAATAAAAGCACATGCCAGAGCTCTGGAGTCACCCATGGAACAGGCACATGAGCCAAGTCCGCCTTTGCCCAGTGCCCAGCACAGCAATCACAGCCTTTCTCAGGGAACTGTTCTCCTTTTCTTCTCTCCATCACCATGTAAATAGCAACCAACTGCCCTCAGCTGGATGTCCAGGGAGAAGATTGATGCAATCAGCTCCTATGTAATTAGTGAGCACAGCAATAAGGGCAGGCTCGTGGTGGTCCATTGGGGACCTAATAGCCATGCAAACATCATCTACACAGACATCCAGGTCCCATTTGTGCACACTGTATTTATAGTTCTGCCCATGGTTAGATGATTAAGGGCCTGAAGGCTGTTCTGCTGTTCCATGAGGCCTTTTGAGGGGATGCCAGAAGCTGATTGCCCAATACCACAGTTCCTGTTTGGATCAGAAAGGCCACACAACAATGTACCAATGGGAACTTAAATCCACTGTGCAATTCCTACTCTTTTCACTTATCCCATTTTGCATCACTGTATTTTTTTCACAATATGGACAAGAGCTTCATTTGCTGAAGCCAAGTGTGATGCCACAGAAATCAATAGCATGATGATAAATTCTCTGTGGCTCAGGATCTGATTCCCAATCTTTTATCTGAATTACTGCATCGATCCGTGGGAAGAATGAATTACAAATAAAAATACAAGACAATTAAATGCTTTACAATTAGCACTAAGCCTGAAGAAAAATGACTTAAAGACAAAGGGTAGAACTCAGGAGTCAGCTTTTGTTCCTACTTTTTTTGGAAGGATATCAATCCTTATTTTTCACTGGTCAGAGCAGCCTCTCATTGTGTGGAAGAAGTTTCTCCCAGGAGAAAATAGTTCCAGTTATCCAATGGTGATCTCCTCTCCATCATCTGGAGCCATTTGTTGTGGGAGGCAAATATACTGCTCTGGTTTATCCCTGAGGTTATTTATCTGGGAAGATAGGCTTGAATACCAATTATCTCGTTACAAAATTGATATAACTCCATTGACTTCAATGGGAATGGGGAAATTTGGAATAAGTTCATGCACTGGGTTCATCCAGCCTGAAAGGTGCATCAAGGATGGGATGTTCCAGTCTAAACTAGAAGGGCCTCTAACAAAACCCCACTGGGCAGAGGAGAACAGGGAGCACTTGGGATGCTGTTTGGAGATAGTGTGACAAGAACATCCCTGCCAAAAAAAACCCAGTTGCAAATTAGTTCCATAAATCTCTGCATTTGCTGCTCTCATTAAGGATTTATGGGTGTGGAAAGGGAAGAGAAAGGGCAAGAGAAGGGACAAGTGGATTTATGGCTTGGAAGTAAGAGCAAGGCATCCACCAAAGGCAGAGGTGTTTTGGGCTAAGTGAAGCTTCTCCTTTGGGCTATGCTGGGAACACACTGGGCTGGCATTATCCTTGGGAAGCACTGGAGCAAACTTGTCTATGGGCATTTATCTCCAATCCATGAGCACCTACAAGTCTGATAACTCACTGCAGGCTGATCCATGGCCAGAGGTCACTCTCAAATCTTCATTTATGTCAGGTAATTCAATGCATCATTGATTTCAATCGAGGAGATGCTTATTAATAAGATTTAGTGTATGGGACTAAGAGAGGCAGAAAGACCAGCTATGCCATCAGAGTCATCCAGAAAGCTGAAATAACTCATCACATCACTCTATAATGTTCATTAGGTGCCTGCCACAGTTTTCAAAGTTAACAGCTTGCTCAGGACATTGGGGTTCTACTGCAGCTCTGAGGATGTAAATGATGTGATGATTTCAAAGGCTTCTGTATTAGAAGAGATTAAAAATATTAAGACTAGATTAGTTCAGGGAGGAGACGAATAAAAGGCGACATGATAGAGGCATGTAAGGTAATAAATGGCAAAGAGAAGGTCAGCTGGAGGCTCCTGGTTTTACTTTTCATAATACAGGAATCCAATTACAGTAAAGAGTATTCATTTAAAGCTGATAAAAGGAAATACTCTTTTCAAATGCAGTGCAATTAGGCAGTGGCACTCCTGAACGTGAGGTAGTACAGATGGAGGGAATTTAGGCTTGCCCAAAAAAGGGAGTGTTCACAGAGGCTGAACAGGCAACTTCAGCTCTTCAGGATAAAAGGTTTAAAGGGGATGATACAGACTCATGCCTTGGGCTATACATTAAGCACCAAAGCCTTGGTGCAAAGCTCAAAAAACCAGCCCAAAGACTCCCCTTTATTGCCCAGGGACTTGTCCCTGCCCATGGCAGCTTGCTGATGGAAGGCACTGCCTCCTCTCAATGCACTGCTGGCTCAGTGGCAATGCCACCCTGCCTGGCCTCAGCCTGCACCCTGGGTGTGCTGCTGCACGTCCCAGACTAAGCACTATCAGCTGGAGTGTGGGGACAGTGACACAGGGAAAAGTATCCCTAATCCCATTCCTGAACGAAAAAAGTCACTCCTGCAGTGAAGGGAGAGAACCTCATCCATCTTTCTGTCAGAAAAATGAGTACTTATCATAAATTAAAGACCATTTTAAAAGCAAATGTTTAGGAGGCACCTTTTTCAGGCTGAGTAACAGCAAGACCCAGCGAATAAGTCTAATGCCTGAGCTGGGGATATCAGGTGAGCATTCACCAACACATCCACCACAGCAATGGGCAGGGTTATTTCATGGAATCACAGGCTGGTTGGGGTTGCAAGGGACCTTAAATATCATCCAGTGCCACCCCCTGCCATGGGCAGGGACACCTCCCACTGTCCCAGGGTGCTCCAAGCCCCGTCCAACCTGGCCTTGGACACTTCCAGAGATCCAGGGGCAGCCACAGCTTCTCTGGGCACCCTGTGCCAGTCCCTGCCCACCCTTAGACAAAGAATTTCTTCCTAATATCTCATCTAGATCTATTTTCACCACTTTATTTATTAGCAGACTAGAACGTGCTCTCCAGATTAGGCTCCTTTCATGTTCGAAATGGTGTGTACACATGGTAAGATAAACGCTGCTAAAAAGCCTTTGTGGTCCCAATTGAAATTAAGCACAACAGGTCTAGGGAACAAAGAAATGTAGCAATGAAAGAAACCAGATAAAAGCTCTAGAGATAAGAAGTGTCCAGAGGCTCTTCATGTTTGCCTTTCTTTCTTTTTTTTTTTAAGAATGACAGTAAATGAATTGCCTGGAAAAAGTGTCTTTGACACCGTTTTAAGCAGATATATCACTGCAACCCAAAATCTGAGCTCCATAATCGTTAAGATTTACACAGGAAATCTAACACAGGATTTATGCTTATCCAATCAGGGGTTTAAAATATGCCATGTAACCACAGACAAGAATCAAAGCTGCTCCAAATACTCTTCCCAGACACTCAGAACTGACAAGCTTTAGGCCAAGATTTCTCAGTAGAAACTCTTTTTGAATCTCCTGTTGCCAACACGCACATTTCAGAGAATTGAAATCAGAGTATTCACAGAAAGCAAAGTGGGTGAAACTGCCACTAAAAATTCATTTTGAATCAGATGAACGAGGACCTGAATGGGACTGTTTTCCATTTGAAAATGTCATTCATTCAAAATCAAATTATGTTGTGAAATTGTGCTAATTTTGGCCAGGGGGTATAAAAGAACATTGACAATGATGAGGTGTCTTGCTTTGGCAGTTTTAGAATAATAGTCTCTGATGTTTCTTTGTGAGATGATTTAAATTGTAATTTATCATCTGATAAACTACAAATATCAACACTGAAGCAAACCAGTCTAATTTTGAAAGCTGACCAAGTTCCACTTAAAAACAGTTGGGTTTTTTTTTAATCTGCTCCTGTTATATCACTGCTTATAAAAACCCTCTCATGTCTGAGCTAAATGTATTCATGAACCCATCTGTTAAGTCCCTTTTTAGCAGAAACAAGAAGACATGGGCTGAGACCTACAAAAAGTCATCTGCAGAATGGATAGCACCTCCCCAGAGCTGGCTACAGGAGGGAATCCATCCTGAGATGGGGTTTCAAACTGATTTTGCTTAGAAAATTCAGAGATTTTGAAACATGTCCCTTCCTCCACTTTGAAGCAAAATTAAAGGAATTCTTTGCAGGCACATTTGCCTTGCCTGTGATGGGTTGTTTCTAATTCCCACAGCCTTTAACCCACACATTCAAGATGTGCACTTTAAAATCTGATATTCTATAACTAGATATACCATATTTAATGCCCTTCAGTATAATGGGAAGAAACTAACTTGGTCCATTCTCTAGAATGGAATAACTGTGGCTGGGGAATGCCATTCATCCAGTTTTCTCCTTTTTTTAATCACCTGTTTCTGAGCCTCTCCCTCCACCCTCCTGGGCCCTGACCTGTGGCTCCACAGTCCCCTGGAGATTGGGGAAGGAGGTTTTCACACAGGTCTGCGAGACAAGCCACCCAAAAAGTGACAAAAATGTAAACCCTGCTGAGCCAAATGCAAGGGGAAAAGGGCAGAGCTGAAGGGAGCTCAGCACCACCAGTCCCCCCTCGCTCAGAGCTGGCTCAGCACACACCAAGCCCAGCCTGCTGTTCCCTGCCAGGCTGCAACAACAGGGCTCTTAATTCAGCACCCACTGGGGGACAAGGAAAAGGTCTGTGCCTGGTGACATTTCTTGTCTCTGATCCCATGTGTGGCCACCAAAAGTTCAGCTCTGAGCAGGATGTCTGGCTGGGAGGTGTCACACTGCCAGCAAACATTCCTAAGGGGCTCATCCAAACCAGCAGCTCCAAAGCAAATCCTGTTACCCTCATCCTGAACATCCAAATGAAAAGGTAGGGCTGAAAAGATGTGTCCTGTCCTGTGGGTTACACAACCTACTCCTTCCACCCTTGCAGAGATCAGAGGGGAACACAGACATTTCTAGCAAAGGGAGCAAAAAACCTCACAGAGTTTTTGGGAGGAGTGTTCTCTGAAGATGTGGCTCCAGCAGCACTTGGGGATGAAGGCAAAGCCCCAGGGAGACTGACATTTGGGCTGAGGGCTGGTGGAAACAGGAGCATCTGTGAAATGCTGGTCTGGTTTTGGCTTCCCCCTCCTGCCACAGGTCAGGGAAGGCTCTGTGGAATTAGACCTGCCTTCTAGCAGCGAGCAAACCATCTCACCTGCACTCACTCCAAAGCCTTTGCCCCTGCTGTCCTGGGCAGAGAAGTTCCTTCCTCCCCCTCCTCTGCCTCTGTTCTACAGCTCCCAGTGCCCAGTGAGGTTTGGAGGGCGAGAAAAGACAATGCAGTTAAATATTGCAAGAATAGAGCAAAACTTTGGCATTCACCAAGCACTGGGGGGTGTGTGTGTGTGTGAGCGGGGATTCTCAGCTTGGAGGGGACTGGGATGATTGGCAGCAGCCACTCAAGGCTGCAATCCAGGCTCTGAAAAGAGGGACAGAAGGAAACAGCGACGACAAAGGTGTGAATTCAGCCCACGCAGCCCTGGAAAGTCCTGCTCATTTCCTCCCAAAATAGGCTCTAAATGCTGTGAATCACCCAATTCCCAATTTAATTCAGAAAGTTATTCAAGAGAGGGAGAACAACAGAGGAACATCTGTGCTGGTGAGATACACTGGGACCCAGATACTGAGCATTATTTTAGTGCAAATTAAACTTTTCCCCCTTTCCTCATTCTTGCAGTCGACAAGAATCTCCAAACAAGTCAGAGGAAGGAAATAAAAGCATTTAGCAACACCTCAGTGGTTGCTTTCTCCCAGACAGCTGCTCCAGCAAGGTTTCTGTGTGCCCAGAGGTTACAGCTGACTGGTTGTGCTAACGACACCACCAAATCACATCAGAGCAGCTCTTCTGGAAAAGACAATCATCCTTTTATCCCCTTCCTGGGCTCTACACAGAATGGCCTGGCTTGGGAAGCTCATCCTGCCATGGGCAGGGACACCCAAGGTCCCCCAGCCCTGTCCCACCAGGGCAGGCTGGATGCAGCTTTGGGCATTCTCTGGGATTTCCAGTGACATCCTGGTGGCTCCTCAGGTTTAGAATAATACCCTGCTTTGCTGCCAGCACAGACACCACGAGGATCTCTGTGCTAATGATTTTGCAGCAACCATGCCTTGCAAAATGCCCTGACAAAAGAGGAGAATTCTGGATTTCAGCAGTTTCCTGGGACTTGACAAACTCAGACAAAATGCCAGGGAGGGCACTTTAACTTGGTGCCTCTCTGCATGGGCTCATTAATTAAGGACTCCTCTCAAAGCATCCCAGAGCTGCCTCCCGTGGTGGGCAGGCTGTTCAGAGAGGGGCTGCTCTCCTTTCAGGGCTGTTCCTGCACCACACACACCAGTTCTGAGCTAACAGAGGCAGGAGCAGCTGCTCCTGTGGGAACTGGGGTGTGGGAGAGCAGCCCCAGCACATCCCCCCCGAGCAGCAAATCCTCTGTCTTTAATGATTCCACTCCTCTGTCATTGATCCAACAGCACCAGCTCCTTGCATGGAGAGGTTTGATCCGTGCAGTGCCTTGTCTTGGGAGGGCTGCTGGGTAGGGAGTGAATTCTGGTGCTGTGGATGGAAGAGGGGGGCACAAATAAAGGGGGACCGAAATAATCCCTTAAAAAGGTCATTTCAGACTGCAGAGCAGAATTTTCTATGGTCATATTTTACTTAGGTTTATATACTAAGGTAAAAATATGTCCCTAATTATTAGTTTGGGGCATTTACAGCCCTGGTTTGGAGACACAGAGATCCCAAGAGCAAGACAAATCTTCATCTGTTAGGAGTCCAAACAGAAATTCTAGACACTCCTGGATTTCCCTCCTGGTTTTGCTCTTTTTATCCTGAGCCCTCTCATGCAACACCACAAAAACCAGTCCTGGAAAATGACCTTTTTGGTCCAGCTTTGGGATGGACAGGGATCTTTCCCTTCCTTCCTGCAATGGGAGGAGGGGAAGGGGGATCTCTAAATTCATTGGGCCTGTAGAATGCTTGGAGGACTTGGGTGTGATGAGCTGTGTGTGACAAAATGCAAATTCCCCTCATTTTTCTTTGGGATTTAAAGCAGCTGGGCATGAACCTCATCCCTGTGCCAGGGGCCTGAACCTGCAACCCAGCCCAGCCCCAAGGAAAACAGCATCTCTGACCTCTCCAGTGTCCCCTGGCTCATTCCAGCCCTGTGGGGACAGTTTGCTGCTGCTTTCCCACCTTTCTGCAACCCCAAAAGCAGCCCTGTCACCTTGGTGGGAGTGTCAGGCATTGCTGCTCAACTTCTTTCCCTCCTGTCCTTAGCAAGCCATTTCCAGTTGTCCAGCATTTCTCACCTCTCTCTGCTCCTCTCTCCCCTTCAAATCTATCACAAAGATGCTGCTGGTAGTGAATTCTGGAAAAAAAGCCCCATCTCTTTCCTTTTTCTGAACTTCTAAGCTTAATTAGGCTCGTTCTGCACCTGTCTTGATGACACATGAAGGAAATTAATGGAAGCAGCAGCCATTTCAGACTTCCATGTGGCCTGTGGGAGCCTCCAATTACTTCCACTATTGGGCTATGTCAGGGCTAAGAATAAAGGACTTTAATTATTGACCCTGCTGAGCTGGGGAATGGCAAGGAGATGGATATTTGGCTGCATCACATGATCAGCACAGGATCCTGACAGCAGCATTTGGAAAGGAATGCAGCAAAGGCTGTCAGGAGCAAATAAATTCTGAGTGTGGAGCCTTCCAGCAGCCAAAATAAAAAATATCAGAGGTCTGCCTGGGCTGGAAAATGAGCCAAAGCAACACGAGCAGCACTCCTGAAGTTCAAGGGAGGGCTGGTGCTGCACATTGGTGAGCACTTGTACATCCCAGACCTAAAATGGAGCATCTGGGCAGCCACAGACACACCTCTCCAGGCAAAACTTCTGCCTGCCCTCCCCTTGGCTTTGATCCTACACAACTCCACTGACTTTGGGGAAGGCACGACCTCGAGGGTGAGAGAGGAGAGATTTTATGGGCAAGAAGGAACGTGGAAGTCGATATTTTTTTCAACAAAGATATTTTCCTGCAGGCAAATAGTTCTGCATCAACATAAAGAACAGAGCTGAAAAATAGAAGAAGAGGTTCTTACTCCCTATTTTTATGGAGTATCCAATGAAGTTTTATAGAAAGTGTTCAGTGTCTGATGAATCAAACCCGAAAAAGGAGGCTTTGTCATATCTCCATTAAGGCAAGGCTCTATCCCCCCAGACAGGCTCCCTGCAGCCAGGGCAGCTATTCCCCAGCACGACAGCATCCCCTGTGCTGCAGGGCAGGCAGGGAGGTCTGGGTGGCCCTGCACCACACACCTGCCACCGTCGTGCCTCACATTCCCCAGCTCTGCGTCACCCCGAGCACGGCGAAGTGCGTGGGCTGAGCACCATATGGAGACACACAAGCGGCCAGGGACATACAGAACGTCTACTTGCAGTTGCATTTAGCCAGGGAGCCACCTTTTCTTCCCTCCCTCCCTGTCTCAGCTTAATTCCCTGTGTCAGCTCATAATTGCACATCCCTGGAGTGCAGGGTGGGGAAAGCCAAGCCCCCCAGCTAAGGCTCTGTAGTCAGGATCCACCTACACCAGGAAGGCAATTCCAACCTGGGTATCCAAAGCTTCCCAGGCCACAGCCTTGGCTCTTTGATTATTAGCACCCATCTCCAAACGTGGTCAGAGCTCTGAGGGAAGGCAGAAATCAAACAGGTGCCCATTTTCCCAAATCACAGAGTCACAGAATGGTTTCATTCATCTTGTTCCAAACCCCCTGCCATGGCAGGGACACTTCCACTATCCCAGGTTGGTACAGTCCCTGTCCATCCTGGCCTTGGACACTTCCAGGCACGGGGCAAATTCCTCACTGCAAGAAAAATCTCAGTTCCCAGAGACAGCCACTCTCTTCTTTCCCTTCTTGATTGGATATAAAATCTCTCAGTGTTTTGTGCTGGTTTGGGCTGGAATAGAGTTAATTTTCTCTCCCCATACAGAGCTGGGGGAAGAAGAAGAAACGGGGGACGCTGGGAGTGACAAAGCCCAGCTTTGCTGGGGATGGCTGAGCACCTGCCTGGCCGTGGGAAGTGGGGAGTGAATTCCCTGTTTTCCTTTGCTTGAGTGGCTCTTGCTTTACCTGTTAAACTGTCTTTATGTCAGCCCACGAGCTCTGTCAGTTCTCCCCCAGGCCTGTCCCCCGTGGGGGATGAGGAGTGGCTGCGTGGGGCTGAGCTGGTGCCTGGGGTTAAACCACGACGTGTTTCCAAGGCACAGCCAAACAACGAAGCCTGCAACGATCCGTAGGTGGCTGTGACGTAGGAAGGACAATTTCACTCAATCCCACAGCTGAATAATGGCTCTTTGGGTAATTAGCATCAGATATTTTTAAACAGATCGGTCCCTCCGGCTGAGGGCAACTCTAAGGTTGAAATCAATCCTGTACAAGCATTATATTAATTTCAGAGATCTTTGTCTCTGTGGACAAAAACCCACTGTCTTCCTGTGAACGTTGCAATGATGAGAACATTAATATTAGATAATTATGACTTTGAAAGATTAAATGAAAAACGGTGGTGATGAGGAAAGGGCATTGTGTTAAATAAAACTCCTGCCCATGTAGGCTGCCAGCACTCCTTTGTTGACAGATTGAGGCTGAAATAATCAAAGCAAGAGGAAGGGAGAGGTGGGTTCTGTCTCTGTCCACAGAGCCAGAGCTGCAACTCTGAGGCAGGGACTCCCAGGGAAACAGGGAGAATGGCACAGAAAAGGCACTGCCATTGATCTCCAGTAGGAATGTTTAGCCCCTTTTTCACAATGCTGCTCATCCTCAGAGCTTTTCATCCTTTCAGGCACGCTCAGGGGTTTGATTTGCACCACAGCTCAGAGCAATAAAAATGCAGCATCTTGCTTTGAAGGATCTCAGGGGGTCAGGGAGAACATTTGCCCAACCTGTGCTATGGACAACTCTGCTCCCAGAGGATCAGAATATGCTGAGTTGGGAGGGACCCCCGAGGATCATCCTGTCCAGTCACCCCAACAATCCCCCCCTGAGAGCATTGTCCAAACACTCCTGGAGCTCTTGGCAGCTACAGCCCAACAGGGGAAGCCAAGATAACAACTGAGCATCTGAAACTACCAAAGTCAAGATGGTCACTGAAAATGTGGGGCTGCAGGAAGGATCAGCGAGAGAAGGATGAGAAGATGGAACCAGATGAAGCTGAGAGGGAGGAAGGAGAAGGGCTCTGTTCCCTACACCAAGGAGCAGGAGCACAGTCCTGCTTGCCCACCAGGCTGGTGCTGAGCTTCTCTCCAGACCCAGACCCTGGCAAGGAGATATCACAGCTTAAAACAATAAAAAAGGCAGAGAAGCAAATCCCCAGATCATTCCAGAAGTGTCCCCACCTCACATTGGCTGCCACATCCCCCCTTACCCTTCTGGCCACTGCCTTGGGTCCTGCCAGCCCTGAGGGGCACAGTGAGCCCCCAAACCCCAAAAACTGCAGCCTCACAGATCCCCCACACTCTCAGATTTTCCTCTAAGTTCAGATTTTTGCCCCTCATGCCCTGGATATGCCCAAAGTAGGTAAAACCTGTATTTAAAAGAGGTAGAGCCCAACCTGTTCCTGCCTGTGTCCTTTGCTGAAGGCTAGCACAGGGCAGAATTTTAATTGCTCACCCAACCCCATTCCAGGGCATGAAAGAGGCATGTTTTCTTCCTACCTCTTTTTATTTTGCTTGCTCTGAAGGAATTTTATGAATATAAAAACCTTACCACTGTGTAATAAGCACAATCCTCTTAGAGCAAATCTGACAGGCACTGAAGGTATCTTAATGGATGTATTATTTCAAATGTTCCCTTCTGTTTGAGATCTGGCAAACAGGGAGAATCATGATTAGAGGATGCTGAGGACATTGCAGAGCTACCCTTCCTTCTCACCTCTCCTATTCAAATTATTTCCCTTCTGTGACCTTTTGAATCTCGCTCTGATCTGGATCTGAACTAAAATTTGTGACCCTTTGATGAGCAAGGCAAAAGAGTTTGTGTGTGCTAAATTCATTTTCTTCTCCTTTAAAAAAAAGTTCTTAAATAAGGCTCAACAGAATCCTTTAAGCCAGTTGCTTTTATCTATTTTTATATGGAATTTAAGGATTTGTGTCTTTTTCTTTCCCCACCTCCCAGTTGGTTCCCTTGTGATTGAATTACATCAGTTCCAGCATTCATTGGAGCTGTAGTAAAATTCTAAAAGAAGCTGCTTCACACTCCAGCAGTGATTTTGGTGGGGGTGCTGTGGGTGAGGATACAAACCTCTCCTTCACCCCCACCCTCATTAATGTTTTCATGCAGATTTGGCTTTCAGGCTGCTGAGATGGTGCATTTTCTCAGTGCTGATGCCCAGGGCACCAGTGACCAGCCCTTGCCTTCACCCCTGATGCCCAACTTGGTGCAGAAAACACTGGGTTTGCAGCAGACCAACCCAGAGCTTGGGCAACCGTCCTCACTGCTCTGCCCTGAGGAACGTTATGTCAAGGGATCCTCATCAAATCCCTAATTATAATAATTAGGCCAGGATGAGCTGGAGTTAACAGGCATGGTGCCTGTGTGTGAGGAGCAGCTTCCTCATCCTTCATTACCCCTCACTCTGCTCCCCAGCTCAGGCTCAGCCTAAAGACAGATCTCCTGCTCTCCTCTCCCAGCAGGCTCGTGGGATTCAGGCATCCAAAGGCAGAGATTCCCAAGTTATCCCAGTTCCTGAGCGCTTAATCGCAACCATTTAGGATGTGTCAGAGAAAATTATCAAGCTGCAAAATGCAACACAAGAAAAACTGGAACTTGGCTGCTTTGAAAGGTTGATGGAAAGTGTTCTGGACTTGGAATTTCCCAGCCCTGAAAAGCTCCCATGGATTTTAATAGCTCAGGGGGGTCCTGACGCACATTGATCTCCATTATCTCTCCCTCTCCTTCTGTTGTGCTGCTGAAGCCCAGCCCCTTGGGATGCAACAATCCTATTTTAACATCCCTCTCTCTCTGCAGGGGATATTGCTTCATTAGCAGCCTCAAAGGTGGGAGGGAAGCGAGTGAGCTGTGGGACATATGGCTGAGCCAGATCTATCCCTGCTGTAAATCCCACTAACTCGATGCATCCCCGTGTTCTAGAAGCAGATCTGGATATGACCTATTTCCACACGGGATTTGTGCTTTCAAGCTGATAGAGAATCACAGGATGGTTTGGGGTGGAAGGGACCTTAAAGACCATCCAGTCCCACCCCCTGCCATGGGTGGGGACACCTTCCAGCAGCCCAGGTTGCTCCAAGCTGGCCTTGGACACTTCCAGGGATGGGGTAACCTGTGCCAGGGTCTCACCACCCTCGCAATAAAGAACTTCCTGCTAACATCTAAATTAAAGCTGAGCAAAGGGTTTAGATTAGAAAGCAAAACAAGCCTGATTGCTGAGCAAAGCAGAGCTCCACTTGGGATATGCCATTAGGATCAGTCATCTGCACAGAGGAATATAGGGAGATGAAGGGACAGATTGAGAATCACCACCACATCCTTATTCTCAAGGTCTCAGTGAGGAAGTGGCAGGTAAGACAGGTAAAATTATGATAGTTTTCCTTCTCTCCTTTAGTTCTCTCCACATCTCCCCCTCAAAAAAAAATAAATTCAAAGAATGGAAGGAAAAATCTCAAAGCCAAAAAAAAAAGCACATTTTCTCCATTAAGCTTATTGATGGTCTCAGCAGACCACAGCAAGATCAAAGAGAGGGAGGAAAAATCTGCAGCTAATTAAAGAAACAACTGAGTACAAGACAACTATCAGAAAGCACCACAAAAGGCTGCCAGAGCTGGGGCCACAGACAGACCACACCATGGGCAGCCTTCAGTGCTTGGGGGGCTGCAGGGAGGGACCAGCCCTGGGCACAGCAGGCTGAGAACAGGCTCAGCCCAGCAAAGGTGTTCCTGCAGGGGGATCTGCCAGGGAAGGGGACAACACCCCTGGGCTCCATTTGTCACATCTCAAGGGCTGATCCAGTGCCCACCAATGTCACTGGATCAATCCCCCCCCTGATCTCAGTGCTGCTTAATCAGCCCCTGCTTTGGAGCTCGTTTTTAGGGAGTTCTGGGCACCCAAGGCCCTGGGTGCTCCAGCAATATCCTCAGTCTGCCAGGAGAATGTCATGGCAAGGAAATTGTGTAACTGCCTGTTTTTATGGTCATTGGAGCATCTCTTTGAGGTTTGATTTTCAGAGGTGCTAAGCAACTCCTGTCACATCTGAAAAAATCAGGACAAGGAACATTCTGTCACCCCAGTGTCACCAGCAGGATCAACAGAACACGATTAGTGTGTCCCAAAGCGTTTGTAACTCCTGGCTATTGGTAAACACTCACACGTCCCTCTTGAAATAAATACACCTCACATGCAGATGCTCTTCCACGTGGATAAACCTGCACAAATGCTCATATAAATTCAAATTAGGGAAAAGACTTTATTGACATGACAGGCACTGTAAGCACTGCCAAAACATAAGGGGAGAAACCTGTCAGGGGGAGATAGGATTCATCAGCCAGGCTGAATGTGCCCCCTCGGGAGGGGAAGGGCATGGAATGAGGAGTGGGGGAAGCAGCTCTGCATCACCAGCTGTGCCCAGGGGAGCTGGGGCAGAGTCCTGCTCTCCTCATGCCCCACATCCCTGGCACCCACCGAACCTGCTATGCCAGAAACCCCTTTCCTTCTTGCCAGCACACTTTCTGGAATGCTCTTCCATCCATGCAACACAGGCTGTTCCCTCCCTTCCCTGAAGTGTGTTTGCTTCTCAGTTATCACACATTCCTGTCTCCTCTTGTTGCCTCACACCTCTCCAGACAGCAAGGGATGGGGAGCGAGCCAGAGCCTCTCAGCACCTTGGCAGAGCTGATGGAAACAAGGCACTGGTGGGTTCTGCACCCACTGGAAGGTCTGCAACCAGTTGAGACCAACATTTGTGAGAATTAAGGTGCAAAGCTACAGGGTGGAAACAGCTGGGAAGAGTCCAGCACCTCAGAGGTGAATCATTCAGAAAGGGAATGGAATTTGCCTCCAGGTTATGAGGGTGCAGCTGATGGAGACAGTTGTGGTTGGGGAGGAATTGTCCCCAGGGGACCCTGGCAAGGATTGAAGTTGAGAAAGAAGGACAAAAAATACATTTTTTTCTCTCAAGCACAAAAGCAAGAATTCAGTGCTACTCACCTTTATGGACACCTTCCTCTGTAACAGTCCTCAAGTCCCTACAAACCCAAGCTCAAAGTGCTCCCTGTGTCTGTGTCTTCTGAGGGCCAGGAGATCTGGGATTCAGGTCCATTCCACCATGGGTGTGCAGGGAAACCCTCCATGTGCTTCTGCTGACTCCTCCAGATCCATAACAACAAGAAAATGGTTGGATTGGGTCCACTGGGCCCCTTGCTCACTTCCAAAAGGGCTGGTACACCAGCAGATACCTGGGAACAGAACAAGTAAACAATTATTCTATGGATTATGGAGAGCAGGGAGCAAAAATGCTGAGAGACTTCATTTTATTCATCTCCAGATAAAAGCCAAAGTGTAGAAGATCAAAGCTAAATATTGCTGCCTGCTGTGTGCACATTGACCTGTTGTTCTGCACCACTCAGATCTTTGTGCTTACAGGGAAATGCAAGTTTTTTTATTAAAAAAAAAAAAAGCTTCAGAGAAACCATTAAAACAAAAGCCACTTTCAATTCCAAATGTTCACAGGAGCTGCCTCCACAGGTGACTGCTAAGTAGACCTCTAGCAAGAGAGCACGTTTTGTTTGCATAAAACTATCAGCTCTGCAAATAAAACTAGATATTTATGACTTGTGAGATGTCCCCTCCTCCTCCTCCCCGAGTTTGCTGTGAATCTCCTCCAACTCAGTGGTGACTCATGGTCTCATCCCTGGGCTGACATTCAGCCTTCCTCCTGTGGTCCTTTTCTTCCAGAGCACTCAGTGCCTTGGTGACAGCCGGGTCACAGTGAGCTCTGGGAGGACAAGGACCTTTAAAGACAGCACCCCTATGGCCTGGAGACCTGAGCTGAAGGCAGAGACTGCTGTAGGTGCACTAGGGCTGAAGGGAACCCACTGCTGAAGGGAAGCATCACTGGGGGTGCCGTGGGCTGGCACAGCAGGAGGGACACCCGTGCTTCCATGGCAATCCTCAGTCCTTGCATCCCTCCTCACAAACTCCCACCCAGCTGCTGCCCATGCACAGTGACTCTGCTCCTCCCAGTAAAGCCACCCTTCAGGCAGTGTATGAACATCCCCACCTCGTCCCCAGGGTGGAGTGAGGCAGCTGGACAGAACAGCACCAGGAGGAGATAAAAGGGCTTAGGCCAGGGAAGGAAGGAGAGCACAACGTCCATCTGAGAGCACAGGCCAAATTTTAATTAGATGGCGAGATGCAATTACTCATCTTGGAGTTTTGCCAGCCAATCTCCATGCAAAGCACCACAGGTCTGAATGGACAAAGGGGTTTGGGGACCTCTGGTTTGTATCTGTGAGGACACACAGCTGTCCTGCTCAAGGACAACCATCCAGGAAGGGTGACATCCACCAGGAGAACAATCCAAGGGCAAAGGGAAGAGCAGCTCCCTGGTGGAGCAAGCACAGGTAACCCCTGCTTTGTGCACTCCATGGTCCAGCATGGGGGGCAGAATCAAGAGACAGAGCACTAAACACATTCCCCCTCCCCAAGCACTAAATTCCCACCCAAACCAGTCTGTGATTCCATCTCTCCCAATTTAGACAGATCAGCATGGCAGTAGAAGAGGAGGGATGATGTTGCAGGGAACAACATCCACCTCTGTTTGCCCTGTAAAAGTGGCATTGAAACAAAATGCAGGAAACCCCCCCAAATGCAGCCAGGCAGCCCCCTCCAGTCCCAGGGGAAGGTTTGCGTTAGAGCAGCTCGAGCTGCCTTGGCTGATTGCAATTACACCATCCGCTGTCTGGCTGGAAATAAAATGAAATTGCAGCAGAGTTCCAGCTTTAATTGAAATTTCCTGGGATCTGTTATTACACGGCAGTGATTGTTCTGCGGCACTAATGAGCCTTTGCTCAGATGATTATCCAAGTGTCTCTCCAGTCGCTATTTCATTATTGTATTATTAATGATCAGATAGGATTGTCACAGCTGAGACGGGACTTGAACATCAGACAGGAGGCAGAGCAGAGCTCAGAGCACACAAACACACATCCCTGCCTTGACACACATCCCCTGCCAGGGGCTCGAGCAGCACTGCTGCACACACACAGCCTGCATGCCAAGCTGGGGGAGTGCTCAGGGATTTTGTGTTCCTCTGCACTCTCAGGCTGAAGGAATCGTGCCATGCACGTGACAGGATGGACCTTAAAGATGAGCCAGTTGCAGCAGGGACACCTTTCACTAACACAGGCTAACAAAGTGTTCCTACAAAGAGACATCTCTGCAAGGTCTCCTGCACATTTGTAGGGGACAGAAGAATCACGACCAAAGCAACAAGAAACCTACACTGAGAAGCAGATAACACATATATTCGATTCTGATATTGTCAAATGATATGAAAAGCAAATATGTTGTGATAGAGAATTCAGCAAAATTCTGTAAAAATTCTCTCTCATGACTTTAAGAATTAATTTCTGATTTGCTCTTTGGAGGTGCTGAATTCTGGGAGCCTTTGGAGGTGGCTGGGCTCTGAGCACACCCTGTACTTTGCAGGATTTCTTCTACCAGAGCAAACACGTGTGAGAGTTTGTGTCCAGTTGTGTTGGAAAGGCTGGTCCTCTCCTGACTTTGTCTTCCAAGAAAGACTTTTCTTCTTTCTGGGTTTGCTCATTTTGTAATTACAGGGGTAAAGCTTTTTATTTCCCTTTCTGGTCATCCACTGAAACAAGGACTGTCACCTTCCCCTTGCCTTATGGGCATGAAGGGACTCCAAGACTCTCCCTGAGTGTCCCTGTGGGTCAGAAATCCCACCAGGACAGACCAGGCTGAGCAGCAAGAACATCTCCAGCAGGCTGCAGCCTCTCTCAAACCACTCCCAACAACACTGCACATGTCCCCAGGCTCCTGCAAATCCTTGAAATACCCAATCCTTTCTGGTCCTGGCCAGAATCCAGGAGTTCTGGTTTTCCTGGGTGGTGGTTTGGATTCTTTGTGTGATGTTGGGCAAAATCGCTTCTCTATTTCTGTTACTTCAGATGTAAAAAAGGCCTCAAAAGTTCAATCCCAAAGCTGGGTGACATTTCAGTTTTCTTGTGAAATGTATCCAGAAACAAAAAAGGGAAGTTTTAAAACAGCAGGAAGTAACTACAAAAATCAGGGGGAGTTAAGGGAACAGTTTCAGTTGACAGAAATATCGGTAAAAAATTCAGAACTGCCAAACTTTTATTTATTTTTATCACTAGATTTGCTTTTAATTTCTTTTCTTAAATTATTTTTTTTGATCTGCTGTTCCTAACTAAGCCAAATATATTGTTAACCCCTGAGGGAAAGCCAAGGGTCCCCCGGGGGGGGCTCAGTGCTTCAGCCTCTATTAACTTTTACTGGGGCTTTGCTGCCCACGATCCTGAGCATGTCTTGGTAATTGGACACAAAACCTTATATCCCTAATATTTGGTTTCCCCATTAAATAAATATTCCAATATTTGGATAACCCTCTTCACCTGGGATTGCAGGAAGTTGTACAATCTTTACAGAGGAAAATACTTTGGGTAAGTGCTTGGTGTTGTTCTTAATGCTGGTAAGAGACAATCTACATGTCCAGGAATCACTTTCTTAAAATCCTAGCAGAGTTTCTTGTTCCTTTTTCCTCCTTTCTCAGAAACACACCACACACCATTAGATCATTATGGTCCATCAATTTGTCATATTTCAGCAATTTTTTTCCTTAAGGATCCAAGATGAGAAATCACTAAAAAGGTCTAAAACTAGAAAAAAATCATTTTACAAAAACAATTGCTCCATTTTGATGTCAAAACACACAATATTCTCCTCCTCTGAAAGAACATTTAAAAAAATCACACCCCCCTTTAGCAGCAATCATTTCCCCCTGTGATTTTTGCACATTGTGGTCTCAGGTATCTTTCTCAGGAATGACAGTGGAGCTTTAATTTATGTGGCTGTTGCTTCTCCACCTTAAATCATCCCCCATTTCCCAGCATTGCCATCCTGTGTCTTTGTTTCATCTGCAGATGTCCAGTGGGCACATCTTGCTGGGACCTGCCTGGGGATGGGGAGTAGCTGACATATAAGATCTTGCTTCCCCAAATTCCCAGGCAAGTTGTATCCTTGTCTGCACCAAAAGAAGTCAAGGGAAGTGACTGTCCCCCTCTACTCTGCTGCTGTGAGACCCCACCTGCAGTCAGTGTCCAGCCTTGGGGTCCCAGCACAACAAAGACATGGACCTGCAGGGATGAGTCCAGAGGATGCCAGGAAGTTCCAGTGCCTAAAGGGGCTCCAGGAGAGCTGGAGAGGGACTGGGGACAAGGCATGGAGGGGCAGGGCACAGGGAATGGCCTCGAGATGAAGAAAAGCAGATACAAGGAAGAAATTCTTGGCTGTGAGGGTGGGGACTCCCTGGCACAGGTTGGAACTGTCCAAGGCCAGGTTGGAGCACTCTGGACTAGTGAAAGGTGTCCCTGCCTGTGACATGGAGTTGGAACAAGATGATCTTTAAGGTCCCTCCAACCCCAACCACTCCATGATTCCGTGGCTCTAAGCCTGGGTATTTCCAGCAGCACCTGGACCAGCTGTTTCCAACCTTTCCATCCTGGGATCCCAAGCACTGCCCTGTTCAGCTGCAGAGAAAACTGGTTGCTGTGTACAAGGACTTGGGATTGGTTCAGTATCAAAGAAAGATAAGACAACACTGTACTAAACTGGTGGCCCTCCCTGAGTCCCAGGGGAGAAAAGCAGCCCTGATCCCTGACTTCATCCAGCTCTTCTCCAGGCCATTCCCTGCATCCCCAGGCCATTAGCATGCCACACTAGCAGGTCAAGGAAGACAGAAAGGTCCCTGTGGCTCCCATCTGCCCCAGCAGCAAGCATGAACTGATTATGTTCTACATTCAGGCAGGAGAAAGAATCAATCTGTAATTAAGAGACTTCTCTCCCACCTCTCCGTCAGGTCTTTGCCTCTTCTCCCCTTCCATCCCCCACCAAACCTTCCAGCATGAAGTCAATTTAATGAGATTTCTCAGTAACAAATGACCAGTTTGTAATAATTATATTTTCTTCTGCAATTGCTGTAAAAATGATTTAAAGCAGAGAAGACTCCAATTTATTAAGCATCAAATGTTCTGCAGTGAACTTTTAGCTGTAAGAAGAGCCTGGAGACTGAAGGAGCCTCTGTCCCCCACTCTGGGCTTTGCCCTGAAATACTGATGGTTTGCAGATAAAGATTTGACTCATTTATGAAAATAAATGAATCCTGGGGCAGGCAGAGCCCTGCTGCATTTTCTACCCTTCCATCAAGCCTTATGGCAAGGGAAGTGGGGCAAGAAGTTGTGCAGAGATCAACAAACCCATCCTCAACCAGCTCCAGTCCCACATTTCCCCCATTAATCTCAGCACAGGGAGGTCTCGCTGCTCAAAACTTACAGGTTACCAGGGAAAAATCCAGAGTCAGTCAGTTCTATTACAGATTTGAACCCTTTCCACAGCAGAACCCACATGACGTGCTAAAAATTGCCCAAACTACTCCAAACCTGCCTTGGCTCTACCCACTTCAGTTTGGCCAGATGGGACAGGCAGGTAGACACGAGTCCCCAGTGGAGCTGGTCAGTGGTTAAAAATTACCTCATCCCTGTCAGCTGCTGTTCTCTGAATAACACCATAATCCTCTTGTTCAGGCTGAGCACAGGCAGCCCAAAAATAGAAGTGGCAGGAGGATGAGAGAACCGAGTCCACTCCATGGGATAAGAGTATTTCTTCATGGGCAATCATGGCAAAAAGAAAAGCTCAATATTACTCTTTCCATCAGAGGAATGAAGGTGAACTAAAAGCAAACCCACCCTAGAAAACCTCTGGAATGTGTCCAGTGAAGGGCAACAGAGGACAAGAGGCCTCAAGCTGTGCCAGGGGAGGTTCAGGAGGAATTTCTTCCTGGAAAGGGATGTAAAGCATTGGGAGGGGCTGCCCAGGGAGGTGGGGGAGTCCCCAGCCCTGGAGGTGTCCAAGGAACCACTAGACATGGCACTGACAAGGTAGGGATCAGTCCCAGCGGGATTCAATGATCTCAGAGGTCTCTCCCAGCCTTAATGGTTCCACGATTCTAATTCTGTACAGAGTGGCAAAAGATCTTCATGACAACTGATGCTTCCCATTTTTCTTGTCCTGCCCTTCCAAGGTGGAGGGAATGGGTGCAATTGGAAGAACTGTCTCATTAGAACAAGGGGCAAATTGGGGAGACAGCGGGAGACTGAACAAGTCTGTCTCATGGGGGAAGAGATTATTTTAATGAGACCTAATTCTATTATATGGAAGGTGATGAACAATCAAAGTGCAATCCTGCTGACAGGGAGGGCTGTGGCACGCATGGAAAAGCAGATTTTCTGCACCTAGCAGAGACAGAGAGAGCAAATACGAAAGAGAAAGGGACAGATAAAAGGAGCTGGGTCCCTAAATTGGCACAATTTGGCTGTTTCCTGATTAATACCAGTGACAGACATGGCCAAGGGTTTCAATGTGCACGTTGTTTACCGAGGGCTGTTGAAATGCAAGGCCTTGTTTCAAAGCACACTGGGTACATGAACCTCCAGCACGCCTACAAAAGGCTGTTAATTTAATTAATTATCTCTGGTAAATGGGCCCCTAAGGGCTCCCAGAGGAAACACTGCATCTTGGCAAGGCAGCAACACAACTGACAGGAGCATCTGCCTTGCAGAGAATTACAGTGCCCACCTAGTGATGTTAAGCAAGAGAGAACCAGCCAAGTCTCCCTGTTCCTTCCCCAAGTGTGGCACAACCAGCTGCACATCTTTATATTCCACTTTTAGGCAACTATTTGTGCAAGCACCTCCCCTGTTTCCCAGCTCTGTGTGTGTTCACATGGGCCACACACTCCAAAATGAGGCTTTTAAGTGTCTTAGCTTGAAAATTTCTATGCAGCCCCAGCTCCTGCTCTGCCAAGTCAGTGCTCAGACAATCAATTTCTGCTTTAGAAGTTAACGAGGCCATTTTTAACAAAGTAAACTCAATCACATCCAAGGAAAGGGACTTAAGAGTTCATCCAGCAGTTGTCAATAGCTGAATAAAAGAGTTATCCCTTGTTCTAGTTCAATTTGATGGGAATCATCAGGCAGCTAACTGGAGCAAACCAGGTGAACCCCAGCCCCTGCAGTGAAGCTTTGCCAATATTTGGAAGCTGAAGAGCAAGCTCAAAAGTCCTTGGCAAGGTCATTCTATATTCTATTAGCATATATGTTCTATATTCTATTCCACTTTACATATCTGCAGAGATGTTGTCTCCCTTAGCTGGAGGGAAGGCTCACACATCCCTTCAAGGCCCTGTTCTCCTGCTGCTCTTCCTCACACCCCACCACACACTGCCCACAATTTGCTTATTTTCACTTTTTTTTTAACCTCAAAAGTGGACACCAAGTTGTGCAAGTCTTGCAACCATTTTAACAATTCCTTGTTCCCTGTTATTACATAAAAGCCAAAGAAGGTTGCCCTGACCTTAATGGGACCATCATTTGAGTTTTTCATTAAAAATCTCCTATTTGTGGGTACATTTTAACTCCCCCCTCACCTCCCTCCAGGGCCATGGCTGCAGTGGAACTTCCACTCTAAAAACCAGCAGCCCAACTGCAAATGACTGATTATTTTTAGCTTAACAAGCAAGAGGACAAACAATGAAAGAGCAGGGATAATGCATCATGAAATGTACTTTGTTCATTTATTTGACAACTGCAGTTTAGTTGTAATTAATTATGATAATCCTTCATGGCAGAGCAGTTAATGTTCTGTAGTGTCATTTGTTAAAGTCTCAGTAACACGAGGCCTCCCCTCCAGCCTTGTGCATTTTCACTGGGTAGGGGAAATATTCTGATATTCTGGGGGTGAGGGCAGAGGACACTGGGGAAGGAAGGTGCAAATTAAAAATTCATCTTGGGAAATCTTTCAGGGTTCCAGGGACAGGGAGTTTGGAGCTTTGCATTCAATATTTTTAAGTCATTTATGAGGGTCTGCAGAAATCACTGGCATTAAAGAGTCAACAGAAAGTTCTGGACACCAAAGTCTCCTTCTGCCCTTTCTCATGATCTTGTCATGCCTTGGAACTCAAGGTCTGTGCAGTGCCCACATCTGACTCCTGGGCTCAGCCCCTGCCAGCTGAAGGCAGGCAAGCAGTGGGAAGCAGGTTAAGACCTGCAGGAAGGTCACACACAGGACAGCACTGGAGCTCAGACCTGACCACCTCAGACAAGCCAAAACATGGACAAAATAATTCAATTTCTTATTTTGCTTCAATACCTTCCCTCTTTTTATTTCCCATGCACCTCTTGTGATTAATATCAAAGGGTATTATTGCACTCCTGACATTCAAACCAGGCAATTTCAGTGCTTGGAATAAGCCCTGCAAAAAAGGAAGGGCAGGGGGGGAGGTCGGGTCCCTCCCATGCCAGATCCAGGCTCTGTTCCTGTTTACAGGAGTACAGGGAAGAGCTGAACGTGCAGAGAACACACAGGAAATGTCAGCTCTGTTCACAGAGTTCTGCAGTAAAGAGAAGACCTGAATATTTATCTTCCCCTCCAGGCACTGAACTCCACAGGTCCATTAGCTCAGGGCAGGCAGGTTTGACTGGAGGGGGTAGGAAAAGCTGTGGCTTTGGGATCCCAACCCTCTACCAAACCCTTTTGGATGTATCTCTCTTTCCTCCCTTAACTAAAAGCGTTAAAGTGCTCCAGAATCAAAGGTAGGGAGAAGAATCAATGTTTTTTCTTCAAGCCTGGGAGAAAAAACAAATAACTTAGCAAACATTACTTAAAATAAGGGTTCCATGAAATGACTTGTGCTTTGCCTTTTTTTCTTCTAAATTGTTTCTTCTTCCCTCTCCCCCTTACTTTTCCACACTGATTGACAGCTCCCTGATAATAGATTCTCTCAGTTGGCAGACACTTTTTATAATGTTTCATTCATGGCACTGCAAACTAGATGGTCCCTCTGTACCTCCTCCAGTTTCTCTCCCTCTCCAATTGCCTCCAGGAAGGATGGCAACAAAGATTGATGAAATCCCTTGAGAGTGTCTCTACACACACCACATTCCTCCAGTGGCATTAAAGTGCATTGGTTTCCTAACCTATAAACCCTTCAATGAAAACTTCCACAGTGACAGCAAATACAGAGCAGAAAATTCAGATTAATGTGCTGGATAAAAGACTATTTCTCTCTAAATATGAGATGGGTTTCTCAGCCCAGCTCAGGTCACTCTGGTCCTACTGGGCACCACCAGTCCTATGGCAGAATGAGAAAATCTTGAGTTGGGAGGGACCCAAGAGGATCCCCAGGGACATGTTGGTACCCCCAAAGATGGATCTGCAGATGCAGAAGAGCAGCAGTTCAAGAGCACAGCACAGACAGCTCGTGTTATGAGCTTAGTGTGTCATTTCTTAGGCAACCCAAGGGATTCGAACACTCAAGTGGCAGATTAATTCAAATCAAAACTGATCAGAGATGAGGAGATAACCATACATTTATTTTGTTGACAAACAGCAATTCCTTTTCAGCCTTGATCTCAAGAAAATACTTTTCCTTTGTTGTGCAATCACAGCCTAAAACACAAATTGAAGAGCAGCTCAAAATAAGTCCATATTTTCCCTAAGAGGAATTTGCACAAACATTGTGTTTTTCCATGTTTATTTTGTTTGCCAGAATTAGAAATGAAAGCCAGAGCAGCAGGGTGGGAGCCTCTCCTCTGGGTAGAAATACATCCCCTTTTCCTCGGGGTTTCTTTCTGACAGTGTAAATTTGGGGCTTGTTAACACATTACAAGCCATCAAACCTCCCTTTGCTGTTCAATCTGCTTGTTGCTGTTGTTTCATTGTGGCGATGGTTTAAACCTGAGCAGGAGGGGGGAAGCCTTTGCTCTTTAAAAGGATGGAGCTTCTAAATGCCTCAGGAGAAATAAAACACCTAAAAGGCTGTGAAAACCCCTGGAAGTGTCCAAGACCAGGTTGGACGGGGCTTGGAGCAACCTGGAATAGTGGAAGAGGACAGGGGATGGGACTGGAGGAGCTTTAAGGTCCCTTCCAGCTCAAACCATCCTTGGATTCTGTGCCTTCAGGGTCAGAGCCAGGTGAGACCTGCCGGGATTTCAGCACCTCAGGCTGCGGACAGCGGGATGGCACTCCCAGCACACACCACAGGCTGCCCAAACCCCGCCTGGCACTCCATCCCCAGCAGGACAATCGGGATGGCACTCCCAGCACACACCACAGGCTGCCCAAACCCCGCCTGGCACTCCATCCCCAGCAGGACAATCGGGATGGCACTCCCAGCACACACCACAGGCTGCCCAAACCCAGCCTGGCACTCCATCCCCAGCAGGACAAACAGCACTCTCTTCTCTTCCTGGGGTGGAGGGAGAAGAAAGACATTAAAGATTCAGTGATGCTCACCTAATACAACCCCAGGGAACAGAGAAGTGAGATTTTGCTCAAGCCTTTTAATAGAGGAGAACTCTCCCGACTTCAGTGGTGAAATGGAGCCAATTTGCAGAGCCCAAGGATCGAGCTCTTGATGCTTATCTAAGGCTTCCAGGAGTACAAATGAAGGCTGTGGGTATCAGAGGCACATCCTTCTGATTGCTGCTGTGAAGTTCAGCTCACAGCACTTGTAAAACCTTGTGGAGTTTCAGGTGCCACTGCCCTCAAGGCAGGTAGATCATCAGGTGCACTTTGCTGGCAAGAGAGAATGTAATGAGTAATAATTCTCTGCTCATGGGCCTGGAGAGAACTGTGAAGTGCAGAAGCCTGAGCAGGGTCTGGAATTCGATTCAAATCCAGCTTCACTTCTGTAGGGAGGGCAGGTTTAACTCCTGGTGACCCCCTGGGATGTCACAGTGCCAGGAGAGCTGGCCCAGACCCTGGAGGTGGCCGTGTGTCTCCAATGCAACCAGATTCCAGACTCCTCTGCCCTCAGTCAGAACCTGCAGCCTCTCCATGGTCCCCAACCAAGGCAAATGTTCTCTTTGCAATGTCTCACCACAGGCTGAGTTATTTGTCACCACTTTCCCCCTCCACAAAGCCTAAAATTGCTGTTTCAGACAGTTCAGCTTTCCCCCAGCTGTGCCTTTGCCTGTATCTTGGTATTCTAAACCAGTAGTCCATATATTGATCTCTCTTTTCCCATTCCTACTCCCAAAAATGAATTCCAGGGAAGTTCTAGCACCTACAAGGTGTTTGTTCCTGAGGGAAACACAACTGCAAAGAAACCATGTCCATCCCTTAGTGCCAGCTTCATTCCCAGATTCCATCCCTACCTATGGGTATGACCAGCACTTCCCTTTGCACCTTTCTTGGCAGTTTCCAATAATAATATTTCTGCCTCCCCCAAATTCATAAAATCAGCAGTCTGGCTTCTTTTTAATGGTGGGTGTAGTTAAATATTCAAGAGAAGAAAGCAAGGACTCTCTAGTCTTACAGTCAAAGTCTAACAGGGGAAATCTGACTTCCAGCTATTTCCACTTTTAGAAAGATTTGGCACATTTTACAATGAAAACCCTTAATCTCTGTACAAGGGAAAAAGGAAAGCAGGGACATACAGATGGGATAAAATGCTGGACTACAACACAGCATTTCTGCAAAAAAGTTACTGCCTGGCCAACTGTGGGGTGTTAAATCAATGCCTGATACAGGACTGAACAGAAATGGAATAACATTCCAAGCTGGACCAGCAGGGAAAATGTTCTACAGGTGGGAAAGAGCAGCTTGCTCGGGCTAATTAATAGGTAATCAGGGCTGGTGCAGTAATTTTCTGAGTGGTGACCAATTTACCTTCCATTGGTCTTCCCTGGGGTATCTCCTGTTCAAATTGGATATTCCTTGATTGGAGGTTTTTAACTTTTAAGAGCAGCTACTATTTCAACTTACAACAAAATATCTGAAAGAGCATCAAGGGCCCAGTGTGTGGTTGGTGACTGCAGGGGGAAAAAAACAAGAAGTCCATTCAGGCTCAAATCCAGGTTGGAATGGACTTCAGAGAATCATTGAAAGCTTTACTGCCTAAAACCCCCTTTGTCCCCTTTCTGGCAAAGCCCATGGTGACAGCTGTAACTCCTGAGTAGTATTCCATGCCCAGAGAGGTATGGCTTGAAATAATCCATAATTTATATGCAAAAGCATTTTAAAACATGCACACAAAATAAAGCAGTGCAAAAGTGGTGGCTGGGGACAGAAAAAGGCAGATAATTTGATACGTTTCCAGCCAGTGCTGGAAAGTTGTTCCTCACTAAGAGGAACTTCATGCCACCGTCTGATTAAGAGATGGAAGCCAGCCTGACAAAAATGCTTCCTGAAAGCTGTCCATCTGTGTGTTGCAGCTGAAATGTTTCTGTTATTTCATATCAAAGAGACAGGGCTCCTGGAAGTGTCATTTTTAGTAGGAAGATGATGCTCAAACACGATGGGGCAGGGAGGTGTCCTAAAGAGCATCCCTGGAGGGCCAGTGGTGTCTTTGGCAGATGGGGGTGGGGGACCAATGTCCATCCTGAAACTGCTCTGCACTTGACAGAAACAAGAATGGGACTGACTTTCAGCACTGTGCAAATCTTGGAAGAGTTTAATAGACAGCTAGAATTAATTCAGGTAATAACTGTAGGAAACAATGGGCAGGACCAGGTGGTACTTTGGCTGTTTTACATGATGTACCTTGAATAAGATTCATTGCATTTACCAGCCCTTCTGCTCAGAGTGGTCAAGTGCCCCATCCAGTTAAACTGAGCCTCGTCTTCAGCCTTAAAATATAGTTCAGTCCTATATATCTGTGTATATTTATGTATTTCTGCCCATAAGAGGCACACCATGATAAATATATATATATATTTTGTCTCTGCAGCAGCCTGAAGCTGCCCTGAGTCAGTGCACAGAGGAGAACTCAGAGGCATTTCAAGTGGCTCAACTCCAAGCTGGCACCACACAAGGTAACAGAATTTCTCAGACAAGCACACGAGGGCTGGGGAATTTTAATATCTTCTTCCCCTACAAGTAATTTCCAGTGTTTATGCTCTGTGGAGCTCCTTACGAGTGTCAGAGCAGAACAAATGTCATTTTTAATGGACTTGCTAAATCATAAAAACCATTTGGAAAATTGCATCTGATTAAAACATGAAAATGTTCCATTATTCACAGAGCGACTGCAGCAGCTTGAAACAGTGGCAGGAGTGGGCTGAGGGGAAATCTTGGCCCACAGGACTTTATACCTCACTAACTAAAAGCAATCCTGCAATGCACTCCAGCCAAACACGGAGGAATTTTCCTGGAGCGACGGAACAAAGCTTAGCATCCATCATGACATCATTAATTCTTGTAGGAACATATAAAAAAGCACCACAATATGCATTACAATGCACATTGTCACTGGGAATATTCAAGTACTTCCAAGATGTGGATCACAGTTCCTTCTGGGAGAAGGCCAGCTCGGGAACAGGCCAAAATATTTCATTTCTACGCTGGTTGTCACAGAGAAGTTTCTATTATTTATCCCCATTTACCAAAAAATGCCTCTTACTCTGTATGGAAGGGGAGTCCAAACGGGAAGGTCTTTGCCATGTGGACAAAGCAGATGTGGCAATAGAGCATCCTTTAGAGATGGGGCTGCTGCAGAGAGCAATAACCCCACAGAGATCCCCACCAAAGTGATAATGTTGCACCATCTATGGCAGAGGAGAGGCTTGTTGTGCCTGTGCCCTCTGCATGGGGATGCACAGTAATTATGGCCTGGTTTACTGAGCATGTAACCTCTGCTAACTGTGTGTTCGGAGAGTGACAGCAGATGATTTAGCCAGACGTGCCACAGCGAGGTAGCTGCCTACATCCTACATGTCAAACAAGGCATCAATCAAACTTTTACTCTTAAGCTGTTATTTAATTTTCAAGGGATTCAGGAAGCCTGTTCTTTCCCAAAGCTTTGTATTTTTTTTAATTTATTTTTTTTCATTGAAGTAAATAATGCAGCTTCAGGGGAAGAGCTAGGAAGGGAACCAACAATTTCAACTCAGCCAAAGCCAAACCACTTCATTACAGAAGGACCCAAACTTTCCAAAGAGGGCAGATTGAGTCCTGGTTTTACCACGACAGAGCTGATGTATGAACTGCTTTTTAAAAGGACAGAAGAGCATCAATAACTAACTCCAGCACTCCAATTTTTTGTTGGGAGGTTACCAGAGCTGATGATTTCCCTCGTGGGTGCAGGTTATGGTGTGTTCTCATGTCTGTTTTCAGGACTGGGACAGGACTCTTTGCTGCACTGGTGCTTTTGAGAAGGTTGAGGGGAGATGCCCTTTTAGTGCCTCCAGATATTCCATACATAAAGTAAGGAAAGAGACTCTGATCTGGGATCAATTCACACACTGGAAACATCTCTGCAGTCTTTGCTGTACAGGAAAATTCACCTGCAACACCTCACCTGGTAAAGATTTAACCAGGGCCAAGAGTTGGTGCATAGATAAATTCATTAAGGCAAAGGTGCTTCGAAATAGTGGGATGAAACTGTCAAGTGAGAGCAAAAATCAGCCTCTCACTGCTGCAGTGTTTTCAAAGAGCATCACGGGGATGCTGAAGTTCAGCTTAGACAAATTTCCTACCCCTGTGCAGCAGAGTTTTCATGCAAAGGTTAATAACTCCTGATATGTTCTGTGAACTCAGCATTTCTCTGGAATTTCTGCTTGATGTACTGCCCTTTTCAGGCATTTCTTCCTGCCTGCCTTCCCCTTGCTAATCAGTTTTATCAACACAGCCTCAGGTGAAGAATGGCTTTCAAGATATGTAGACTAGGAACTGGAAATTCCTGCTCAGTGCAAGTGATAAGAGTCAACAGAAGCCTGTTAATAAGCTACAAACCCCCAGCCATGGCCCAGAATCACAGCTGATGTAAAACAATGTCAATTTACACCAAAAAAGAGCCTGGCTTTGCAAGTTTATAAATCTCAGTGCTCTTTAAAAAACAGAACCCTAAATCACTGTGCCTAAGAGACGAGAATATCAATTACATTGCTCCATATCCCTCGCCATAACCATTGATTTGTGCTTCCCTATTTCATCCCAGGATTTTCAAAGGCAGGAGCAAATTTACAGCTCCATTCTAGAGAGGAACACAGAGAGAGCTGGATTGCTGGGGGTCAGTCAGCTGGGGGAATCCAAGTTCCCATGTCCATCCCAGCAGAGCACAAACAGCACTCTCCACCCCGAGACACCAATCCCTGGGAGCCAGAGATCTCACTCAGCAGTGCTGGAGGTGCTCATTTTCACAATCAAACTGCTTGACAATGTCTCAGCAAGTCTGCAAAGAGCTCCTGTGTCTGCTGGAGAGGCTGAAAGATGCCAGTAAAACGCCTCATTTTCTGGATTCCCTGCAATGAACAGCTCCAAGAGAATAAAATGCATTGTGCTCTCATGCAGTTCTGCAGGCATCACACTTAATCCTTTGCTCCTACCCAGCAGAAAGTTTCTTTTGAATGGCCCAGTTGGTGCTGGGTAAAAGGAAGCTGGGAATTCATGTCCATTGCTGGACCTTCCTCCTGCTAGACTGGGACCTCAGAACCAAAATGGTTCCAAATTTGTTCACTGAAGAGCTCTGGCTTCATATGCTGATCTTCCTAAAATTAATATGAGTCCATTTCAAACTTAGACCTGCATCTGATTCCAGGTGTTACAGGTCTAATATATTTGTATTCCCTCATCCTGAGCAGCATTTGAACCTTCATTCCCCTGGGCAGGCTGGGGGAGGGTGGTGGGAACAGGTTTCCTTCCCCAGGGATGCTGGCCAGGGGATGCACTGCTCTCTAAAGGCTGCAGCAAAGCATGGGATTACAAGTTATATTAATGCTTTGCTCTCACAGAACATTTATCATGCTGGGACTTCGAGCCATCAACATAATCAAACCTTGTTTAGAGCGTGAAAAAGTGATTGGCTTAAGGTCAGGTTCAGTCTCTGGGGAGGACAAGGATTGCACCTAAGTGTTCAACTGAAAAATAGCACTGAAAAATACTCTGCTTCCTTCCTACTTCAGTTTTCCTTTCTGATCCTGCTCCCCTGGATCTGCAATTGGATTTGTGCACTTCCCATCCCTGGAAGTGTCCAAGGCCAGGTTGGAAGGGGCTGGAACAAGCTGGGCTAGTGGAGGGTGCCATGGGGTGGGACTGGATGAGCTTTAAGGTCCCTTCCAACCCAAACTGCTCTGTGATCCTATAGTAAAGAATAAACCTGGATGTTAGAGAGCAGGAGAATCTTGCATCCAGTGTCCCAGGTACCAAAAGCATTTCCTAGAGATCACCTGCAGGTTGATGCAGCCACCTCCTGGCACTGGGGGCTCTGACCCTGCCCACCACTCAGCTGGGTGGGAGGCACTGACCCTGCAGACCCCAAGTGCTGAGCCAGAGCCCTGTGGCTCCTGCCCAGCCTCCAGCCTGCCCCTCTGCTTCCCTCTCAAGCAAAGAGCTGCTGCCTTGTTTTCTCTTCGGGCTACAGCGTAAAACCAAGCCAAGAAAACAGCTATAAATGTCCCCAGCGTGACGAGATTATGCTGCAGAGCTGAGAAGTGGGAAAGTGAGAGAGGAGAGTGCTGGTAACTCTTAATAGAACCCACAGCTGATAAAGAGCGAGGAGCAGGGGAATCTCTGCTTACTTCTCCCAGCCTTGTTTGTGCTAACAAAGGCTTGGTAATGAATTACTCGTAAGTGGCCTCCTTTGCTGGGAAATTATTCAAGCAAGCAGGCGCTGCTTAAGGAACATTTATCTTCTTCTGGCTGCAGGGCGCTCCAGAGATGTGCTAAAGGGACCACCAGGCACCAGTTACCTGTGGAGACACCTGGGCTGGGGGGTGGAGGTTGCAACAAGCACAGGCAGGAGATTGCTGGGTGTTTGTGGGCAGGGGAGGTTTCAGTGCTCAGGAATCTGTCCCGCTCCACGCAGACACCAGCCTGAAATTCAGCATCCCAAAGAGCTGTTGGTCTCCATGGAGTGAATTTTATCACTCTGAGAAGCCCATTCCTGGATTGCCTGAAGCTCAAGAGGAGGATCTTGGAGGTCTTTTACCAATCTAAATGGTCCCATGGGGCCCTAAGGTGGGATTTGGAAATCTGAGTTCTGGGTACCACTGGCCTTGTGGGAGAATTCTGGCCAAACAGCATCACACCTGATGGAGTTGCTCTTGTCCTCACATCCCCCCAGGGCTCCCACACCACCTCAGTCCCTCTGCTTTGCCCCTGCTGGCAGCTGAATCCCAGTGTCTGTTTGCAAAAGGCTCAACTGCAGCACTTGTCACTTCAGTTCCTCGATGGATAAATGCTCTCACTGCCACTCTCAGCTGTCACAAGGAGTTGTATCTGCCTTCATGACGTCCCTCCCAGTCACAGTATAATTAAATCTGATGTTGCTATAAGTCTTAGTGAGCATAGGAAAATTCAAGAGATTAATCAGAATGTATTTCAAAAACACTTCTAAAAATATTCTAAATAGACCAGAAAACCAGATGAGTGGCATTCTCATTTATTACTGAGCCAGGCTCTGGATACAACAATCAATTGAGGTGATAGATAACACAGGATCTTCTGCCTCCTATTTTGTTCTAGAAGCTCTCAGAGCCACATCAAGAAACAATTCTCTCTGCTATTGTCTCTCACCCACTGGAGCTTGTTTTGGGCTGTGTGCTCAGCCCTCTCTCCAGGGGTGTGCTGTTGTCATGACTTTGAGTTGGGTTTTTCCTTTCTTATTGTCCCCATCCTGTAATAATTTTTTTGGAGCACATGTGTCCTGAGATCCTGCTCCATTCTGTCCTTCCAGAAGCCTGGGAGCATTTTGTTTTGGCTTCCAGGGAATGATGCAATTGCATTTGCAATAGGAAATTCCCATATGGTTTTTACACAAGCCTGGGCTGGCTTTCCATGACAGATAATTGGATGTTTTCCAAGCAGTTGTTGGAGCCCCCCAGCTTTGCTCCTGCCCACTCCAGATAGAACTGATTGCCTTTCTGCATCAACTAAGATGCATCTATGCCATCTTTAGGAATAACTTCACAAGCTTCTTGGCCAGCTGATGTTCTGAATTTACCACTTTGTGCTTGTCACAGTGGCATAAGTCTGACTGGGCAGAACTGAGAGCTGATTTACGTCAAGAGCACGAGAACTAAAGCAGCCACTTGTCATCTGCAGCTGGGCCAACTGAGCTGTAACAGAGGGGGTGTAAATATTCCCACTGGAGCAACAAGAGAGCTCCAATCCAGGAAAATTTTACCACTTAGATCAGTGTCACTTCAGCTGCTACTGAGAACATTTTTTTATAAATATGTAAAGCAATAAAATGAGGCTCTTGCAGTTTGTGCTTTGCAAAGGCATGGGGGGGTGGCAGAAGAGGGCACTCAGTCTCTGTGCCTTGCCTGGGAATTCCAATCCAAACCCATGAACTTCTAAGAAGCTCCAGATGCCATTTGCTGATTTTAGGGCAGATCTGCAAAGCCCAGGCTGCTGGAGCTGCTGCCACCTCAGCATCCTCTCCAAGCCTGCTCCTGCATTCCCCTTCCACAGAGAGGCCCTGGGTCACACAAGCATCACCAGCTCACAGAAGGAGAGGAATTCCAAGCTCCTGCTGCACCTGACTGTTCTTGTGGCTGGAACTCAACCTCCAGGAGAGGCAACCCCTTCAGAAATCAGGGAGCAAACAACCCCTGCTCCAGAGGGACCCCAGCCTGCAATGGATAGCTGGATACAGCCAGGGGAATGCGAGATGGGCAGTGTGCCTGCAGGATGGAAATTACATGGGCAAAGAGGTGGAGAGCACTGGAGGAAGGGAAGGATATTAAAACCAGAGCCTCATGTTTCAATGCCACAATTATTAGGGGAGCAAAGGAAATAGGCTCGCAAAGCAGCATAATCGGTATCAGTCACTGGCCACTGTTCCACTGGGGCAGGCTGGAGGTGCCAAGGGTGAGGAGCCTGCCATTCATCATTTTTGATTTAGTGCTGCACAGACAAGAGGAACTTGCATGATACATTGGTTGTATATTCTTCTATTGATCCCTCAGACTTAGTTTTCTAAACTTATCATCCATCACCCCCCCCAGTCCTGCTCAAATCCCCCTTGAGAGGAGCCTAAAGGGAAGCAACTGTCCTGCCTCTCAGGGTCGGGGCTCCCAATGGTTTGTGACAGCCAAGGACACGGGAGCTGTGATGGATTGGCAGCATTTACAGGTGTTATTTTCTCCATCCTAGGATGGTTCCTGGAAAGGGCAAATGCAGCCTGGGGGAAGCTGTGCTCCCAACCCCACTGAGGTGAGACAGAGGCATCCTGAGATGGCAGAACTCACCTCCAGCTCCCGCTCCACTCACCCCACTAACACTTTATTCCACTTCCCCAGAAATTAAGTGTGAAAAACCACCTCCTCCTCAAGCAGAGCCCTGGGCTTTCTTTCTGGTTCAGCCACAGCCTCAACATCGGGGTGTGAAGGATATTTCCCTTCAACTGCACTGCCTTCTGTTCCTCTTCCCTGCTGTATCCAGCCATTTGCCATTCTGTGTCCAAATGGGGGTACACAAAGAAGGACAGCAGGTGAAACAAATGCCAGTGCCCCACTGAATGTGCCTTCTCATGGCTTATCCTGGCCAGCAAGGACTATTTATGCTGGCCTGGCTGGGCCGAGGGAGACTCGAGCTACAGGCAGCAATATAATCTGAAAATGTGGTTCAGCTATTGCAGATTTTGAGCTAGAGAGACATGGGTTTGTGATTGCAAAGTAATTTCTTAAGCCTCAGATGGTGGGGTAAGACTTATTAGGGAGGACAGGTTGGTAGTGATTTTGGGAGCTTTTTGCACACTCACCAGAACAATTTCAATTCACTTTGCTAAAGGAAAGCTCCCCCAACTCCCCTTCATGACTAGATTCTTAAGCTATGGAAATAGGAAGGTTCTTTTAGCATCATTGAATGGTTTGAGTTGGAAGGGACCTTAAATACCATCTCATTCCACTCCTTGCCATGGGCAGGGACACCTTCCAGTATCCCAGGTTGGTCCAAGCCCCATCCAGCCTGGCCTTGGACACTCCCAGGGCTGGGGCAGCCACAGTTTCTCTGGGCACCCTGTTCCATGAGAGTATGTGGCAGAATGGGGGGCTTGGAATATGCTCTACATATCCAGGAGTTATTTCTCTGTTTCCCCATCCCAAACAAGAACAACCCCTGAAGGCACTGCCAGACAAAACTCATGAAAACCAGAGGCAGTTTTGCCTCTAACAAGGACTGAGAAAGAAAACATCAATGAACTGTTTCAGGACTCATCTCCCACATGTCCAGCTATCATTCTCCTCTGCTGGGCTCTGCAAAACGTCTCATGAAAGCACTGATGGATCTGACAGCCTTGAATCCATCATCTGAATTCTTCCAGCAAAACTGGAAGGATCTTTGCAGAAATCCTCACAAAGCTTCTCCCCCGCCCCTTTCTTGTAAAAGATGCAGATGTTAAGAACACAAAGCATTATTCATTTCCTCCCTTTCTGACGTTTCAGGTATAAAAAAGAAAGCCAGGTATGAAGGGGACGGGTAGGTTAAGAGCAATCTGTCTGTGCTCAATACCAGATAGGAAAAAAGAGAAGTGAAATTGCACATTATTAGATGATCTGCAGTTGCCCTCTCAGTGCAGGGAAGAGCCACATTAGGAAGCAGGGAGCATTTAAAAGCCTCTAAATGGCACCAAGGGAGAAGTGCTCACCGAGGGAGGGAGAAATGCCACTGCCTAACAGGTTAGTGCCAGGAAATCTCCAAGATTTAGTTTAGGAGAAAGCTGAAGAAGGTGTTTAGACAACCACACAAATTGGGTCTGTGATCTGTTTGTTTGAAAATTAAATAACCTACAGCAAACCCTCCCATGCCAACATGGACTGTACACAGCAAGGGTCCCAAACACACAATTTGAAGTCAAGGAGGACAGAAAGGAGATGCTGACTGTGCCTCGGGTTGCAACAGTCCAGGAATATGTAATGAGTTCAAGATAAAAGCACATCCAGGACACAGCCAGAAATAACCTTGTTTGGAGGAATAGCCATGATATAAAAGTTATGTTTAGAATGAAAAAAAAAGGATCTCTCTACCTATTACCAAACAGCTCCACTATTAACCAATTACTGAGAGGTAACTCAGAGCAGCAGCACTGCTGGCTTGGCTGTTACAGCTGAGCATTTCAGGGCCTGCTAATGGGAGATAAATTCATGTCTGGAAAATTGGATGCAATTAGAGTCATTTTAGCGACAGTTCACAATGGAACTGACCTTTGCTTGCACATGCAGGGGTCCAACAGATATTATGGTTAATAATATTTCATTTGTTGTGGAAGCAAGCTTTTGTGTTTGCAAGTACCAGAATGGCTGAGCTAAGCCAAACAAAAAAACAACAAACAAAACAAACAAAGCAAGCCATGATGGGAACTGGGGTTTAGAGAACAGTCTGAGATTTAAAACTCCTAAATTCTGCTCTCATCTCTGTCATCAACTCAGTGTGACGGTGACTTTGCCTTGCTATGACTGATTTTACCCATCTTTAAGGCCTGGCTGACTCAAAAATCCCTCACAGTTCCCAAATTTACCTTCTTTTCCATTTGGCACTTCCATTCTTTGGTGCTGGCACCTTCCCAGCACGTGCAGGCAAAAATCAGCTGAGAACCCACCTGAACAGTCTGGTGGGAAATCAAATCATCCCAAAGGGGAAGTTCTTGTATCAGTATGAATAGTCAGAGTCTTTCCCAAGGCTGTTTCCTACAGCTGGTGCACAGAGCAACCCTTGGGCAGCACCTGAAAGGCTTTACCAGCACTTCCATTGCAGGGGTGGCTTTAACCAACACAGCCATCAGTCAGAACCACTGTCTGCCCCCAGTCACAACTGGATGGACATCAAAACCAGCTCTCCTTGGATTTTCAAGTTTATGTCCCTTCTTCTTCCCTTTGCCTCTGCTCTTTTGTGCTCCCCAGTCATCCATCTAACCCCAGGGTCTGCAGCTACCAGGCACAACTCTTACAAGTCTGGCATCGTGGGCTTAATACACAAAGTGCTTATTTTAAACACAGACTGATGGCTTTTCTCCCAGATAATGATGATTGATTCTGTTTTCCATCCTTTGTCAGGGCTCAGCACATGCCTAGAATTTTAACTAGTCCTTCTTCTGATACTTCCATGCATCCATCTGTTCCTCTGGATCTCTCTCAGTCTCCTGCTTTAAATAATGAACTTTGCGACGCTCAGAACAATCTATTAATAAATAACAATCTCAGAGATTACACAAGCCAATTAATAGTAAAGCAGCATCAGGAACTCGAGTGATAGATGCTGCTGAAGAGGGGAGGTGTGGGAGGGTGGTGGAGCTGCCAGTCCTCGTGCACACAGGATTAGCAGAACCCCCTCCAATAGCTGGGGGCAAAGTTGTGCAAACAGTGCCATAAACAAACCTGGAGGAGTGAAGCATTCACACAGTCCTGGGCAAATTATGCCAAGCACTGGGTTAATTTGAACATTCTCTAGCACAGAGTGGAGGGCTTTATTTGCAGCTGCACTTCAGGAATATCAAAGAGAAAGTCCAGCTCAGTGAGGATGGAGAACACAACACCATCAATGAGTTTTAATTCTTTAACCTGTTTGAATGTAGCACAGCTGACCTGGTAAAAGACAAAGATCTTCTAAATGTGCTCTGTCCTTTCTCCTGTGTTCCAACCCACATCTGCACTGACACAGCAAACCCCAGCTGGGATGGCACCACCCAAGATCCCAGTTTAAGGCTTGTTCACTCTCTCTGGTGACACGTGAAGCAAAGGATGACAAATACAAGCAGCAAAAGCTGCAGATGACATATGGGGTACGTGCTGTGCCCCTGCAGCCAGTCAGCTCCATGGCCATGACTGAGGCCCTGCTGCCAACACAAAGGGACAGGAGCAGTGACTGAGCCCATCTGTGGTCCAGCAGGGCAGGGAGATGGAGCATCTCCCATGGATCCCAGGGCAGTTCTGCAGGGCTGTCCCGCTCTCCATACCTCTCAGACTTGGGCAGGACTGTTCCCTCCACTGCCTGGGCACTTAGGAACGCTCCAAACCTTTGCCTGAGCTGTATTTGTGCTTCACTGAATGTTAAGCACATGCTTAACATGTTCAGCTGAACAGTCTGCCAATACCTTTGTTTAGTGTGTCTGCCATCTCGTTTGTTCCCTTTATTTTTGGTCTTCATTCTCCTGTCCTCTCCTCCTTTCCCTTTCATTTCTCAGTCCAGCTCCTGTGAGTTTTTCTTTTCTCATTTCTCCTCCTCTCTGCCCTTCATAATGACTTAATCTGGCAGGCAGTGTGACAAGTGAGTGAATCGAACACGGAGTTTTCCTGCACTCCAGATTCATTTGAAGATTTCTCCCAGATGCAGCTCTGAAGCCCCAGATTCAATTTCCCTCTGACATAATAACAGAATTAGTCTCATATTGTCATACATAAATTACTCACAAGCCCGGTGTCAGGAGAGAAAAGAAGAGGCAAAAGAGACAAGAAGAGGATTCAAAGGAAGGTGTGACTGTGACAAGCAACAACAGAATAACAATAGGAGACCAGGGGGTGACATCGATCACAAGTGACAAACAGGGACAAAGCCATCTCTGTCTCAAACAGCAGAATTATTTACCTCTTCTTCTCTCAGCCCTTGAGCCATTCAACCTTAGACTGAGGATTTCTGTGTCTTGCAAAAGACACATGAAGTCTAAATAACTCTCAGACTGAAAAATATTGTATCTGACTTAGTTGAGTGGGGTTTTTTTTCTTCTTCACAAGACACCATTCATGGCAATGTCCCTGCTGCCTTGGGCTGGGAGAGGGGCTGGGATGGAGCCCACGGGGAGCAGGCCTGGCTCAGGAGCACTCAGGACATAGCAGGCTCTCAGCCTGGCAATAAAATTGACAGCGCTCATATAAAAAAAGACAAGGAGCAAAGCACCAGAAACTCCTCTGTCTTCCTTTAATTCTTCAGTCTGCCTCCTGCAGCACAAGCAATCAGCTGGGGCTGTAGCTCTGAGGCAGCAGTGCAACACAGTGCTGACTACAAAACATCCAATATTTGTGATTGAACACCTCTCCTGCCTGCCTTTTCCCCCTGCCTGCCTCAGTGCTCTGATGTGCCATCGAACCCCAGTGATGGTGTCAGACAGAGCTGGTTGTCATGTGAATGTCACTGTGCCATGGGAGGAGACACTCCATGGCAGGAGCTGAATTCTCCTGAGCAGCAGCATCTGAGACTTCACATCACATCTCACTTCTCATCCACCAAACTGCTCCTGGTAATAAAGCAGCCTGACCTAAACAGAGACAGCTTTGAATTTTCAAGGAATCTCAACAGCCCCCTGTCCTCGATTAGGTGGCTCCTGCCCTTTCCTTTAAGTCTTTCAGCAAGAGGGAAATTGGCACTTTGCAATTGAAGGTGAAATGTGGAAGATGTCAGGAAAAGGCACTTGAGTGAGTAATCCAGAGCTGTGGGATGTACCAGGTCAAAAAGTGGTGCTCTAACACTCCAGGCTGCTTTAGAGCCCTCCAATTAACTCCACTTTTTGGGGATGGGCAGCTGACACGATGCCCACAGACCCCAGCAATCCCAGCCCTCGAGCATCACTTCTCAGGGGTGTTTCTAAGGGGGGGAACACAGTGAACACTTTTGTTATCTGTGTAAATACTGGCACCCCTACAACCCAAAAAGAGAGATACTGGGAGCCCCTGAGTTCAGAAACACCAGGAAGGAGGGAAGTCCAGACCACAAATCATCTGCAGAGCAACAAGTCTCAGCCTCAGGGCTGCTGAACTGTGGATTGTGGCCCTCAGTGTATCTTCAGTCAAAACTGCCCATCTCCATTTTAGATGCAAAATAAAATAAAAAAAGGATAAAAGCAAACCCAGAACTCTTATTCAGAGTAAATTGCAAGTTAGATAAGTATTATCAATATGTTTCCAGCCTAGTTACACTGCAGGCTAGAGCACCTGACCCTAATGTCCTTTTTGCTTTTAAAAATCTGCAGAAACTTTCACAGATTTTTGGATCCCCCACTGTTTTGGCTTAAGAACAACTTGCATAAAACCCCAGGGTTAGCAAATTTGAACTACAAAACAAACAGCATTTGCTGAGAGTCCCATAACAGCTTGGGGAAGTCTGAGGGGTTATTAAAGCTCAGGATGTTCCTGGCTGAAAACATGGCCCAGACTGGGGTGATTTCAGGTCTGAGTCTCCCCCAGTGCACCCAGAGTGCCCACCTGGATGTGGTGCCTGGATGCAGCAGCATTTGATGCCCTATTCCCCTGGCACCAATAGAGGCAGCTGCAGGTCTCCTCCCATCCTCAGCCCCCAAAAGGCTCTCACACCCCAAGCCTGGCACCCTGTGGGTGTGGGGGCATCTCCTGGCACCTGCTGGGGTGGGCACAGGTCCCTGCCAAGGTGCTTTAGCACTGCAACTCAGCCAGGTTTGCTCACAGCTGCTTTGACACCTCAACAAAAATCCATTTCTCAGCATTTTCCTCATTAAAAGGAAACTGAGGTTGTATACTCTGCCATGAAAAATTAAACAAGCTTTCCAGAAATAGTAATGAGGTAAACTGGCAAACAAGACGAGTAATTTCCACCTAAGTGCACCCTTTTTGTCTCTTTCAGGACAGCCCTCACTAGGCAGTGATTCTTCACCCATCTCTGCTGGTGGATCCAACATTCCTGGGCAGATCCTTTCTTCCCACTCTGGTCTGGGTGGCAGCCAGTGGAGCTGACAGGGCTGTGCAGGGAGGGTCACACACCTCGTGTGGCTCAGGAGCTCTTAAAGAGCAGCAGGTCTGATTCAGGGGGGGCTTTGGGAAGCATTAAATAATAGGAGAGAAGCACTGGAATTGTCCAGAGCAGGAGGCACCACTCAGCCTGGAGATCCTTGCAAATCCAAACACATGGGAACCTCTTGGAAATTCAGCTGTTCTGAGAGGCTGACTTTGAAATCACCTTTTCTCAAGTAGCTGATGCTGCATGAACATCCCACTGCCCCATTTCCTTCCAGGAGGTGCCAAAGCCTCTCAGCAGGATTGAGGGAACTTTCCACAGCAAGAGGCTGGGAGATCTCTCTCCCTCCTCCTCCTTCCCCCTGCCATGAATAACGTCAGCCATTGACCTTTTCAAACACGGTACTTGCTGTAAAATATGCCGTTCCAGTCCTCACCAGTGCCAGTGGAGGAAGGGGCTGGGGACAAGTCTCCAGCCTGCTGGCACAGCAGGGAAAGGGCTCTATGGTTCTAACAACCTCCAAGGAAATTTTATGACTATATCTCTGGCATTTCAAATTAATACAGTTATTAAGAGAGAGATTGTTTTACAGCTTAATGGCTTTTTAACAAGGTGAATGCCACGAACCCCTGGCTGAGAGGAGGGAAGGGAAGAAGGAGCTCGGAGGGGCTCGGTGCTCCTGTGTCCCTTGGAGGAGATGCTCAGTGCCAGAGGGGCTGTGAGGAGCAGCTGCACCTGGCAGGGAACACTGGGGGTTAATGCCTGGCCCTTGGGCATTATTAACCCTCTGACTATGCACAGAGGTCCCCAAAGAGGGGACAAACAGGACAGATTTGGCCCAAAGGTGCCTCCATCCCAGCGTGGTGACAGGATGGTGAGGGGCTGCCCAGGGCTGATCAGCTGGAGCTTCCTCTGTGCTTTCAGCCCCTCTTTCCTGCCCCTGTTTCCTTGGTTAATCCAAAGGTGTCTCACAAAGAAATGGTACTTATTTGTCTGAACAGCTTCTGCCTAAAACTCCAAACCCCATCCCTGGAGCTAAAGCCCAGAGATGAGGAAGGAGCCTGTATTGATTTGAATTCACTGCACTTCATTGCTGCTTTTAACTAAATGATTTTTTAATTTTTTTATTATTTTTTTTAATTCTACACATGAATCAGGAAGTGAAAGGCACCAGTTTTGCCACTGGCTGGATGGTTGCTAGAACATTCTTTGCAAAGCCACCAGATTGATTTCTGCTACCCCAGGCACGGCTCCGTTCACATCAACATCCCTAAAAAAAAGCCATGGACTGTGTTGCATCTTCCAAGGACTGCAGAAGTGCAAACAATTCGAACTGCTGGTCACAAAAGCAGTCTCAGGGAGCTGGATTCCCTCCTTGCTTACACTGGTTTGGACTGGGATTAGCTGTACCCAGAGCAGGATGCTGCTAGGATGTAATTACATTCCTTGTTATGTAGAAACTTTGACCCCAAAACATTGGGCAACACTGATAAAAGCAGAGCTAGAGAGCAGCTACAACACTGTCCAGCAGGACAGGAAGGTCCATCTCTAGCAAACTACTGAGCTCCCAAACCCTGGAATCTTAATTCCACATGCACTGGATGCTTTTAGCTGCTCCAGTGTGATTTGCTGGCCTGTGGCCATCCAAGCAGGCAGTTTGCCTCATGCCATAACAATAACTACATTATTTGCAACATCACAAATCTTTACCTCATCTGCAATCGAGCCCAGCGAAGGACATGGATCATCAGCTAAGTCATTAATAAAGGTATTGAATAGCTGTGGACCAAAATAATCCATCCCTGGGGAAGCTGCTTTAAACAACCTTCTTCATTGATGCTGTGCCTTGAACAACTGCATTAGGAGCTCTGCTGCCGAGCCACGCTCTCATCCATCTCGCACTCACCCCATTAATTCCACCTCAGGAAAGTTTTTCTTAATCAAAATGTCAGGTGATAGCAAGTCAAATGCCTCAGAGGAAGCAAAGGATATGCTACCAACACTGCTGCCTACACCAGGCAGATCTGCACACTTGTCATAAAAGCCAACAGGTCTGGCTGATGAGACCTACACTGTGCTGACACACACGGATTTTATTTTTCTCCTCTGGTTTGTTCTTGCCAAACTCCCAGGTCAGCCATTCCTCTGTGTAACGGGGCTATGACCTCCCACTGCTGCTCTCCCCATCTGCCTTTGCCTCTTTTTACCCTTATTTCAGGCTTGCAGCTCTCAGAAGGGTTTGGCAGAACGTTTCAGGGCAAGGACTGTGAGAGGGTTCTCACCTTGAGCTGGGTAAGCACACAGACAGGTGCCGTGGTCAAACACACCTCCCTCACCTTTCCAAGGGCCTGATGAGCTCATGCAGCTCCCAGAGCCCAGGGCTGGCTTGGATCCAGCCTGGGCACAGCAAGGGCACAGTGAGCTCACGTCTGTCTGCAGCCATCACAAGGGTGTTCCAGCCAAGGGGGAAGAATTCCAATTAACACCTTGGTTCCTAAGGAGCTTCCAGTGCCTCCAGGAGCAGAGCAGAGCCACACAATCACAGACTGGTTTGGGCTGGAAGGGACCTTAAAGCTCATCCCCTTCCACCCCCTGCCATGGGCAGGGACACCTTCCACTAGACCAGGTCACTCAGACCCCCATCCAGCCTGGCCTCATGTACAACACAGCTGGAATGTCTCCAAAGGACAGGAAAACCTTCCTTTTGGGATCTTTTAGGTTCTCTGCCACACAAAACTGTGCACAAAAATATCAGCAGGGAGATAATACAAAGCTGGTGGCACAAATTCTTTCAAGCAAGTACCAAACTCTTTGGCTTCCACTTGTCCCTGCATTACATCCCAGAACATCCATGGAAGCAGCCAGGTCTGACCTCAGCTTTCCTCTGGAATGGGAGAGGAGGAAGATGCCTTTATTCCAGACTTCTCCACTCCCCTGTGTTGCTGTTGTTCTTTCCTAAAACTGAAGGCACTCCCCTAAACCCCTTGGAAAAGCTGCCACCCAAACCAACCTGGCTCATCTGGAGAGCTTTTATTTCCAGGCTCTCCCTTGGCAGGAGATCCCTTCCCTTTGGTGAGGGTGACCCAGCAGAGCAGGTAAGCCAGAGGTTAAATTCAGCACAATCATAAGGAAATGGGACTGTTCACCTGTCTGAAGTGAAATATTCAGGTGCTGACACTTCAGGATCGAGATGTCAATGTTTCCCATTTCCCAAAGTGCTGCTGAGCACTGAGCCATGCAGGACTGGCAGTGCTGCACCAGCCCAGACCAGCAGAGCAAACACCTCCTTGCTTTGCAGGCAGCAGGCTCTCCAAAAGCCTTTGTGAGGAGAGAGAATAAATAAGCTCTGAATGACACAGTTTTTAACAACAAAATCATTCTACGGACAGAGTGTGTAATGAGTTCCAGTCAGAGCAAGTTATAGAGGAATAATTTTCTAGTACCTGGAGCTAGCAACCACTTCATGGATGCTTTTTATTCCTGGGTTGTAAATTGATTTTATACATCATTTATCAATGGAGGCCTGGCTATATAATAGGTATATTTTAATATTTATGCCTCTCCACCCGCATGCTCAGCAAACAAATGGGAACAATAGGACATGGCTGGTGTTACAAGTCACTGGGATATCTCCTCCTGCTCCTAGGTAAGGGTGCTGGAGGTCTGCAAGTGACAGATAAACCCAGGGAAATTTGATTATTGGATGCATAAAGAATGACTCCCGTGCTACTGAAGACGATTAGAGAAGTGCTGAGGGTTTAAGTTTTGTGTTGCATTTCCATATGCTGCCTTTATGAGCCAAAGGCACCAGAACCCTCAGAGGGACACACAGACACACCCTGAGGGTCCCTGAGGCTGCAGATCCCCAGCATGGGGAGTGTGGATGTCTCCAGGGCCCCAGGACTGTGCTGCTGCCTGGAGGGACTGAAGGCATGTGCTCTGGCAGCCTGGGCTGCTGCAGTGCAATAATTCCTCCAAACCATGCTAAACAGAACAATCTCAATGCAGGGAGCATGAAGGGCATATCCCCACTTTGGGAAAGGGATGTGTCTCTTTTCCCATGGAGAAAACTTGGCTATTCTGCAGGTGGGGAAGGATGGGCAGCAAACTGTCCTTGCAGCTCCTCAAAGCACTGCCCTTCCTTTAGTGCTCACCCATCTCTAACTTTCAGCTTCAGTGGTTTATCTGGGAAGCAGCTATCCTGAGTGTTTTCCAAAACATTTCATGCCTCTTTTTATTTTCATCAAGTCTCTAAGTAAAACTCCTGACAAGTCCCTTCCCTCGTGCTCGGGCTATCAGCTCTGTTACAGTGCACTCAAACAGGACTCCTGCAGAAAGATCTTGTGCTAAACCCCACTGCTCCAGGGATGAATCATTAATATTCAGCAGAGAATGTAGGAAAATACATTTACTCCCTACTCACAGCTAAAGCTGTTCTTCAGGCAGCTACTTAATCTGTGGTCACTGTGCTATTTACTTCCAGAAAGGAGATGAATACTCAGAGCTCTCAAGCTCGTTCAGTTTAAAAAAAAAAAAAAAAAAAGACTTAATTTAGACTTAATTCATGGTCGTGTAAGTCAGAACCACATTCAGAGGCTGGTGAGAAAGCCTCTGTCCTGTAGTGTGAGGATGTACCCCTCCAGAGCCCTGAGCAGAGGGAATTACCCTCCCCGGATCCAACTGCACTAATTATCTCCCCATTATTGATGTTGATGAGACACACTCTCTGCTATGTTAAACACCCTTTTGTTTAGAGATGGAGGTACAATCAAGAAGTACAGCCTCAGCCAACAACAGCAAATACACCTCTATTTCCCTTCCCACACACTCAGAGCAGCACAGTTAATTAAAATACCTTGTTTGCAGCCTCACTTCCCTGGGCACCTCAAAGTGCCTGTCCAGGTCCCCAGCCCAGCCTTGGGAAGATGAAGCAAGAGAGGAGTGAGATGACTTGAGTGCATCTCTTGAACCTTTCCTGCTTTACCCAGGAACCCAAGGCCAGGCAGGAGATCAGGAGCTGTGCCCTGCAGCCCAAAACAGCTGGAAATTACAATTACATCGCTATAGCTCAATACACTTCCCTGTGTCAGCCCTTTGTGCTCTTGCCTTGCAGCAAATGCAGCCAAGGGAACTTAGCATCACACACATTCCGTAAAAGATTAGCCACCAGTTTATCTGCCTGCTGATTGTGGAAGTTGCTGGCTCAATAGTAAGTGGAGTGAAGGCTGGAGAGTGTAGGACAGCAATGGTTAACCAGTGAGGAGCCCACCTGGCTCTGAGAGCACACCACAACCTCACTGTCTGCTGCCAAGAAAGGAGAGCCTTGGAGAAAACCCAGTGGAGAGGACCACCTGGATCCCAAGGCTCTGCCTGTTTGGAGAGCAGCCTGGGAGAGCCTCTGTGCCTCTTTTTGCCATTCCCCTCCCCTGCAGCACAAGGACAAACCGTAATTGCCAGGCCATAGGCTATTCCACACCCTCCTGTTGCTGCTTCCCAAAGGAAATCAGCCAGCAGAGACACGAGCTCCTCCACAGCATTCCTGCAGCAGGGGGCATGAACAGCAACTCGGTGATAAAAACTGCACCTGAAGGAGGAGATACCTGGAGAGCCTGTCTATTCCTTCCCCATTCAGCATTGTTGACAGAGAGGCTGCTTTTCCAAATTACAATATTAACAGAAAGAACAGAAAATACACTGTCATTTAAGCCATCAAAGAAACAGTTAAACACACAAACACATCCCTGCAAGGGGGATTACAAAAGAGAGGCACAGGAGAAGGCAATGTCAAGATAATCATGAACATCTACATTCTTCCTTGTACATTCAAATTGCCGAGGAGCCTTTTAGAGGGGAAAAAATTGTTTTCAGTCTAAAAAAAATTGCTTTGTCAAGCAGGAAAGGCTTCCAGCCCCCCTCGCCTTCCCCACAGCGGCTTCCAAGGTCACTCCACAGAGTTATTCAGCATGAAGGCCTCTGAAATTATTTGGCTTGACATGTCAATTTTGTCCTAGCAGGCCACAGGGCAATGTCTGGGAGGAGCTGCAGCCCATGGGAGACTCACCAGGAAAGGAGTGTTGGAGTCACAGCAGTGCCCTGAGCGACACTGGCCCGACAAATGTCACTGTGATGCAGCTAAAACCCTGCAAAGCCAGGAGAGGGGATGAACTGCCACAGCCCTGTCCCTCCCAGGAGTCTGCAGAGTTTATTTGGCAAGACTTATTTAACCATTCCATTTAAATAAAAGCTCCGGTGTCAGCAGAGGAAGCTGGACCTGAAAAGCGATCCTTTCCCTGCCATGCCCTTCAGCAGCTGAGCCTGGACTGGGGTCAGGTTTGTTTCCAGCCACCAGGAGAGCTCTGATGGGCTGGGGCTGTGCCTGCACCAGCACAGAGCAGTGACAGGATGCTCCAGGACTGCTGTCTCACCACCTCAGTCCGTGCTTGACTCTGCTGCTTTCTCAGAAAGAGTGAGGTGTCAAAGAAGGAAAGCAGGGAGCTGAGGCTGAGTGCCCAGCTCTGCCATAAAGTCCTGCAAGATCCCAGCTCAGTCATTTAATCCTCCTTGGCCCATGTGCCACTCGTGCAAGAAAAATCATCATTGCTCTTCACAGCTGCCTCTCCATCCTCTCCTTTCCTTATTATTCCCAAGCAACACATCTCAGTTCTGGGAGCAAATCCATCCCTCAGCACCTCTGGGCAAAAACAAAGCCTTTTCTCACTGAAATAACTGCTACACAGGGCCCAGCCTGGCTCTGCTCATTCACATCTCATCTCCCAGTCCCCACTGTCCTTTCATAATCCCTCAATTTCCACTCAACTCCTATTAATCCTAAAGCACAGCTTAGCCTGCAGGCTCTGTGGTTCCCTGGCAGCACCCATGTCCCTTCTGTGGTGAATGGACTCTTATTTGGAAGTTCATTGCATCATTCAATTAACATAGAAAGGACAAAGCAATGTTCTGGCAAATAAGTATATATTCAGTCCTGAATACCCTGGAGAAGGTTGTATAGGTCCCTGCACAGCCTTGAGACCCCCCCACACTTTTTAGTGGCTTGATTTCTATTTTGCCATCACTTTTCCATCCTCACACTGATGTTTGAAAGGGTGCACAAAGCTAACCAGGTCCTGCTAACAGGGCAGGGCTCATTCCCCTCCTTGCCGTGCCTGTCGCTTATGATATTCTTGTACATAAAATCAATTTTGCTCCTGGATGGGAAACAGACCCTTTCATCAAAAGATCAGCCCATCTTCCTCCTGAGGCATCTGGAAGCTGCCATTCCATCCCCCAGCCTGTCAGGCAGCAGGGGAAATGCCACCTGCCTCCTCTTGCTCAGGCACAAATGGTGTGGAAAGGAGATCCCAGGATCCTTCGGCCCAGATCGGAGCCAAGGAGCTGTTTTGAGGGAGAACATCCCTGGAAAAGGAACAGAATTCCCTCCTATGGCACAGCATTTATGGTTTGGCTGTCTAATTTTTTACAGAAATAATAACATATCATATATAACACTTCCTGTCACTAATTTGCTTGTTTTTAACCAGCAGGAGCCTCTGCAAAGCCCACAGCACACGAGAACGTGAAGTGGCTCCAGCTGTTCACCCAAAATCAGCATCACACATCTGTGCTATGTGTTGTTGTACAGACATTCCTCATGCAAAGCACTAAAGAGCAGTCCCTGCCCCACAGTGCTGACAAATACAAGCAGCAATTTTGTCTACAAGCTGACATAAAACACTTCTCTCCTCCACCAGTGCCTTCGGGGCCAGTGGGGCTTTTTAGGGCTCTGCATTTCACTTGTGAAGTTGTGAGAGCTGCACTCTGCATGTGAGCTCCCCAAATGACTGCTGAGTGCAGAAGGGACTGGCATCAAACCCTGTCCCTTCTGGTGACCTGCTGCAGTGCAGTGACCCTGGGGTGGGGGGACAGCAGCTGGATTTGAGCACATCCCCAGCACTAAACACTCCTGAGCTGCTGCTGAGTGAAGACCCCCTTTCCCCCCCCCGGGAACACAAGCCCTGCTGGGGTGGAACCTCACAGAGCAGTGACAGTGACACCGATTTAGAGCCCTGCCTGCTGTTGATGCTGCCCTGAATGTCAGCCAGGGACCTCTTGGGAAGCACCACAGCTCCCAGTGGGTGTCTGGTCGGGGAGAGAGACACCAACTCCTCCTGGATTGCAGGGCAGACCCTCAGCTCTGGGAGCTCCAGGAGGAGGAATCCCTGACAGCCTCATCCAACAAGCCCTCAGGAAAGAAATGAGCCTGAACTTTGCATTCACTGATTATGGTTTCTCCAGACCTTCCTAATACCAAACGTTCACTTCTCACCCAATCCCTTTATCTCAGTCTTTTTTTTTCCCTCTTTTTCCTTGAACTGAGCTGCCAGAAATCGTTTTTCTCGGCTCATAAACACATTTCTATTTGAGAAAAAGCAAGTAACCTTTGCTGCAGAATTGGTTCACCCTTCTGAGCTCCTATTCTTCGGTTTCCACAGATAAAAACTTCCCAAGAGAGGGGGAAGCTGCAGGGAAAGGGGGCTTAGTGTGCACTGGGGTTTCCTCCTGGTCCCCAAAACACATCCTGGTTTGCCATCCCAGCCAGTGTTAATAAAACAGTCCCAACACAGTCAGAGTGTCTGTTTACTGCAAAATCACTACTGTGAAGTGGTTGAGAATGCACATGTAAGCTTATTTTTAAATACTACCCATGAAGCAGTATTTCTGGTTTGCAGATGGGGAGCTGCAGCACAAAGGGATGAAGGAACTCCTCTGGTGTCAAAGCTATGGCCACTTCCCCTCTCTGAACCTGCCTCCTTCAATGCCTGCATCTGACAGTCTAATTGGAGAGCAAGACAGCACTTTTTGGAGCCTGAAGTACTTATTTACACATATACCATTTTAAATATTTACATATTTATATTGCAGGGAAATCCCAAAAGCTGCATCCCCTTTTTGATCCATAACATGGATCAGCTTTAGTCCCTCTCAAAGAGATGCTTTTCCATGGGATGGAAGATGAGAGTTCTTGTGTCTAACTGCCCTACAGCACCAGACTGTGGGAAGAGAAGGTGCCTTCTCCTAGTCCTTTAGATCCTTGATTCTTGCTCTTCTCTGGAGAGCAGTGATAAAATGCATTCATTACTTCTACTTCAGTGGATGGAAAATGAGGGGAAAGTGGTTGTTTATTAGATGTCGAGAAATACCAAACCCTTTTAACTTGTACTCTAAAAGAAAGGAAAAAGGTAAAAAGGTAATTTTCCAGGAAGCTCCTGTCACTATTTGAAAAGAGAGAGTAAAAAAGACTGCTTTTATTACCTGCTTTATTTATGGTTACTTAATAACGACACAGACAAGTACATTACTTGCTCAGCCACTTCCCTGCTGCTGCCTTTGTAAAGACAAAGGAGCAATCAAATATGTGTCTGTTTGCTAAAAGCTGAGCTCAACAGTCAACCAACAGTGGGTTTCACCTGTGACTTGGGAAAAGGGTGGTGGAGTGCAGGTTTAATGGAGATTTACATGATGCTGGACCTTGGGGCAGCAGGGTTAGAGAGAGAGGTCTATCAAGGAGGGAAAAAGAAGGGAGAAGTGAGTTTTACAGGGTTTCCTACCTTTTTCTGGGTTATCACTCGTTTTTAAACTGTCAGACAAGAACATCTTACCAAGCTGGGAAGCAGAGATGGGTCTGCAGCTCTGTCACCCACCAGCAGAAGGGAGCTAAAGCATTAACCACACTGCCTGGGCTAAGGTTTAGGCTTGGATTCTCTCGAGCCAGCTGGATTCAGAGGGATGGTTCCCAAACATGACCAACACAGCAGAGGACCAAGGGACAAGGCCAGCCAAGCAGCAGAGAGAGTAGAGGAAGAAAAGGGAAAGAAGAGGGTTTGGACCTGGGTCCAGAGTAGCATGGGAAGATGTATCCAGAGTATCATTCAGGATGCTTCAGCACCAGGGCAAGAGGTCAGTTCCCAGACTGGAACAAAGAGCTGAAATACAGCAGCTCTTGTGACAGATCATCAGCTGTGGGAGAGGTTTTGGGGATCCAAGGAAGCTGGTTTGGATTTAATGCCTCAGTCTCTGCTATTTGCTCTAATTGAAACTCGGACTGAGCACTGATGTGAGCAAAAGATGCAGGAGAAGACTCAAAAGGAGGGAACAGCAACCTTGTCTCTATCACAGTCCTCCTTCAGTACTCTTTTCTCTTTTTTTCTGTATTTTAAAACAAAGAAAACCTGATGCCAGAAGAGCCTCCTGAGCTGATAGTGCAGGTACATTTGTTCAGCCAGGACTGGAACTTGGCATGGGCAGAGCAAAGGATGGGGATAGGGGAGGAATGGAAGAGAAAGATAATCCTCCTTCCTGACTCCCGGGAATCCTGAGCCATGGCATTTGGCACAGAGTCTACACACACTTCAGCAAATCCAGAGGGACTTTTTTGGTGTTTGCTATAGATTTTTTGATCACCCTGTACACAAGTCACACAGCCAGCACAAAGCTTTCTTGCTACAAGGCACAGACAGTTCTTAATTAAGTGGCTTAGCCGTGTAGGTATTTATACTGCACACAAAGATCCCCAGATCCAGTCCTCTATCACCAGGGCACTGTTGACTTTCAATAGCAAGTACTTAAAGAGATTGGAGGTCCTTTACACACGGCTGTTTGAGGTGAGGGAACAATGCATCCCATGAACATTGCAGCAGCCAAGGAGAGAAGTGATGCAGCTATTAAAATCTGTTTCTAATAATTCAGAACACTCTCAGGGCTATTCTAAACACCCTGCTAAGAGGCAGAGCATTGGTGTGCTATTAACCCATCACAGAGCAAGCAAAGTGGGTGCTACAGCTGTGAAGGGAGGGAAAGGAAGGACAGGAGCAGCAGGAGCTCTGGCACTGGGGCAGGGTCCTGGCCAGAAAACTGAGATTTATGTTGTCACCACCTTGCTTTTTCCCTTTAAGTGTCCTCAGCACAGAACTTGTAGCTGTCCTGCACCTTTCTGGTCCCTGCACTCACCTCAGAAGGAGAAGCAGGTTTGTGTGGCAGGTATTGTATTTTATGCTGGGGGTACAACAGGTTGGCTGTGCATGGCTCACCTGGTTAATGTCTCACTTCCCACCACAATCTGCTCCACTCCTGTTTACTCGAGCACAGCAAGAGCCAAGCTGTTTGTTCCCTGGCTCACACCCCATCTGGCCTGACACAGCTTCACACAGGAGCTTTGGGGAGAGGAGGGAAACACCCTCCAGCAGCTCGTGGGAAGGCACAGGGAGGGCCTGGGGACTGTGCTGGGACAGGAGGGGAGGCTGGGAGGGAGGGAAAGGTGTTTGTTTGCAAAGGGGTCTCTCCTCAGAGGAAGAAAAGCCCAATAAACCTATCCAATGTGATTATTAGCAGATGGATAACTCTTAGTATTGATCCTCCAGTGCAGCTAACTAAGAGGTTAAGGGGTTTTAGTCTGACTTTAAAATAAACTTCATCTATCATGTCATTCATTAAGTGACTCTCCTGACTTTCTCCCAAGAAACCATTGCTTTTCTGACTCAGGGAGATTTGGATCACTCAGGACCAGGGTATTTGCACCCTCCAGGACAAAGCTGTGGCCTGTGTGCATACAGAGTCCAAGAACATACATACATGCATTCAGCCCAGAACTGATGAGGAATGAAACTGGGTACTCTCCTCTCAAAGGAAAACAAGGACTAGACAATTTCTGCTTCTCATTTTGTCCTGAACAAGATCCTTTTCCCTGTTTTGCCTTTGTATTGCTCTCACACTGCAATCTCTCATCATGGTGGCTGACTGCAGTGCCTGGCACAGTGGCACCCTGACCCCTGGCAGTGCTGCTGGAATACAAATGCACACAAATTGTGGCAGGGCCACCAATTCCCATTCCACTGGGCCATTCCAGCACAGGCTGCAGCAGCAGGAGCTTTCTCACAGAGGTGATGCATTGAGAAAACACTGCACAGGGAGGGAGGCAACATTACCTACCAGGTGTTATACAATTGTCACAAACCAGAGAAATGATGTATCGTGGCATTCAGTGCCTGAGCCCACAGTGCCTGCGACAGGGGAAAGGAAATACAGGCACCCAGGTGAGAAATGGTGGCAGGACAGGAGGGATGTGAAAAGATGAGCAAGGCAATAAGGCAGCACTCCTGAGTAGGAGTGCCTGGAAGTCTCTACAAATATGAAATCGTGCATGTCTGGGGACAGAAACAGCCCCTGGACAAATCCAATGGCACAGACTGGCTTAGAGCAGAGAAGGCAAATCCAGAGTAGGGCAAAGGAAGGCCAGCAGCAAGCCTGGAATCTGCCTTAATCAGAAAAATCCTGATGAAGGGTTTAGGGAGAATGGAGGAGGGAAAAATCCCACCCCACAAAGCACTGCAGCCCCATCTGTCTCTGACACCAGCAGGTACATTGGGCACTAAGGAGTTTGCTGCTAGATGTTTTTCCTCTGCTGATGGATGGCATTTCCAGGAGTTATTAACTGCACTGGACTTTAACACTTTAGGGTGATCTATAGAGCAGTAGCAGCGTTAAAGTATTTGGCACTCCAGCCATGGATTACAGAAAAGGAGTAAAAATGGAAGCAGTTCCTCAGAGCATCACCATCTGTCAAGGTGTGTGTGCACACAGGGGGTGGCAGCACAGGCAGGTAATGGAAGGAGCAGCTGAGGAAGGGCAGCTGGACACTGCAATGCATCACTTCCCTGGAAAATGAAGCCTCTTCAATTTGTCTCCAGAAGCCCCAGCTGCTCACAGGAGTGAGAAATTGGGTGGCCACACTCAGAGAAGCAGAAGAGGAGGAAGAGAGGTGATGGAAGGGCAGCAGAGACTTTCAGAAGGGAAAGGAGCCCGTTCAGGCCAGTCAGTTGTGGAGCCAGGGCAGATGAGAACTTGGTTTGAAGGTAGGCAATCCCCAGGTCCACGTGGCATTTGGAAACCACACTGCAGCATGTGGCTAATCCTCTGTCTTTTGGAAGTGGCTGTGAAGCCTGACCTATCTTATCCAGCATTTCCAGAGGCAGGGGAAGGCACAGGGGGGGCTTCCACTCTTTAGGCACTTAATTAGCAGTGAGCTGCCATGTGGAGAGCACAAAGACTGGCTGGAGAAGACACACAATGAGGCTGAAATATTTCCCTGAGCCATCACCTGACTCTGATCTGAAAACATACAGAGTTGGGACCTGCAATCACAACAGCAATTTTGAAAATTAATTAATCTAACTATAAGCAGGTCTCTCTTCTGTATTGTGATCGACAGTCTAGTCACAGTTTCAAGCCTCTTTTCTGCTGCACCCTGAATTTTACTGTGGCCTGAAGGAGCAAAGAGCCAACCCCACCCCACACCTGCTGGATTAGTTGCAAAGCCTGAATCCACACACCAAATTCCCCCCCTGGCTCTCCCCCAGCTGAGGCAATTTGGCAAACTTAGTACTAATTTATGAATCATTTCAGCCAACTCGAAACTGGTCTTCATAATATTTATTTGTCAAATATTCATCCACTAAGGACTGTCTTGTTGGAGTTTCAGGGGTCTAATTAAATCATGGCATGAATTGGAAAGAGCCATTCTCCTAGCAAGGCTGAGCTGACCTCCTCAACTCATTTATTCACTGATAACCATCATATGGCAGCACTCAGCACCCCTGAGGGAAAAGATACTTCACATCCCATTGATCCTGAGCTTTTTCCTGACTTCTCAAGCAGTTCTTATTTTTATTGTACAACTACATTCACTGATCAGAAATTACTTGACCAGCTACCAAAAAAAACCCTCACCCAAGTCTCCCAAGGAGTCAGAGCTGTAAGAAATCACAAGTGGGGGCTGGATCATTAGAGGAGACACGAAGCAATGCCATGGGAGCCCAGAGTGGTGTTATGAAAGGTGACAGCTATTGCTGTTGGACAGCATTTGAAAATGTGAGTAATCATCAAGGTGTCATTTGTATTCTTCCTCTGATCAAAGCAGGGAAATCACTGGACAGAAAAACATCAACTTCTGCAGGGGAAATATGTAGAGGTGCTGGAGAACCCCCAGCACGGAGTGAGTGCTCAGCAGCCACAGCATTCCCCAGCTGTCAAGAGAAATTTAACTGTTTATGGCCTCCTGTTCCTGTGAGCCATTAAAACAAACAAACAACAGCTGCTTCCCTCTCCTTCGCAGCACCAGCAGGGCCAGGTTTGTTCATTATTAATTCTGTTTGGCATTTATATCACAGGGGTACAAAATCCTGCTCCCAGACCTCGTGTTAGAGGCTTAACACTCCCAGAACAAACAGGTGCTGCTAAGCCAACACGCTCACAGCCTCTCAGTGGCTGAGCAGGGTGTGATGCACTTCATCAGAAACCTCAACACATCCAAAAGGGAGCCATGCAGAAGGGAATTCATCATGAAATGGGAATGAGGCAGAGCAAGAGCCAGGTAAGGTTCCACCTCCAAGGTTCCCTGGGTCCTGCACACAGCACAGTGCTGTCTTTCCACACTGCTGTCAAAGTCCTGCACTCTCATGGCATGGGACAACAGATCCCCAAATCCCAAAGGGTTGAGGGCATAAAAGCAGGGTAGAAGACACCCAAATCAGGCCAGATGCTCAACAGTTGTAACTATACACAGGGAGAGGCAGGGAAAGCTCATTAAAGTGTTCTCACTGAGCCAAGGTCCACCTCCCCGTGGGATGGAGCCACCTGATTTCCATGGGCTGCTTTGGAAATGTCATCCTCAGCCACTGTGAAATGAAAAGGCCAAAGGAGAATCTCATGAAGCCTGAGGCTCAGCAAGAGCAAAGGGAGTTGTTGCTGCCAGTGCTCACAGAGGATATTGCCCTAAGAGGAGGAGTATAATCTGTCCCACAGGAGCAATAAGTCTCTTACAGGGTTCTCCTGTCCACTCATCCATTCATTGCTCCTCCTGCAGAGGAAAAGGGGAGGATTTCTGTGTTCTGCCCAAAGACACACATGCCCCGTTCCACTCTGCTCACTCAGGAGCATGAAATATTTAATCAGAGGATTAGCAGAGGCTGTTCCATCATCCCTGTGCCTGGGAAAGGGAACTCTTTGCCACACAAGAGTGAAGAAGAAATTGGATGAATAAAGTGGCAGAGGAGAAAACATCCCGGGTGCTGCTGAGTTGAAAGAATCTGTCTCCCCTGCACAAAAGCTTATTAGTCTGTCTCTGCCTGGCTGGGCTCTGCCCTTGGAGCCCCAGAGTCCCCCCTCATTCCTTTAACACTCCAGTCTGGCCCTGTGTGAGCCTCCTGAACAGCCCCAAAGAGGACAGCTCTTTAGTGAACCCCCCTCTTTGGCTCCATCCCTCCCCACGGCAAAGTTAATCTTTGTCTAAGTGTTGCTGCACTGTCTTCTCCTCTCCTTGACCCATGGCCATGCCTGGGGAAGTTTCTCCACCAATTTTTTCCAAGCCAGTTAAAAAAGTCTTGGGAATATTCATCATTCTGACACAGCCCTTAGCTATAGCCTCTACATAAAGTCACCATCCATCTTCCAGGCTCTGAGCTGCCCTGTTCTGTGGGCTGGGGGGTCTGGGCACCCACCACTTGAGGGGGATTATTATTTAAGATGGAAGAGAGATGGTCTCTCCCCCATCCCTTTGGGATAGGGACACCAGCGATTAGCCAAGAGGCTGGGCTCTGCTTTCAGCCAATAAGCCTGTGCAGACCTCAAAGCCCAGACAGCAGATTAATGTCTCCTTTTCTTCCTCCTGTCTCTTAAAGTGCACTCTATTACCCTGCTACTCTGCCACATTCATTACCTCTCCTCTGCTCCGCCTCATTCTTTGTCACCTGAGCTCTCCCACCTCTTCAGAGATAAATGGCTTTTCTCACCCAACTGGGAGGTTATTAGGAGCTTAAACACAGATGCTAAAGAGGCCTTTACATTGCTCAGCACATTTACCTGTGAAACTCAGAGCACACCAAAACCACTCCTGCCCAGCAAAGAACAGACTTCTTAGTCCTTATTCCCATCCCTGGGAGTGTCCAAGGCCAGGTTGGACAGGGCTTGGAGCAACCTGGGATAGTGGAAGATGTCCCTGGATTTTGCTGGACCTCAACACCTCTAGATTTGTATGTCCTGGGCCACCTTCTCTCTACTCGCTGATTTCCATTATGTTGTTCCAAGAGCTCACAGCTGAGATGAGGGTGAATGAGCCAGGTACAGAGTCTAGGATGAGAGACATTCCTCTGTGCTAAAGGGGATTTGTATTATGCAGATCTCAGAAGGGGGTCAGAGCAGGATCAGGAAAGGATCATACCTGGGAGACAGGCACAGGGGAACAAAGGCACAGCAAGAACTGAAATTCTGGTGTGATACTGCACCAAAAGGCAAGGTGGAAATGAAAGGCAGCTAAGCTACTTCCCAACTCTGGGAAACATGGTTCCTCACAGCACAGGGGACAGAACAAAACAGGAATTGTGGAGAAAGCTGCCTGTTAAGAGAAGAAAATGTTTTCTCCCCTTTTCCCTAAGCCTTCACAGAGTTATGCAAGTTGACTTTATCTACTGCAAATCCTCCTTTCTGTTGTCAGCTCTTGCAAAGTTAAAGTCCTTAATTCTCCTACACACACTACAGGCTATGGTGGGTAATATCTGCTTTAGCCTTGCCATAATGAATCCCATCTCCATCGCCCTGGGCTGCCAGGGCTATTGATTCCAGCCTAACACCTCAGCCTGTTTCCTGTCAGCTCAGTCACACACCCCTTATCTGGCCAGCCAGATTTAGCTCTGATTTTCTTTCTTGTTACTTCTGAACTCGCTCAGGTTTTGCCACATAATGAAATGAGTTTGGGGGTTTCTATCAGCTTGGTGGTGTTCCTTTACCAACCTCTCCCTGCCAGGATTCCTTTGAGGAATCTACTCTGGGGTGGCACCAGCCAGCAATAGGATAATATTACAGTGAAAGGCATTAAATTCTTTTCTTCTTTATGCTCCTTGCAGAGCCATTGCTGTCAGACCTACCACAGCTGCCTGTTCCCTTGGGCACTGCTCCTTGCTGACAGTCTGGAGCTGGAATCCTGATATCCTGGTACCCTGCACAGCTCGGGCTCACAGCAAGCTGCTCCAAGGGCACATGTGCTGTCAGCTCCCAGCAGGAGTGTGCCTGCAGGGTTTAGGTGTTCCAGGAGCAGAGCTGAAGGGCACAGGGCTGATGGGTGTGAGGTGCAGGCTGGGAAAGGCTGGGGCACCAGCATGGGAGAGCTCATTTCCCCCACTGTTTGAGCAGTGCCTTGCACAGGGGGGTGCCCTGCAAGTCACCAGCTCATTCCCTGCCAGGTGAATGCAGCAAGTCACAGGCTGACAAGGCAGCATCCTCTGCTTGAAGGAGCAGCACCTTCCCCAGGTCCTTTAGCTTTGTTGTGTTGCACCAAGAGCACAGTGGGGCAGCTCAAAGCTCTGTCAGCAAACTCCTGTCTAAAGGCAAGGGCACCCAAAACCACTGAGAGCCCCAAAGAGATTCTGCAGGTCCTCAGAAACACCTTGGCATGTCTCTTGCCCGTGGCACCTGAATTAGGGACAGGGCAATGAGGGGGAGACCCTCCCACTGCTGCTCCCAGGCTCCCCTTCCAGTGGCTGAACTGGGAGTTTGGGTGAGGTTATCCTGAGGAAAACAGCAGGAACAACAGAGCCCACTGGGAACCCAGCCTGGTGCTGCTCAGCACAGGGAGAGCAGCCTGACCCCAGCCCTGACTCCCCATGGGGTTGTGCAGGGTTTCAGAGGATAAACAAGAGCCACCAGAAGAAATGCTGGGTCAGTGATCATCAGTAAATCCAGGCCCAGGGAGCTTGTACAGACGCCCCCCTCTCTGAGCTCTCTACATTATGTATGGCCCCATCCCTGGACGGTTTTTTGGGAACTATCTCAATTTCAGCCACGACAGATCCCTGGTTTGGAGATAAAGCCTCTCTTCATCAGCCCTGGATAAAACAATAGAATCCATCAGCCTTACTGGATTCTGAAAATCTCCTCCAATGAACTTTTATTTGACTCTCCTCTCCCAGCATCCCAAATTGCAGCTTCTTTTCACCGCTCTATTTGTTTGTTTGCCTTTCAAAGCTGCAGAGGAGGTGAGCCCAGTCCTGCTCTCAGTCATGTGGTGATGACTTGGTGGCCTGATGCATCTGCTCAGATGCACAACTGGAGCTGGCAATAAATTCCAGCCATTGCTCTGGGGAGCACTAAATCTACAGCTGAAGGAGGGGACAAACAGGAGCAATAAACATCACCCTGATGGCTCAAGGGAAGCCTCAGGATGTCAGCATTCCCTCCCAGCAGAGATCCCAGCAGAGTCAGGGCTGAACTTTCCCCACCAGCAGCTGTGTGTGCCCCAATGCCTGAGCCCACCAGGTCACCAGAGGTGGGACTGATGCTCTTGCAGCCCCCTTTGGTATCAGCTGGTTTTGCAGCACCCAGCCAGGTATCCCAGTGAGTTTGTGCCCCCTTCAATGCCAAGGAGCTCCCTCCTGATCCAGAGCACACAACACCACCACTCAGTCTTGCACTGAGCCAGAGAGCTCATTCCCTGCACTCATTGCAGCAAGATCACTTCATCTCCTTCAGCTCCATGTTTTACATGATCCTCTCTTTGCAGAGTCCCCCCCAGAGCCCCCTCCCCTCCAAAACCCCGAGGGTTGGCTGAGGACAGGACACAACTGGAGGAACTGGCCAATTCCCCTCCCTCTGCCCTCCCACGGCCTCACCTTGCAGCCATTTATAGCTGAGGTATTTCAAGGTTTAAGTCCCTAATAATACATCACTTATTCCTGTGCTAAATCCTCTCAGCCTCTCCCTCAGCAGAGTGGGGACTGTGGCCAGGTGAGGATGCAGTGGCAGATGCTGCTGACTCACAGTGGGGCTCCTGGTGCAGGGACACAGTTTGTTCCCACCCCAGAGGGGCCAGAATCAGCCAAGTTATGCAAAAACCCAGGAACTGATGAGGCAGATGAGTTCCTCATGCTTCAGTTCTTACAGCTACTTCTGGAGTTGCTTTACAGCATCCCTTCCCCCACTTTATTTTAAATTGCAATGTAACGCTCAGAAGGTCAGCTCTTTTTTACAAGAATAAATTAGACTCATTATTTGTTAAAAAGTCTGACTTGGAAAGAAAATGTGAATTTGCCGGGGAAAAAAATAAAAACATTAATGAGATCCAAGAATTATTAACAAGTCTGGAAACCAGAGAAAGGGAATGTAGGAGTGTTAATTAAAGATAAGGGGCTCCAATGCAGGAAGAGGGGACATTCCAATGATACTCAGAGGGCACTAATGCTCATGGCTTGGGGTTTTTCCCAAGGCTGTAAAACTGGGGGAGGATTTTCCCAATGCTTTGCCTGCACCTTTGTGTGTGTAGTGCAGCTGATGGGCACAGGTACCATGGGGCTGGTTCATGCACTGGGGCACCAGACACAACTCTGAGGGGAGATGGGAATATTTGGACCTCAGCTGGAAGGACAGAAGACACAGCTATTCCATATTATTCTGTACTGACCTGTATCAGTCCTGCTTTGCTTCCCTGAGGCATTTCGTGTGCCTGGAGCAGCAAACTGATTATCTTAGACTCCCCCCACTAGCAGGGAAAAGTACAGGTCACTGGAGCCAAGCAGGGAAGAAATGGACAATTCTTTTCCCTAATCAGATAGAAATTCCCAGAAAGAACGTTCCAATATTCTCCTGGCCCAAATTAATGCAGCTATGCACAGGATGCTGCCAAAATGCCCTGCTGCTGTCACTGAGTGCTGCCTCACCAACTTTCCCTGCAGAGCTGGAGATGGGCTCTTCTTCCACCTGCCTCCCATCACCACTAAATCTGAGTGGACTGAAGCATTAAACAAAGAAATGTTACCTTAAAAACCTCCTATGATTAAAGGACAGGCAGTGTAATTCCTTAGCTGTTTAAAGTGAAATCCATAAAGGTTAAGTTTAATATCAGGGAGATGAGATTGCACCTCACTGGAGCTGTCACTCAAACCTGGGCCAGGGAGGACCTTACAAGAAACCCCTCAGTGGTCCTCCCCACACCAGGATTGAGGGCAGGATCCACAGCCCAGGCAAGGACACCACAGCCCTGGGAGTGTTCAAGGTTGGACAACCTGCTCTAGTGGAAGGTGTCCCAGACCATGGCAGGGGGTGGAATGAGATCACCTTTAAATCTCCTTCCAACCAACCCATTTTAGGATTCTATGAAGTGGCAAAGGACCCCAAGTAAGAGGGAACTGAATGTTTTCTTCACTCAGGGATGAAAGACAGATGTGTCTGCTCATTTGGGGTTGTTGGCTTGCACTGCCTTTGCTGGATTTAAAAAGCCCTTCATGTTTTATAAGAGCAAATAAGCTCTCCACTTGTTCATTCAGCTCACCTTGTGGCTCCCATATCCCCTCCAACCCCTCTGTCCAGCCTGTTCTCTGCTGGAAATCACTCAGCTATTCACAAAGTCTCCATCACTTGCCTTTGCATCCTCAATTGCTGCAGCCTCAGTCCTGCTGCATCACTAACACCATGGGAGTCTGTCAAGGCAATAAAAAAAGCCATCCCAACAGGAGTCTGTGCTGTATCCAAGAGTGTGTGCCAATGAGATTGAGAGAACCAACAGAAAAAGCAGTGCTTGACCCCCAAAGACAAGCACTCTTTGCTTGATCCCAAAGACCAGCTGGCTCTGGCTGCTGCAATCCAGGAGGGAAAGGAGGGGATCAGTGGATTGGGCAGAGGTGGAGATGGAGGCCAACTCCCTCCAGAATGCTGGAGTCACAACTCACTGTCACTTCACCAACACACAACTTTGGGCACTTGCTCTTTGAGCAGCAAACCAGCAGCTTCCAATAAAATTCCTTTTCAAGCAGACTCCAACTCCAACTAAGCTGCTGCTTGGTAAGACTTTGAAGGATAAGCCTTGCAGACTAAACCCAGACCATCCAGGTTCCCTCCATGACCCTGCCTGCCTCTGGAGTGCTGTAATTGCAGAGTACATGCCAAGACTGCAGCTAAGCTGAGTTCAGCACTAAACCAGCTCAATCCCTGCTACCCCTTCAGACTCCTCCAAAGCTTCACTGGCAAGTTAGTTCCCAAAAGCCAATATTTCAAAGATGATCAGAGCTGACTCTAATGCATTTGTAGTTAGTTCAGAAGAAGCAAGGGAAGCCAAAAATGTCCATGAGATATTGGGAAGCATTCAAGTCCTGACATTTTCAGGCTGCTTAAGACATGAGCCCCATTTAGTCTCATATCCTCTCCCTGCCCAAAGCCAGTACCAGCAGCTCTGCTAGAAGGCTCAGAAAGCCTTGCAGCAGGTGGATAGAAAATAACCTTTCCCTGGGGAAATTTTCTTCCTGACCCTGATTAATTAGAAGCTGCCTGATGCCCTGAAGCATGGAGATGAACACCAGAGGAAGAAACCAAAGGCAGACAAAAGGTTGCCCAGGGGAAGCAGCAGCTACCTGCCAGCTGACAGGCTATGACTTGAACTGTAAACCAGTCTGCAAGGGAGCCTAAAAGCATTTTAAAGTGCATTTTCCTGCCATAAAAGCAAGGCACTTTCCTCCTTGGGAATCAAAGTGGGTCTCCTGGGCTGAATTTCATTTCCTCTGTAATGAAAATTAATAGTAGTGGTAAAGACTAAGGCCAGGAGAAGCTATAGCTTCCTCCCACCCCTCAGCCTGCCACTCCACTGCAAATCTGAGCCACTCAGAAATAAACCAACCAGGCACTCACTACATTTTAATTATGCCAGTAATACATTTGCAGTCAATATCCCCCTTGGAATCCCCACAATAACCAGTTAAACACAAGGTCAATTTGCCCGCTGAATACAAACCACAACACTCCAAGATTATTTATTTTCACAGTGTTCTCTTCCAGACAGAGATCTTGTCCCCCCTGTGCCTGCTCTTCTCTCTGCTGTTACCCCTCTACTCTAACAGGCTGGCAAAGGTTTCTGGGGAAAGCCAAAACACACCAAAAAAAAGGAGGGCACATAAAGCTTTTCCATAAAAGTCATCAAAAAATCCCTTTCTAGGAAAATCCACAGACAAGGTTTTGGCCTCAGGCTCAAAAAGACCTCCAGATCTGCAATCTAAACTTCCTGGGGAGGAAGCACCAAGGAAATGTCTCAGCTGCTTATGAGAAGGATATTCCTGCCAGCTTCTCATCCACCCTGCTCTTTGTCCATGCTAGTAACTCCTCACATGCAGAAGGGGCAGAGCCAGCATGGACTGGTCCCTTCCAGATGCCTGTCCAAGCTCACAGCATCAGGACAGCCCATGGTTTCCAAAAGTCTTCCACCCCAGGGTAACAACATCAGAAGCATCCAAAGTCAGAGCAACCAGAGAGAACTTGAGGGCTGATGCTCACTCAGTCTTTATTTAATATTCATGAGTGATCCCAGCAGGGCAACTAAAAACCTTCCATTCCTAAATCAAAATGCTGTATAAAAGCCTATTTATTTGGTAGAAATATAAAATGACCTTCAGAACTGTAGCTTCAGTGTGCTGTGCCACCTTCCAGGGATCTCCCAGGAATAACTCCCCTGGACCCACAAACCTCATGGCTCTTCCTTGCACAGGCAGAAAATACAGCTGGGACAAAGTGTCTGATGCAGTGAAACATCACAGAAATTATAATCCAAGCCCTGATGCTACTTGAAGAGGATGTTTGAAGATTGGTTGTCTGAGCAAGAGGTAGAATTGGGTCTAGAAATCAGCACTGACTGAAGAACCAGAAAAGATCAAAGTAAGGACTTGGACACACACAAGTAGATCAGTTTAGCTGAGAAGACTGTCCTGTCTGGAATCGTGCTTGGTCCACATCATCTCAAGTTACAAATGGACATCTGCTGAAGAGGTTTGATGTGCAGTTGGGTACCTGGCTGCCCTCCTCGAAGTGTCAGAGGCTGCAGGAGGGAGGGAAGGGCCAGATGTCCCTGGGATGCTGAGTCACAGCAGAGCTTCCTTAGGGAGCCACAGTCCTGGCAAAGGGCACACTGGCCTGGCTGCCAGTGACCTGTTTGTCCCAAGTCATCTCCTCCTGCTGGGAGTGGCAGCAGAAAGAAACCTGCAGGTCCCTGAAAGCAAATCCTGGGCCAGCAGAAAGCTGGATCTGCTCACTCAGCAGTGCAATAACCCATTCTGTGGATGGTTCCAGGGAACAAGGTCAGTGAAGCACTTGGGAAACAATTGTGCAATTTCACTGAGGATGGCATAGTCTGTTTTATTGTTCCCAGCCAAAGAACCTCTTCTGCTGGAGGGAATTCAGGGCTGCTCAGAGAAAATGGCTCCACTCCAAATAGAGGGAGAAAGGTTGTCACCTCTGTTTGGCCAATATGCCTCCAGTCTTTCAACAAAGATAATTGCCAGTCCCTTCTCCAGAGCTGCTCTCTGCTCAAACAGCAGAATATTGCAGAGCAGAGCCAGTCTCAGAGAATCCTCTTCATCCCCAGCCACTGTTCAGGGGCTCAGCCTGGCAAAATGCACCAGCTCTTACTCTGCAGGCAACACACACCAAGTGAGTGAATGAATGTTCCATTTGGAGTCAATACCCATCACAGAGCTCAGGGAGTGCTGGTGGAAGGTGGAGAGGAGGCACAGGCTGTCTCACAGCAGCTCTGACTCCAATATCCACATCCCCACACTGCTGCATGTGTAATATAAAGAGTTATCACATTTGGAACAACTCTAAGTACTATATTTTGAAAAGAAACGTGGCTGAAGCTGACTCTGCTTTGATTTTTTCCCCCTCTTTCTACACCATCCCCCAGTTATCTGTTTTTCTCTGTCAGCCCTGGAGTATGGGAATATCTCTTCTGCCTCAAACACTTCCAGTAAAACACCTATTTCAATTTCTCTGTGTCTTCCTCTTGCAAAGCTCCTCTCCTGCCTATTTTGCTGCTTGCAGCAATTCCCTCTCCTTCCCTGGGAAAGAAAATAAATGCTGAATTTAATTATATCTTTATGCACAGCTTTCTTTTCCCCCAGCTGCTACAGCCATCCCAGCACTCCCAGGGATCCTGTCAGTCCCAGGATGTGATGCAGAAAGGTCAGTCCAGGTTATAGCCACAATTATATATATATTATAGGGGAAGGAGCAGTAATACCAAGGTGAAGAATAATAAAATGGCCTGAGTTGAAAAGGACCTTAAACACCATCTCACTCCACCCCCTGCCATGGGCAGGGACACCTTCCACCATCCCAGGCTGCTCCAAGCCCCATCCAGCCTGGCCTTGGACACTCCTAGGGATGGGGCTAAGCAGAGATAGTCTTGCTGCTGGAAAGAGCTGATTTTCTGGATGGTAAGTTAAAAAACAAACACACTCCAAGTTCCTCATGCATTTAAATAAAGATGCAAAGGTGATTTGTCAGGAGATTAACTTTGAAACTACTCATAGCCCTTTTGCTTCATGGCAAAACATTCCATCTCTCTCTCACCTTCCCTTGTGTCTCAGGTCATTCATTCCCAACCTCAGCTGGCCCCTTCCCCTGCAGAAACTCTCCCCTTCCCCAGGGAACTCTCCCAGTGTCACTGGCTCTTCCCACTGTTCCTCTGCAGGTTCTTCCCCCTGGGCCACCCAGCTTTCCAAGCCTTTGGGGATGCTGCTTTTCACAGCCTTCAGCCCCAGGAGTGATAAGAGTCAAGCTAATCAACACCAGAGGACCAGATTAAGGGGACTGGTTTGCACTCATCAATCAGCACCGTTTACATGAGACCTGTCAGGCTGCAGACAGAAAAAGAGGTGATGTGAAACAATCCTGTCTGAAGGTTTTTAACACTCTTTACAAATTGCAGTGGTGAATAACTTGTTGCCTGTATTTATCCCTTTTCAAATTGTCTCTTAGCTACAGTCATCCATCTTCATTCCTCCCTGCTTGTTGCAGACACTCTCAGCTGCTACCTCATTATTTTACATTTGTACCCTGCCTGGCTGAGCCTGGCTCAGACTCACAGAGCATCCTCAGGAGGACAGATTCATCCCTGGGGCAATGCCCGTGGCTTTGCTGTGCATCCAGCGTGGCCTTTCACACATTGCCCCACATTTCTTCTACACAGACAGCATGTTTGCAAGAGATCAAAGCCTTGGCACCAGCACACCTGGGCCCCAGCCAGGCCAGAGCTGCCACAGCCCTGCAGAGCAAAGCACCTGCTGTACAAAGCAGAGCTTTCACAGGGCACCTGGTGGGGCTTCACTGAAAGGCTTTCACAGTGATGGGCTCAGAGCTGTTTGAGGGCTCAGCAAGGCTGGGCTGCCCTTGCACAGGACAGCCAGCTCAGTGTCACAGCCCCTCTGTCACTTTTCAGCTGCCACAGGATGAGGCACATGGCAAATATTCCAGCAGTCCTGCTTTGAGGCAGGAGGGACAGACGGTCCCTTTTAGGGGGAAATTGCAAGTCAGAGCTGTCACACACCACACATGGAGAGGCTTCAGCACTCCTGTGCTCCATCACCTGACACACAGCAGGTCAGAGTGTGCCTTCTCCAGATATTGGTTTTCTAGCCCAGTGTTCTCACTGCCCCCTCTCAGAGGAATGCTGTCTCCCATCCTGAAAGCCCTTCCACCACCCACAGGCACAGCCCTTCACCCCCACTCACTCTCACATCCCATCAGGTCTCCACAGCTGCTCATTTTAAAAACCTCATCCTCAAAACGAAACATATTTCTTTTCCCATGTTTCAGATTCCCTCTCTCCTTCATTTTCCAGCCTCAAATGTAACCACAGGCCAACATCTCCCAGCCACTGCTCTCCCTAATTTGTACTCTGCACTGCCTTGCTTTTATTTGCCTCTGGAAAGCATTCAAGCAGCAGTGTTTGTGTGAAAGATGCTATCCAAAATAAACCGATATTGTGCTATAAACCTCAGCCAAAGCACAGCTAAGATAGGTACAGAATCACAGGCTACAAGTAGGTGGTTTGAGAGCACACACTTATGTACGAGGGAAGAACAATTCCCTTCACAACAGCCATCACTGGGGAAAACTGTGGCTCGTATTATTCGAGTGGCCAGGCTATACAGGGCTTGTCTCTTCAAATGCATATCTCAAAAGGTCAGGTTTTGTTAAAAGAACACCAACAAATCAAGCCCCAGAATCCCTGGACAATCTGGGGATCCATCTCCAAAGAGGACCCTGCCACTAAAGACTGAGCCAGTGGCAGGAGTGGGGCAGAGCCAGGGGCTCAAACCTGGGCTGTGCCATCCAGAGCAAGAAAAACAAGAAGAAACTGCAGCAGGTCCTGTTTGGGTGTAAATGGAATGAAGGAACCAGCAGCAGAGCAATGTTTTGAAAGGGACACAGCTTTGGGGGAGAGGCCAAAGGAACACTGAAACAACCTGAAAACTGGTCTCATTTCCTTTCACCAAGACACTCTTGACTTCCCAAATAAAGTGGCAAGAGGTAGAACATCTGAGCCTGGAGCCCAGAGCAGCCCCTGAGCTCTGTGCTGTCCCTGGGCCAAACTTCCTGAGCACAAACACTCCAGAGAACCCCAGGAACTCTCCTCCCCCAGCCTCTCATCTCTCCACCCAGGATATTCCCCAAGCTGAAAAGCTGCGGTGTAATAGGTGAATAATCCGGCTGGGCACTTATGATATTGTGCTTAATTCACTTTATCCATCGCTAATTTCCCTTTTGCTGTGTGCCTGTCAGGAATCCATGGCTCAGCAATTCCCTGAGCAGCCTAAGCTCATCTCAGCCTTCATAAATAGCACCCCAGTGGCTGGGGCTCAGTGACAGAGCTGCCAAGCAACACTGATCTGCCTCGAGAGACACGATTTTCCAGCTCTAATTCCCTGTTTGCTCCCCAATACCTCCCCCTGCACGTCTTGCTCCCCTCCATGGCATCATTACTATTTTATAGTAGCCACAGCAGTCCCTTGGCAAAAACCTAAAATCCTTAAGTGAAGTGATGGGGAAGGATTTGCCCTGAGACCCTCCAAAAATAGATGGCAACAGGGGAGGGTAAGAAGGGCTTGGGACCTGCTGCTTGAGCAGAGCAGCACGGGAGGAGGAAAGGATTTGCCCACTGGGAGTTCCCAAGTTTCCAGCTGCTTCCCAGGCTTTGCACACACAGCCAGCCCTTCTTGCCAGCAGGGGAAGCAGGAGCACCAGCATTGCACATCCTTTGGAGGGAGGCAGGCTGGCAGCACCACGGCAAACCGTGCCATGGAGGGGACACAAAGGGGCACAAGAAGAACTTCCCACCGGGAGGCAGCAGCTCATCTGCCAGCCCGATCCCTGGGGCTGTCACTGCAAGGATTGCTGGTCACCTCCCAGCTGCTTTGGAGGCTGGATTGCTCCAAACAGAACCTAAAATAAGTTATTATATGGAAGGAAAGAGCAAAGTCATTTGTTTTAACGTGCCAGCCAAAACTGAAGCACCGAAGTGTTTTCTCTTGCCTATAGAAAATAAATATATCACTTTCTCATGGCAATAACCCCCTCAACCTCTCACTGGCCAGAGGAGCTGTGGCTGCCCCAGCCCTGGAAGTGTCCAAAGGCAGGTTGGACGGGGCTTGGAGCAACCTGGAACAGTGGAAAGTGCCCCTTCTTTGGAATGAAATTATCTCTAAGGTCCCTTCCAACCCAAACCATCTGGGATTCCATTCTGTTTTAACCCCTGTACATGCAATTGTGTCTTAAAGCCATTAGAGCTCACACCCTTGTGCAAAAATAGAAAAGCAGGTGCAGTTGCAGCACTTTTGAGATTATTCATCATTCAGCAAAATTACATAATCATGAGGAGGAAAAGCATTTGACCAAGCTGAGTTTGTTTTTGATCTCCTTTGGAAATTCTGCCCTGGGCCATCATTTGAAGGATGCTGGGATTTTGGGGGGTGGGGTTTATTTGCAGATTCCTCCTGTCTTCCCATAATTACATCCCTTTTAATAAGTTTTCCCTGAAAATACCCTGAGAGCTAGGGTACCTCATCTCCCTGTTTCTGCTAGAAAGGGAAGTCCAATTAAATACAGAGGAAAAACCCCACCAAAGACATCAAAATATGGAAGTGATTAAGATTTACAGCTGTTACATAAACAGTCACTGTGCACTGCTGATTTATTTTGCCTTTTCCCAATCAATTTCTGAATTATCATAAACATCTGGCAGACAGAGGAAGAGAAATATTCCATATGAGGATGGTTTTAGGTATATTTTGGGGGGAAACACACTACAGAGGAATACCCAGAGCAGGTTTGGAGGCATATTTTTATTTTCCATGTAGAGTGTGGGGAGCTGGAGGATAATTGAACCCCAACCCTTCCCCTGCCTAAAAAACCTGTGTCCCTGTAAACATGGGCTGTGCCAAACATACAGGATGGCACAGGGGTTTTGGACAGAGAAATTCCCATTCTCACTAGAAAACACATGATTTCAGGACACCCAACAATGTTACCCCCAAAGAAGTGAATTGCTGACCCTTATTTTTAAAACTAGAAAGAATATTTTGAACTATATGTAAAATACAGTGTGCTGGTGGTGGCACAGGGAGAAATATGTTATTTCCTTGTTCCTTAGCAGCTTAAAATCTGTCAATTAGCAAATAACTATGCAAATGTGATCCAACTTGACAGGCAGAGCTCCAGAACGGTGATAACACCAGTGGGAAAAAGCAAGAAGAACAATATTTACAGAACGCAGCAACGCCAGGTAAATATTTTCGTAGGGTGTACATTGTATACATTTTGAGCCTTCTCAGTGTTACTTTCGATGTAATTATTTGCATTGAGCCGGATGTAAAAGAGGCGCTGTGCAAATAAATACAGCAATTGCTAAAAAGAGGTTCAAATTGGCAGGTTTAGAGACCAGGCTGTGCTGAGTCCCTGCAATGTGCTCTTCCCTTGCCTTTCTAGCAGAGTTTGGAGCCCTCAGCACCCCAGGCTGGGGGCACCTCCCAGGGCACTCCATCAAGGCTGGGGCTGCTTCTCCCAGCACTTTGCAAAGATCAGCCCCAGCCAAAAGGCATCAGTGCCAGATGGGCAGAGGGGGAAGATGCTGCAGCAAAGCAAATCGAGCAGGAACAGTTTGGTGCTCACTTACAGACTGCAGAGCTTGTGCTTGGGGTTATTGTCTGGAAATTCTTGGCTTTGGAAGCAAGAAACAGAGAGGAAAGAAGGCAAGCAGCAAAATCTCCTGGCTGGCACGTGGAGTTGGGTGGGTGACTTGCCCAACAAGAGATACAGCAGTGGAAAATACCTTGTGGTCAGCAATCAGGTGTTCCCAAAAGTCACACTGACACCTTCAACACTGGGCACTTCCCACAGGGAATTGGATGTGCCAAGTACACAGGATGGCACAAGGGAAGGCAAAGGTTTTCTGACAAAGAAATGCAGATTCTCACTAGAAAATCAATTATTTTATGTGGCACTGCCACTGATGTTTGATTTGCTGCTATGTGATGTCTTGGGGAACACTTTGTGCCCTGTCATCACTAGGGCAGTCCTGGAAAAGTCTCACCCTGCACTCGAGACAAAAGGTCATTTGATGAGCTGCCTTCACAGTCACTGAGGTCTTCCAAAAATTCAGTCCCAGGGAAGAATGAAACATCCCAGCAATGTGCTTCCCTCAGTAACTACTACAACAGCAAAACAACGTTGTCTGGTAACTGGATGGCTGAATCCACACTCAGACAGCAAAACAAGCTCATCTTCAGAAAATACTCCTTCCCTTTAGGTAGGTTTTGTTGTTCTATCACTTTGCAAGAGCAGGAGAAAAAGTGAGGGAAAGCAAGCCTTGATAGTAAAATATTTGGAGTCTCTCCCTGTTTGCTGTTGAAGCAAAAGAGTCTTTAATTCAGCATTTTTTTCCAATGCCATGGCCAACCATTGGTGTTATGTTTGTATAGGCAATGTGTCACAAAAGCTTTGCTGCTGGTGCTGGAACAATTCCTGAGTGCACTAATAAAAGTGTGTCCACACAGAGGCTCCAAAACCAGGAGAGCAAAGCAATTCTCTGGGAGTAGCAAAGCAAGTCAGAGTCAATCTCCTTCCACCTTGTGCCTCATTAGAAGAGAGGTGGGTCTGGGCCTGCACTGGGGGTTTCTATCAGCTTTCAATTACCTGGTGTACATTTTAAACACTTCCCCAATTACCTCGGCCACCTCTCTCCCGTTACAGTCCCACAATCAATAGAGGGGCTCTGCAGTCCTTTCCCAAACACCAGTGGAATGTAGAAAGCAATCTAGGTAATCACACCAGCCTGCTTGTAATCCTGGGGAGAGGAGATGTGTTTTCTTACCCTCTAATATAACATCAGCCCCTTCCCAAGCTGAGCTTTCTTTGCTTGCTGCATTTCACTCGGGCTCACTAATGATTATTATCTCTTCCAGCAATAAGCAGGAAGACCCCAGCTTGATTCTGCAAGGATATTTATTACCCAGGGTGCCCTTTGATCCTGTTTAGTCTAATTGGGCCTGGCACACAGCTCGGGGTTGCTAATGTATTTCCCCCATCAACTCTATCTGCAGCCAGATGGAAGTTCCAGGATTGCCTTCTTTCCCTGCCATTACAGAAGGGATCTGCTCCTCACTTTGACTCACCCTTTAATTGCCAGGCATATGGAAACATGGGGAGCACTGAAGCCAAGGCCCTTGCACAGATTTCAGTGCTCAGCCTTTTGTCTCCAAGCCTCCCTTCTCTCCTTTTTAAAGGCTCAGCTCCTGAAACAGCCTCTTGGACAGACAGCATTCACAAAGAGCCCCTGGGGGAGCTGCTGCCTTGGGGAAGCTGCTCTGAGTTTGTGTGGAAGCAGCAGCCAGCAAAACATTCCTACAGGGCAAGAGCAGGGGATTTCCTTGGGACAGCTGATCCCCAGCCCAAGGAGATCCCCAGCCCTGCCTGGCCAAGCCAAGCAGCTCAGACATGTCTTAGACCTGTTAGCTTGGGCAGTGATCTTCACATAGCCAGGGGTGCTCAGACCTCCTCAGCTCATTTATCCCATAACAGCTCCCTGAAATGTCAGGGACCCAGGAAAAATGGAGATGCTTCAACTCCTGCCTGCTTTTAAATATCAAGATGCCATTAGCTGTGCTCGTTGCCCTCCAGGAAGCAAATAAAGGGAACAATAGCAGTTCCTGGGCTCTCTGTGGCTGCATCTCATCTTCCTTCCCTCGCCAGATTCCCATGGGGATAAAAACACCTCTCTCCAGGATCCCCACCCCACCAAGCAGGCACAGGGGCACTGGAGCAGGAGGGGCTGGATGAAGGATCTTTTCTAGCCATTACATGTCTCAAAGTGCATTTCATCCCAGAACAAGCTGCACATTAGCTATGGCCAAGACACAAACAGCTTCTGCCTGGTTTGGAAGCCCCTGGTGCACTGGAAAGGCCTCCAAGAGCTCCTTCACTGACACCACCTTCCAGTGATCTCCCAAAAAAGACCCAAAAGAGACTGAAATGACCCCAGTCTGAGGGCTCAGAGTGCAGCCCTGACAGGCAGCAACAGCCCAGTCAAACAAGCTCCACCCAGCTCACCCTTTCCTGCTCTCTCATTATCTGAGGTTTTCTTGTCTTATTTTACTATTCTCAAAAGAAACCCAAAATAAAACAAACCCAAGAATGGAAACCAACCCAGGAGAATGGGGGAAGGGGAGGATGGAAAGGTGACATTCATTTCCCCCCCAAAGAGACACCTGCCAACTTGTGTTGCTGAGTGTATGACAGTCGTATTCAGGGGGATAATTGAATCCCTGTCAATTAGACAGAAAAATTGGATCAAAGCTACAATAAGATCTCCCTAAAAATACATGAAAAGTTAAAATGAAGAGGCAATGAAAGCAAATAAGATGTACAGAGTGGTCTGAAGCCCTCTCAGCCTGACTGAGGGGGATCCTACTGTGCCAAAGGGTAGAGATGGACCCTTAGGATAAGCAGTGGGAGCACAGCCATCAGTTTCCTCTGCCTTGCAACCTCTTCTGTGATCCCACAGACCTTGTGCACCTCACACAGGGCCCTGGAGAAAGTGGATGACACATTAAAATGTTACATATTGCATGTGCAAAGCTTGATCTTCAGCAGGTCAAGAAAGAGGCCTCAATACCTGGGCACACACCACACTGTGCTGTCTCTTCACTGTTTACTCAGGACACAGGATGGTTTTCACTTGTCCCCAAGTCCCCTTCTCCCCTTGTCTCAAAGGCTGAAAATCAGCCAACTGATTTGGCTCCACATCCCCACTGGTGACCTGGGAAATCCCATCCTTTTAGGGTGAAACTCAAAAGGAAACCTGCCACTGGCTTTGGCACTAAACACTGATCCCAGCACCCTGGAGGTCCCAAAAGCTGAGTCACCACTAATATTTCCTTGGTTTTAGTTTTTTTGTTATCTCCCCCAGCATCTTTTCCATCCTTTTCTCTGCTTCAGGAAAAAAAATAGTCTTCTCCCTAGTTTGTACTCTCCCCTTGGCTTTTCTTCCCCTCCAATAGAATCCTACACTTCTCTGTTCCCTTTCTCAATTTCCATGCTCTGTTTCACTGAGTTCAATTCAATTTAAACCAAATTACTTTATTGGTGCCACTGCAAGACAAGGATTGCAAAAGCCATTAGAAACGTGTACAAGCCACATTATGTAAAAAATATTTAAGGAACAAATACTCCAGCAAATGGAATCAATATATCCCACAGAAAGAATTACAAGGAATGGAAGAAAAGGAGTGAAGTCAAACCCAAGTGCACTGCAAGCCTGCTCAAAATTCAGAGCTGCTAACGTGGCAGTGCATAATCACCAGCATTCCAAGTGCCCTGGATCCAGCAGCAGCCTTGCCCAAAGAATGGTCCCTGGCTGTTTCAGGGACTCTGGGCTGAGAACTAGAGCTGGATCTGCTGCCAAAAACCCCACAGATCTCCAGCTCTGTCACTTCTGAGTCACAGCTCGGATGTAGCAGGTGCTGAGGGAGGGGGAGAAGGCATTTCCATGGGAATTTTGGGCCTAAAGAGGGAATCAGGCTATGGCCATTTTTGGAAGGCAGCCTTGTATCAGAGCTGACTCCAAACGTGTTGCCTCATGTGAGAGTTTTCTCTATTAATAATTATTAGTAGGGGACGCTGGTGGTAAGGAAGACTCACCCCTAGAAGAACATTTCCCTCTGGACTGGGGGAACATCCCCTGCCCTCCCCTCCCCTTCCCCACTGCTGGTGGATTCTCAGCTCATTGTCCTGCCAGCTCCTGATGTCCCAGGAGTCCCAGTGCAGACAGCACAGTCTCACACCTCTGACAAGAAATTCAGCACCTCAAATTCCACATCAGGCCAAAAACACCTGACAAAGCACTGCTGGTGGTTAGTCTGGGACATCCCACCTGAGCAAGAAAGGACAGAGAACCACTCACAAAGCAATGAAAAACTACTGATATTTGCCAAAACAAAGAACAACACAATAACAGTGATAAGTGCTAATTGTGTTAAATTCTGAGAGCGAAGATGCACATCCAGTGTCTGGTTCGAGCAGCAGCTTAGGGTACAGCTGCTAACATGAGTGGATTAGTCACCATTAATAGGGAGAGTTATCTCCTCCTCTGGCTTATGTGCCCTTAATAGGATATAAAATGCTTGTAAAATAAATTTCCTATTCATTCTAACTGCTTGCTTCCTTCCAAAACCTTCTATTCCCCAGAGCTCTCACTGTGTGGGACTCTCTGGAGCAGATTTCAGTCCCTGTCCAGCATGGCAGACCCTGCACTGCTTCTACCAAGATTTGTAATGCAGCTTCTGCCTGCACTTCTCTCTATTTGCTTTTTATTGCTCCCCCCCTCCCCAAGCCTCCAAATAAAAATTAATTTCATAGCATGCTGCAAACAAAGCATGCCCTGGAAAGGCCTCAAATGGAATTATGGATGATGCTTTTAGTTTAAACAGCATCTTCATGGCTGCTTTTAGCAGACTAATTTCTCAGCATCTGGCTGGGAACTGCAGAAAGCTGCGCTGAGAGGGGGAGAGGTCACACACTCAGCCAGGGCTGTCTTCATTAGGCTGAGCTTTCCCAAGATTAACTCCTACTCTCTCCCAAGAAATCCTCATCCCTGGCTCTGAGTCCATAGTCACCTGCAGCAGTGAGCCTGAGGTGAGGGCACAGACCATCCCATTGCTGCAGGGGGATCCCAGGGACCCTCTCCCTCCAGCAGGGCAGGGATGGAGCAGCTGAGCCCACCACAGCCCTCACCCAGCTGGCAGGTGGAGGGGCAGAGCAGCCACTCACACAGTGCACCAAAAGAAGCCAAATCCATCATTTCAGCAGCCTCCTTGGATGGAAAAGGCAGGCAAGCTCACTGATCAGACACACAGTCCTGTGTTCTGCCCAAGGGGCTGGGAAAGCAGAGATTTAGATCCCTTCAGAAATGCTGAACAGGTCACTGGGCCCTGCAGAGAACTCTGTTCAGGCTGACATGGAAATTACAGCCCTGCCTGCTCCTTGCTTTGTCCTCAGATGGGCTAAGGAGCCCTCAGCACTTGTTCTCATGTCCATCTGACATAGAGGAAGATTAGATTGTTGACAAAGGGATAATTGAAGTATCCAGGAGGAGGAAAACGGGTTGTAGCCAGGAAAAGAGCCACCCCTGAATTTGACTATCCACATTCTAATCAGAACATCAGTGAAAATGGTTTGTGCCTGTAGGGACTGGGATTTCAAAGGTGGCTGGAACAGTCCAGCTGTTTTATTACTGCATTAAGGTCCTTTCCTTTCCATTATGTGCAGGCTGAGATTATTGAGGAGAGGAGAAAACAGTCCATCTACAATTTTTGTATTTTCCCTTCCTCCACATGCCACTGTTAATGACTAACTCCACCTGAATAATGTCCCATTCTCTCAGACCCGTGTTTGCTGGGATCTATTTGCATTGTTTGCTGCTTTGGGGCCCCAGGAGAGCAGGATCTTTCATTCCACACGTGGAACAGGGACTAGGTCTCTGTGCCCTGGCCTCCCACCAGCCCAGAGGGCAGGGAGCTCCTCCCCACCAGCAGCAGGAGGCACCCACGACTTCTCAAGTGTGTGTCGAGAGCACTTAGATGAAAGGCCAAAGCAGCCAGTCCCCTTCTCTCCAGCGGAGAGGCAGCTGCACATCACCCCATTAAAGCAGGAGCTGAGATTTGTTTACTGCCTGGACACAAAACAAGAACAACAACTGGTAGCAACAAATGCACTCTGGTGAGCCCTGTAATTACCAGTATGTTCATCTCTTCCTCCAGCAGTGAGAGCAGAGGGGAAGGGAATAGCCCCAGAGAGCGTGTGGTGACCCAGTCTGAATTCATAAAAACCAGAATAAAGGAGCTACAAGGTGTTTCCCCCCTTCTCACTTCACCTACACTATAACTTCCTAGCAAGCCCTCCATGACCTGGAGGTACTTTGAGCCCCAGGAGCCAGGACAGGGGTAGGTGAGGGTTTTCTAGAGGGTTTCTACATCACAAGCCAAACCCCACACAGGACCTGTAACTTCTGCAGAGCATCAAATTCCAAGACCCATACCAGGAGACAAGTCTCATAGAAGGTGATTCAAGCATCTTGCTGAAATCTGCAGGAAAATGTTCCCTTCTGAGAGGAAAATATAAGATGGTATCTTCTGTCACCCGGGGGTGTGTGAAATGCAACCTTTCCAGGGATTAACTTACTATATAGCAAGTAAAACAGGGAAAAAATACTGGTCTGGTGCATTCATGAAGAGAAATCCCTCCTCAAAATCCTTGCATTCAAACGCCCAGCCCAGTTTCACTCCTCACTGGGGATGTGCTTTAAGGCAAAGCTCCAATCCTAGAAAACAAGGGGGAAAATGCCCTCTGATGTTCTCAACTGCCTTCCTTTTGTACACAGGGTTTCATTCAGCTGGTTTGGAACATCTGGTGCCTCACTAAGTAATTGAAGATCATTTGGAAACTGATCATTTTTATCAGCTGCATTGTTTTTATCACCTCTTTCCCTCCCTGCTCCTTGAAGCCTCCAGACTAATTGGCAGACCTGCAGTAAGAACCATTTACTTCAAGGCATTTGAGCATAAAACCTCCTGCTGAAATCTGATAACCACGGCATCTTTGCAAATCTGGCCTCAAACCTTCTATTTCAGAGAAGTTTCTACCAAGGAAATTGCTGCAATAACAAAGAGCCCCAAACAGAAAGCAGGGCCTTGGTAGCCAAACAAATCACCCCAGACTGGGCTACAAAATGAGGCAATTAGTGATAATGACCCCGCATTTCTCCTTTCCACTGAAACACATTGAAATGTGCAGCATTGTGATTAAGGCATATTTAGCTTTTGGAGAAGCAGCGCAGCAAAAGGACTGGATGGTTATTTCCCAATTATCTTTAGCCTAAGTAATAAAAGGAGTTGTTGGGTACAAAAAGTGAGGAGATAGTGAAGGAAAAGCAGTGAAGGAAAGCATCATTTATCCCTCCTGCCCTCAGTCTGCATTCCTGGTCTCTCAAGATGCTTTTATTGTCAGCAGTTTCCAGCTCAGGACAGATCCCACCACAACAAGGGGTAAAAACCACCCAAAAAGCCAAGTTTTTCACCGAAGTAAAGGAAAAGAAGCCCCCTGCCCTGGCCATCCAGGTGGGGAGGATGCAGGAGAGGTGTGTGCTCCCCCACCCTGCTGAGCCAGGACCAGCTCAAGGTCGACACAGCCAGGAGGCTGCCAAGAAAAATGGCAAATATTGAGCCTTTCTGCAAACTCAGTGCACTAAATGGCAATAGAGAGGCTGTTACTTATGGATCCATAAGGTTTTGCTGTTCTCCTGGTACAAATATATACTTACCAGTGTATCTGGTAGCAATCTGGAGGGAATAAGACTTCTCAGGGATATTTTGCAACTTCCACTTAAGCTCAGTCTGTCTTTATATTCACTGTCATCTAAACTGTGAATATATTATATTCCCCCCCAACTTTCCAATTTTATCATCTCCCAGTGTGTCATTTCTGTATAATATTGCCTAGATGGGAGCCTGGGATTTTTATTTATTTATTTCTTCTTCAGGAACTTCACCTTAATGTGTTATAATACAAAACATAACAGCCATTACTGGGTTGGATAGGAAAGTTAATATTTCATTTTCTGTGTTTTATGTCCTGATGGCTTCCTACAAACATCAGAGGCAATTCTCACATATTTCACTGGGAAATGTAATGGCGTGGAAAGACATTCCCTATTTCTGCATTCAGTGAGACACAGATGGAAGAGGGACTTGCAAAAATGCAGTGGTGGTGCCTATTTCGGACAAGCTTTCAGGGATTTATGTAAGATATAATAATGTTTGTCAGGGAAACAACAACCATTTTCCTTTTCTTTTGTTTGTTCACAACACAAATGAGAGAAAAAGGAATGGGTGCATTTACCCAGATACAATCTTTAAGTTAGTGGCGTGGAAAATTGCATTGATACTTCCTGAGCAAAATGATCAACTTTATTGAACAGCAGCAAAAGCTCAACATTTGCATGAGGCTTTTAGAAAGAAATCTTCATCTTCTCTCCCTGACAAGTATAACAGGAAGTAAAGCAATTTTATCTGGATGTTCTCCAAGGCGTAAGAACTTAATTGGAGACCAATTTATTTTGGGGGCAGAGGAAAACATATTGATCAAGGGCTCCAGAGAAATCAGACATGTAAAAGTGCAGGCAAATTGAGCTGAACATGCTTTGAGGAAGGGAGCTGGAGAGTGTACAGGCCTCGAGATGTAATATGGTCCTTTCACCTCTGAGCTGCCAAATTGCATCTAATTCAAACTGACTGGGAAACAAGACTGAACTAGGTGTGAGCAACTCAAATTGCTTTGATCAACTGGCTTTTTGTGTGTCTGCCTGCAGGTAGTGTCCCCATAACTAACAAAATCAATGGGAAATGGAATTTCCAATTCATCAAGAAAAATTGAATCTAGAAAATTAATCCAATCATGTGGTCCCATAAAGCCAATCTAAAAGGAAGGCTGAAGAATTTTTATTGCCAATATTTCTTCACTACAAGCAGAACAAGATCTCTTTCACCCATGACAAACTATCTGGCCTTTTTAGATAAAGTCCCACCAAGTTCTTTCTGACAGCACTGACACCCATTGCTTGCTTTCCTGCACCTTGGGAATTTCTGTGCATTTACTGCATGTTCCCTCAAAGGGTTTCTATGGGTTTCTGCCCTGCTCAGCCCCCTCCACTAATGCCAGACCTTAAAGACTGCACATCTGAGCAGCCAGGGACAGGCTGGTGCACAGCAGCAAAGAGAGCCAAGGACTGTCACTTGCAGCACCTGAGGGGCTGCAAATCCTGCTCTGGATTCAGAAGGGAGGGGACAAGTTTGGGCAGAACTCACCCAAAGATTTCAGGAGGTGCCCAAGAAGGGAGGTGAGGGAGGGACACAGCCCCAGCTTCAAGGCAACCACCAGCTCTGCTCTCAAATGCCCTGTGACCCAATAAAGCCACAATTTGCAGCAGGACCTGCTCAGCCTCTCACCTGAGAGATGATCTGGGCAGCTGCACCTCTCTCTCACACCTCTCCCCTTCCCTCCAGCAGCAGTGACCCCTCTGTCCCTCCTCCCCCCTGCCTGCAGCTTTCTAGAGACTAATGAAGCCCCTGGTTTCACATTCATTAAGGGGTGTTTGATGTGCCAGCCCTGGACTCTGCACTTGCTGCCTGTGATGTCTGACATGAGAGGAAGGGATTGGGCCCTGGAGCAGAGAGGGGTGGGAGATGCTGTGGAGGGAAGGACACTGTGCTGGAAAATCCGAGGACAGCAACTTATGATCACAATTTAGCTTAAAGCAGCAGCAGGAAGACTTTCTCAGGCAGCTATTTTTGACACCAAGGATGTTTCTTGCCCTTCTGTACTGCCTTTGTGCCTGTTCTGTTCTCTAAGGAGAATTTAAAGGTGAGCTATAAAACGGGGAGAGAGGGAAGGGAAAAAGAAAAGAAGTTTGTGCTGGCCTCAAAATCTCCACTAAGTCCAAGTGATGAGGAGAGCTGCACACCTGCTTCCCACCTGAGCAATGACCTGTATTTTCAGCTTGCTGAGCTGCCAGTGAATAGTTGGGAGACAATATCTCAGCAGGCACTTGTTGGGCATCCTGGATTCTCATGAAAAGGGGCAGCAAAGGGGTTGAGGCTGTAACACCTCCAGCTGGAAGGAGACAAACCCAGGGTTATGCTGCCCTGAAAAGCTTCTAATCCCAGCAGCTTCCTGACCCCCAGGGGCCAAAAATGCAGACTAATCCACATGCCCAGATGTTTTGGTCCATGTGATGAGATGTGCTCAACATCAGAAGGCAGGAGAACCCACAAGTCCTTTTCAGGTCCCCCCCAGTTTCCTTTTTAGACTTGTCTGAAAGGAATCCCTCCATCTGCCAGGCTCCCACATGGCAGATCCCCTCTTTTGCCATCTACTGCCCGAATTCTTGGCTTCAAAGTGATCTCAATACACTATATTAAAGAATTGTCATCAAGGAAAACCCTCAAACCTGAGGGCACAGCAAATTCATAACATCAGTGACAATTTCGTATTTCTTCAGCCTCTCATCTCAGGCTGTGTTGCCCACAGGGCTGACATCAGGTCTCTGGTGTGTATATGTATTTTCATTTAATCACAGCTGAAAAACAGCACGGCTTTTCACACACTCTAATGAAAGCTCTCATTCTGTTGGCCAGGCACACACTATCTCTTTATCTCCCCTTGCTTTCAAGGGCAGGGGATTGCATTGCCATGGGCTCCAGCCACAATTCTGCAGTAACTCTGAGCCTTCTCACCTGGGAAGGGCTGCAGGTAATGTCTCCATCCCCAAGGGCATCACCAAAGATCAAACCTCAGGGTAGCTTGAGAAATGCACCCAAATTGGGGATGGATAGAGAAGCACTCAGGGACTCTGGCCCTGCCAACATCACAAAATGACACCTCATTTTTAGATATTTTTATTCCAGGTCTATTCCTGCCTCACCTCTCAGGACAAGACAAGATCCCTGCACTGCCCAGAGTGTCTCAGTAGTTTTCTATAGCCTGATGCCTCTTGAATTTTGCATTGGAGTTTGACAAGAGGCATGAACTGAATGTGCTGCAGAGCCAGAGCTCATTCCCATTTCAGTTCTCCAGGAACATACAAGGGAATATTTCACTTCATCTTCTCATTCTGCCTCTCTCACCACTGTCAGAGGAGGGTTCCTCTGCACACAAACACACCTTACCTAAGAAAATCCCCCTCAGTAAAAGCACACAGTTAAACATATGCCAGGGCATGTCTCCTACCACAAAGACATATATATATATATCTAAATACACAGTACACAGAGCCTCATTCACATCCTGAACAACCAGGTTCAAAGCATTCTGAACAAAAAGGGAAACCCCCAGGGTCTCAGGGAGAAAGTTTGCACAGACACCACAACTCCCTGTCTTGCTGCAGCATCCTCAAGATCCTCACCCCAGGAGACAATTCCACTGCACAGAACTTGGGGAATCCAAATACCTGGCCCTGCAGGGAGCTTGCAGGGTACAAACCCCCCACCCTCAGAATGCTGAAGTTCTGTTCTTTGTCTTTCAGGAAAGAGTAGAAGAGAGGGATACACATCCAGGCCAGAAAAGAATGTGTGAAGAGCCTCATTACTGCTGTTACTGTAGGACATGCATTGCCTACTTATAACAAAAGCCTGGCTGCACTGGATGGAGTAAATATTCATATACTGTTGCTTTAAATAAACAGACAGAGGAAAAAATAATTGCATTTGTTTTGTACATAGAACGAAATGATACAGGAAGTTTTGGGGCACGGATGGGATTTTTACCAACTCTGTAAGTGAAAACATTGACTGAGGGACCTTTTTACCCCCACATCTGCTCTAGTGAAGCCCTGGCATGTGGAAAGGGGTGCAGCTCTCAGGAAACAGGATTTCATATCACACATTGATGGAAGTCAGCAATTCCTCTCTGGAAACACAAGAAAGAACCACTTAGGTAACCAGACAACTGTATCTCACTACATTAGGTAGCTCTTCAAGGGTACAGTGAAGTTCCCTCAGGCAGGCAGGCTCCAAGCCACTGTTCAAAACCAATTTCTTAAGCCTCAACTGTCTGAAAACAAGCATGGAAGAAGAGCTTTGAAGCAGCAACAAAAATAGGTATTCACATCACCCAGAGCCACTGCAGGCTCCGGGTCCAGCCCCCCTGGGTGCTCAGGGAAGAGAACCCCTCTGCAGGGGTGATTTACAGAACCTGTCAGAGGGAGAGAGGGCCAGAAACCCATAAAGCAAATAAGGGATATTGGGAACTGACATTGGAGAGCTTAAAAATGGAAATGAATGCCCTTGAGCTGACAAGGATGAGGCTAAACCCATCAATCCTGGCTCCCACCAAAGGATGAGCCAGTTGTGCAGCCCAGGGAGTTGGGGAGCAGCAGGACACCAGTGACTGTGGCTGTGCTGGCCTGGCCAGAGCCATTCCCAGCCCTGCTTGGCTCCCCCAGAGAGCCCAACAGACCCTCCCCCCTCTCCCAGCTGGCATCAGTGATCCCAAGGCAGGGAGGCTTCCCTTCCCAGTCTGCCCAGAGCACACATCCCAGTGCCACCATGGAGGAGTCAAACAGGAAGATTGTCACATTCCCATCCCTACTGGCACAGGGAAAAAACCCCAAAAAACAACAGACCCTAATTTTCACTCCTAGCTCTCTAAGTCAGACTCCTTGACAGAACAGGCTGTCAAGCAAAGACTTCTTTCTTCCTCCTCCTCCATCCATTTCAAATGTCAAACAAATCGAGGCCAGCTCTGAGGGCTCCAAAACCTGGGCTCCTGCAGCTCCAAAGCACTGACTTGCATTTCATCAGGGATCTTAGAGCCTTGTGTTGTAAATAAGTCAAGGGCAGCTGAAATAATACACCTGTCAAACAACACTGAGCTTCCAATTTCCCCTGACAGCATCAGCACACGTGCTGCTGCTGCTGCCTTTTACAAGGGGCTGCCAGGAGGAATCAATTCCTTAAACACCCTGTGATGTATAAACATGTGCTCTCCTACTTCCCAATGTTCTGGCCATTGACCGCAGATCTGGGAGAGGCTCCACTTCCAATCTTCCCTTCTCACCTTGGGCTTGGGCCAGACCTGGTTCCAGCTTTCTGCTGGGAGATTTACTGCAGGCAGGGCAGGGGTGGTGCCCAGCACTTTGTTTTGTGCCCCTGTCTTCACTTATGGCTTTGTCACATGGTAATCTGGCCAGGTAAGAGTCTGTGCCAGGTACCTGCACACAGGAAGACTCTTCTGGGATTTGTTTGCTGCTTATAAGACAGATTGATTTTATTTTTAGAGGAAAACACACATATTAAGAAATAAGCGCTATCTTTGCTGAATTAATGGTTTTCATGTTAATACATAGAGGCTAATTAGAAAATAGGAATTCATTAAAGTAATTAAAGAATAGATTCAGGGCTCTGCAAGTAGAAATATATTAAAGTTTGCAAAGAACTCAGGTATTTTGACAGCTGTGTCATAGCAAAGCCCTTGTGGCTTCTCCAGTCATTCAAGTCAGGACTGACACCTGCTGAAGGTGTGAAATGCTCGTTGCAGCCCCTACCCTGGATGGGAGGTAACAGTGCTCCACTTCCAGGAGTTTGGCTTGTTCCAGCAGCCTTTGGGGGAGGGAATGGTATGGAAACCTTCTGCAGAGAGCTGCTCAACTTCTGACCATTTAACTTAATGAATGAGAGGAGCTCAGTGTGTGCTGCAGTCAGTGCAGGCGTCGGAGAATGAATCATAAATAATGCAAACAGGCAGCTTGGGATGAGAGGAAAAGGTGCTTCAGGACAGCCCTGCTGCTCCTGCATCAGCTCCTGCACACCAGAGGGGCACAGCAAAGCAACTTGTAGGTGCTTAAAGATGTGAGGTACAGGCAAAAGCAGGAATAACATGTCATTTAAAGCACCTCTTGGAGCTCTGGCTGTTGGCTCAGTGTTTTCTTTGAGAAGCCAGTATCATTTTCTCCAGCTCCTGTTTATCTGCTCCAAGCCAGGCTCTCAAACAAGCCATGAGGTTTAACAAATCCCCATGCTCTGAGAGGTGCAGAGGGATCCACTTGCCTTTCAGGGGTGGAGAAACTGAAGTTCAGGGAAGTCAGTGTTTGCTCAAAGTCAAAAGATGCCTGCTGGAAGCAGAAATAGAGGAGATGGCACAATTCACAACATATGGGACAGATCTTTGGTGCTATAAACTGAAATTAAGTCATCAATCCTCTTTTGTGGACCAAAGACACTTGTGCTTATCAATTCAATAACTGGTAGAAAAGGTTAATTCAAGGTCTTAATTTCATGTTTAACAGGCTGTGCTGGGTCAGATCCATGTTCCTTATAATCTACTACCCTGTTTTATGCAGTGGCCAAATACAGAGATGGGAACAAAGAACAGAGCAAACATATCCAAGCCTCCACTCTGAGCACTGATTTATCCGGCCATAATAGTGAGGGTAATTGCATTAAAATTATTAAGACTCAAGCTAAGACTTGGACCATTGAGCATAAGCTTAGCCAAATTATTTTTACTTCTGTCCAACTCTGTGTGCTATCAGCTCATTTACTAAGGTAAATGATCACAAGTTTAGCAACTCTGCAGAAGGTTTTGATAACATTCCCTCGATCAAAGGGCAGTTCTGGAGCCAGCAAAGCAGTTTCTGCAAGCAGAACATTGTTACCCAGCCCCCCCAGCATTTTACAACTTCATTGGGTGTCAGTGCCTGACACAAAAGACTCAAAAAGCCTGGAACATCCTTCCAAGTGACACCACAGGCTGAGCAGGAACATGAGCCAAAACACTGACCAAATGTTTCCACTTTGTGTCAGGAAACAAAAATAAGTGTTGACAAATAAAAGCACAAGAGCTGGGCCAGGCAAGAGATTCTTCAATATTTCCATGTGTCTGGCTTTTTGCTTTCTAATGTTGACACATGCGAAAAAATCCCTGCTGTGCCTCGATCTGGGAACACATCCCAGAGCCAGGGAAGGTGCCAGCCCTTGCAGCAGGCGCTCGCCTGTCACCATCCACCAGCAGGGCACACAGTGGGGACAAGGCAGAGGGCTCTGCAGGGTCACATTCAGCTTTGGGCACCTCGAACAGCCCTGTCCCACAGCCCCCCTGGCAGCCAGACAGGCTGGGATGGGGCAGGGGGGCTCACCTGCCCTGCTCTGGCTGAGGACAGGGCTACCTTGCTGTGCCCTTGGGCAATCAGGTCCCTCTGCACCCTCTGACTGCTGTGGCACAACTGAGGGGCAGAAGGAGCTGCTCTCCCTCTCCCCAGGAGGACAGACACCTGCCAGTGACAGCAGACCTCCTCCCTCACTGCCTCCCACCTCTCCCAGCACTGCCTGAGCTGCACTGGTTTCTCAAAGAATGAAGGGACACAACAGGCAGGTCCTTCTGCCAAAACCTCCACTCCGGGGCCATGTGATGCCAAGCAGTGGTGCCCATGTCCCAGCAATGCACCAGGTGATCTCCAAGGGCTGTGGCACCATCCTGGCATGGTCTATTGTCCCATGTCCCCCAGTGCTCCCTCACCCCACTGGGTCATTCTACAGAGTCACTGCCTAAGGATCCATAATCTGCTCTGAGATAACTCACTGGGAGTGTTCAAAACCCAGCAGAGTGTTCTTTTGAGCACCTGCTCCAGACTGACTCTTCAGACAGTTACCAAGAGAAGGAGGTGCTTCTCAGGAGCAACATGTCCCACCCCCATCCCAAAGCAGGCTCCTCTAAGGCAGAAGAACCTCCCTCATCTCTTTTTTCCTCTTCCTTGACTAAAGCAATACAGGTGAGCAGATCAGATGCCATCATTGGTGCTGCCTTTCTCAGCACAGTGGTGGAAACAAAAGTCATCTCAACCAAAAAGGCTCATTTTGACAGCAGGAATCAGCTCCCCAGAAACAAGGATATTTTTTGATCCCCACCTTCCATTCCACCCTGCAGCTGTGCAGACCTGGGGAGGAAGGATTTAGATTACACTGTCTAGCAAAGCCTTCAAATGAGATTGCTTTTGGCTGCAAGCACAGCAATACATTTGCAAAATCACTCCAGCACCCTCTGACTCCAGCAAGGGGTCAGCTGCACAATTCCATTCCCCTCCTGCAGATATAAAAGGAAACAATCCAAAGTGGGAGGGCTGCAAGGAAAATATTCTGGCTGAGTCAGGATGGGACAGCAAAATAGGAAGAATAGGGAATGAGTAGCATCTCTCCTCAGAGCTGGGGGTACCTTTCGGTCTGAGAGAGCAGTTTGTGAAGATTGGGGAGCTTCAGGAGATTTAAAGCACCAAGAATAAAAGTAATTATGATCACAAAAATCACTTCTGTAGATCTGATGTGGTCTTAGGGAAGTGTTGGCCTCCAGTGGAGAGCTTTCCTTCCAAGGGCCATTCCATTATAAAGATTCTCCCATGTTTTATCAGGATAATGATATTCTGCAGCCTCTCCCTCCGTGCAGATGCCACAGGATGTGTCTGAGCACCCAAACGTGTGCAAATCCAACACTTGAACCCTCCTGTCTCCTGCTAAATGTGGCTGAAGTGAGCTAATGGTGCAGAAGTTACAGATACAGACACTGATTATGTAAGGCTCATTTCTTTAAGAAACTATGCTAAAAGCAGCAATAAAAAGCTGTGTTGTCTTCCACATATTCTAAGGTTAAACCAACCCTGCACTATAAACATCACAGAGATCTGCTTGGATCCTTTCCCCTCAAACCTTGCCCAGGTTCAGCACCAGAACAGTCAGTGACTTTTCAGACTATTTACATCATCTCCAAGAAGAGAATGTCTGGAGTAGTGACTGCTGGAGAAACTATTCCATCACACCTCCCAAAGGACATTATGACAGCAGGTTTTTATTCCAGAATAAAACCCACTCCAAAGTAATTAGCATCCTTCCAAAGCAGAGTAATTATTCCACAGTCAAGTCACTTCTGTTCCAGAAGTGTGTCCATGCAGGCAGCTATTCTGGAATGTTTCCGGCTGAAGAGCTTATTCTGCAGCAGCTCTTTGTCACACCCAGGGAATGCCAATCAGCTCATTTCCCCTCTTATGGGGAGGGAAATCAAATTAGAAAACTGGTGTTCTTTAGGAGATGTTTGAACCAATTTCAACAACCCACCAGTTTAAAGGAATTTTTCTTCTTTTTTTGCCAGTTTTATAACCACTGGCAGGAATTCAAGGAGAAAGGTCAAATTCTTCCCCTGCCCCTAAAGAAAAGGCAACAGCTAGGCTCAGCTCTGTTATTAGTTAGCAGAGCATCCACAGGGAAGAGGATTTTTATGAACTCTCCAACCATGCACAAAGCTTCAGAAGCGAACATTTTATTAGACACCAGAGACTCCACCACAAATCACAAGGCTGAAGGAAAGCTGGCTGTGCTGCTTCTGCAGCTCCTGGAACTGCTTGTTCTACAATAAAAGGACAACTAATACCTGAATACATAAGTAGGTCTGTGCCCTGGTGCCTGGCCCAGGGGACAGTGACACCAGGGCTGGTCACAGGAGGTGAGAGCATCTCCTTGCCAAAATCCCCCTCCAGACTGGTGACAACAAAAGGGTTAATGGAGACCAGAATGGCCTGGGATGATTTTTACTGTGGGCTGGCATGTACTTAAACGTCCTGATCTATCTTTGGAGCTCCTTAGCATATTTGCTCAGCTTATTTGCATACACAAATATAAACCCTACTCTCCAAAAATTGCTCAAGCAGAGTCAGGAGCAAATTAAACACTCAAGCTGAGGAGAGAGAGGGAGCATAAGAAAATAGTAGCTCTGGCATGTTCTGGTCCTGTAGCCTACATGACTTAAAGAGAAGAGACTTGCAAACATCAAATACTGGGGGAAAACATGACAGCAAAGCCATGCCAGAGTAAGGGAGGGAGATGCATCAGTAGTTTATTCCTGCATCTTTTCCCAGCTAATATGGAAGCTGTATCTGTCAGCAGCAACAGGGATTGCATCTCACTGCAGAACAACCTGGGGAGAGATCAAGGCATGAGCCCAGACCCAGAGCTTTTTTGGGCCAGATTTCCAGGGCTTCAATCAAGCTTTGCCTGGCAGAGACTCAGCTGCATTGGTCCTGCATGTGAGGGCAGGAGCTGGCCAGGCTGGCTGAGCAGATCCCACTGGGGGTCTGTGTCAAAAGCCAGATAGGAAAGGCAGGGGACAGTGGCTGGTCCCTCCCTCAGCCAAAGCAAACAGGTGGGGTTGTGGCTCTGAGACAAGGGGATGAACTACCCTGACTTTTTGGGCTGTAAATACCTGTGATTTTTACCCAGAGGGGTGTGGGAAGGAAATTGTTTAGTGGGATTCTGGTGAACAAAAGCTCACCCCAGGCTCTGTACCAACACCCTGCACGCAGAGCTCACCCAGGAGATGGATGGGAGGCTTAGGAAACACAAGCCTCAAAGAAAGGTCAAATGAAATTGGCTTGCTCAGCCCAGGTAAGAGTTTTCTGAGCTGGAGATAGAGCAGATTTCTCTTATGTAAAAGGTTGCTCTGAAAAGAAAAGAGAGCAATTATCCTTCAGGCCATGGGAGGCAGGACAGGGGGAAATGGGGTGAATGTGCACAGGAAACAGAAAAAGGGAGATTTAAGTTTCTTGTTAGGATAAACTTTTAATGCTGAGGAGAAGTGCACTACTCAGTGCACGGATTCCTTGTTTCCCCTTCAACACATCTCAGCTTGAGAAAACTTTGGATTTGGATTAAAAGTTGTGGTCAATGCTCAGCCTGCTTGTACCACCAGAGGAGTTTCTCCCCAGCTGGGATTTTTCCCGAAATTTTGTATCCTGACTCTTCCCAAAGCTGCCTCTATTTTTGCCACACAAGGAAAAAATCTTGGCCAAAAAAAAAAGAAAAAAAAAAAGAATTGCTGTGCCTGGGGGAAGTTGGGCACATTCAGTGACAAAAATGGGAAGAGATCCCAACAATTCACTGCTGCTTGCCTTTGATCTGCTGAATAATTCTTGCAAGGCCAAGGAGCTTCTTGGGCACATTTTTAAAGACTTTAGTGGGGAATTCTGGAGCTGAGGTTGCCAGTGAATAGCACAGGATACACACAAAGGATTCTCAAGCATTTAGAGGAGCAGAGTGAGGAATCCTTTTTGTTCTGGGCATGTAACACTAGCAAACCTGTCAGCTCTCGTTTCACTTGGTGACTTGGGTAAATCTCTCTGTCTCTTTGTCTATTCCTGCTTTTCTTCCTTTCTTTTACTGTGTTTTTTTCCTGAGAAACAGTTGACATGAAAAATGAGAAACAAGAATTGCATTGTCAGACAGAACCACATACATGTAATGAATTGTAAGCTGGTTGACCCTTCCTGGGTATTGATTCTGCTCTTTAACTAGGAGGGGAGGCACGGGCTGCTTTGCAGGCACTGATAAAAGGCAAAAGAAATCTGCCAAATAAAAATTGAGCCCAGGATTTTCTCATTTTAAGCTTAAGCTTGTCACTTGCAGAGCTGCTGGAGCACTACTACAATGCAATTCTTTCACTGAAAAGCAGCTCTCCCCCCAAAACACCATTTTCTGTGAGCATGAGAAACTTGCCTGCTTTCATTTATCACACTTTTTATCGTAAGGAAAATGTAAATAATTGAGACCACGGGCAAACCCAGTGTTCTAAAAAAGAAAGCTCCAAACGTTTTGCTTTCTGCAAATTCTATCTCCCATCAAAACCTTAAAGATGCTCATGAAATATTTTCACCCACCGAAGAAGCATTTTTATGAGAAAACATATTTCCTGGAAAAAAACAAATCTGCATTTTTCAAACAGCTGCAGTAAATCCTTATCTCGCAGGGATGCTGAGAGAGGAATGCTAAGCTTTAAGCAGTTTTAGACACAGATCTTCAGCTGGCATAAATCACAGTTCCACCAAAACAACAGCCTTTGAAACCCACACACAACTCCAGAAAGCCTCTCCTGTCCTACACCAGGTGACCACTTGGCCCGGCCCATGCAGAAACAAGCACTCCAAGGGACACATTCCTAACTTAAAGCTAAAACCATATTTAATCAGCCCGGCAGAACACCTGGATAAACCCACACGACTCACACTTAAACCCTTAAGCACATTCCTCGGTATCACACCATTGCAAATGATTTGGAACAGGTAACAAAGCACTGCCATAACTTCCCCTGCCACATGATGGATGTTGTTTGCATTGTGAGAGCAGCACACGCTGATTGACTGCACACAGGAGCAGCACAGACCAAAGGACAGGTGCTTAAAGAAAAGACTTCCAAATGAGAGCAGAAACACTCAGTGAATTTCCAATACACAGATATATTCTGAAGTTATTCTCCCTCTCCCCCCCGCCCAAACCCAGCAGGCCAGGCAAAAAAATAAAGCTCTTTAAATCTTTTTGAGCAGAGAAGTGCAACAATGAGCCCTCGATGGCTGCAAACAGCAGCAGGAGAGGGCAGGTGACTCCAAACATTGTGCTTCCAAGCAGATACTCAGCCTGCTGCTCTCCATCACTGCTGCCTGCACCAGGGAACAGGCTGCAGCTTTTCCCTCTCTTTCCTTTAGTAAAAACACCTCCTGTACCCATCTTGCTGCCATGGGCATAACCCAGGGGGGATCCAGGGGTGCAAAGGGCTCCTCCACAACCCCTTCACCCACCAAAACCAGCCTTCCCTTTATTAATCTTTCACAGAATGTGACTGTAAATGGCTTCAAGTTCCTGTTTTCAGCAGAACCAGCCCAATTTCAGAGGGCTGCTCAGGGACTCTGCCCACCTTTCTCTGGGCCATACAAGGATGAGGGGAAGCTCATGGGGTACAAGGGGCTAACAGAGACCTCGGGCTCTGGCAAGGTTAGAGGCCAGCAGGTGCAAAAAGGCAGGACACCAGGATTTGGGTAAAGCACTTGAAATGCTCATGATTAAATAGAGAAATCCAGGAAATTCAGTGATCACAGAAAACACCAAAACTCCCCTTTTATATTTTGCATCCAACAAAAAAATCACTGCCTTATTCCCTGCCTCACTCAGCCCTTCCCTGGGACAGCCTGGCTGCTGCCTGGAGCTTCCAAACCCCCAAAAAGCTGCTGAGCCCCACTGTGGGACACACTGCATGCCCTGCAGCCATCTGACCTTACTGCAAGGCAGAGGAGGAGGAGCAGAGGGACAGACTGTAAATGCCAAGCCAACAGATGGGCATTTCTGACTGAATTTTTAGCTGTTCCCCTTGATACTCTTCAGAGGAGTGCAAAGCCTCCCATGGCACAGCCTGGGCAAATTTAACTCCTCCACCACCGAGGAGAAACACCCAGGGAAGGGTTTGGGGCTGGGCTACACACACTCAGAGCTTTCCCTTATTTTCTTTGTCCTTTCCTCAATGCACTGAAAGCAGTGTTAAAAAAAATAAAAAGCCCCAAACCCCTACAACTCAAGAAACAACCAGAGAGAGAAAAGTGCTGTGTCGACACTTCTGGGGCAAGGCAAGGAGGCAGAGCTGGAAATGTTGGGCTGTGCAGCTGCTGCCTCCCTGACAGATCCCACTGCTCTTTAGCACACACTCAAATCCCTGAGCCAGCCACAGCCTGCTCCCCTCCCTCCCTCGGCACTCCAGGCTGGAGGAAGATGCTCAGAAACAAAAACCAGAAGTAACAGAAAGTTTTCCTACCTTATCCTGCAGCTCTGAGGTTGAGGGAGGCAGATGGGAAAGTCTCCAGCTAAGCAGACTGTCCTAAAAGGTGGAAGAGGCTTGTGCTTCTCAATAAATACCCACCCAGCAGAGGTGCCCCAGGTGATGGTGATGATGGTGATGGTGGGGCCATCATGGCTTTACCTGACACACCTGGGTAAAGAGGGCACAAAAACAGGCTCAGGTGAAAACCATAACCCTCTCCAAGGCCACAACCCAAGGTAGCACCTTTAGGTGATTTTGAATTGATTGAATAAACTCATACTGAAGATGGGAGATAATATGTTCCCAAGGAGAAGTCTGAGGAGAGAACCTAAAACCTAATTGTCCCAATTATTGGGATCAGCTGCGTGCCCTGGTGAGGCTCAGCCCTGCTCATATTGCTTTCACCTGCAGCTCCATGAAACAGTCATGCTGCCTGCATGTCTGCCCCTTTGCTGCTTATCCTACAGAGTTCCCAAATCCCTGTCCAGATTCCCTCCCTTCACAGGACACAAAACAATGCAAGGGTGAAATTCTGTTGGATTTAGGGCTGGGAGGAGAAGGACTTATTTAATAATGCATTTTGTTTTGCAAAGTCAATCAAGTTTAGCTCTTGTTCCTTGCTTGGATGAGTGGAAAAGATCCCGCTATGCCAAGCTGATTCTCAGGCATCCTGAGGGAATAACCACAATTATTATCAGAACTGCACCATGATGCAAATGATGATTATGAGCTTGAAATTCCCCATCTGTTAATACTCATTGAAAAGACCCGAAATCCCTCAATTCCAACAAAAATACCTGGCTGGAGCAAAAAGGGGCTGTCCCACAGTGAGTTGGACAGGCTGAATTCCTGAGCTCCAGCTGCAAAACTGGCCCCCAGACCTGAGTCTCAGGTGAGCTCCAGTCCAAGGCCAGCTTTTGATCAAGCTTTGGAGTGAGGGAAGAGCTGCAAGGTCTAAGCAACACTCAGTGGTGGGGGTAGCAAGGGAAATGCTTTATGCTGATCACATGGAAAATAACATCAAAGCCCGAACAATAAAGTGAATTTATTAAATTGGTCCAAAAAAAGTTTATTTTAAAATCAATTCGTATTGAACGTCCATAACAAAGAAATCATAACCTCCTGGCAGAGTAATGAACTTGAATTGACCTCAGCCACTCATCCTGAGAGACTGAAGCCACCACTCAACACAGACAGCCCCTCACCTGCTCAATCCATGCCCTGCTCCACTGAGAAAAGCAGTGGTTCTGGAATTTAGCACTGAATCTCCCCAGTCTAGAAAGAAACCTCACTCTAAGCAAGCAAGAAATAAAAGAAAAACAAGAAAGAAAAGAAAAACAAAGAAGAAAATCGAGAAAATAAACTCCCAGTGAGTGCAGAGAAGGACACCTGTACCCACCTGCTTCTAAAATTACATTTCTTTCCATATGCTTCCCCGAGCCTTTGGGAAATGACAGAGACTTGGGTCCAATGCCAGCTGCCCACATCCCAGATTTTCCCCACGAGTGACCTTTCCACAGCCTTGCAGGTGTCCCAGTGAGCTTTCCCTTGCTCCCCCGAGGTGAATGGTGACACAGTGATGCTCTGAGCAAGGGGCTGGACCAATCTCTAGGGAAGCAGCGACTTCTGGATACTGAGAGGTGTCACCAAATCACAGCAAAACTCTGCAAAAGAATCCTGGAGACAAAAAATGCCCAGAACAAGCACTCAGGCCATTGAAAGAGCTGTCTTTTCCCTAGATGTCTGCCAGGCTTGGCTGGCTCTGCTTCCCAGGAAGTTGCTAAGAGGGGCACTGAAAGTGGAATTTGATGAAACAGCTTGAAATCCAGCACTAGACTTTTGTTCTCCACCTTCCACCGAGTGACCCCAGTCTCACCAGCACTGTTCCTTCCTCTGATCAGATCCAAACCCTTGGAATTCCTTCTCCCCAGACTGTGGCCAGAAAGTTGATAGGTGCACATCACCACAACCTGGTTTGGGATGAGCCAGTCTGAGACAATGATTTATTTTGCTAAGTCCCAGATACTGGAACAAAACCAGGGTGCTTGGACAGGCAGGATCTTCTGAAACGTGGAAACATCATACCTTGGAGAAATTTCTCTTCCAGCAGGAGCCAGGAAGGAGGTAGCAGAAGTGATTAGTGGAGCAGCCCAGACCCACACACAGCCAGCAGGTTGCACACACCTTGCTTCCCTCGGCAAGTCAGGCTTAGCATCTTAAAAAGCCCCAACCAGCAGCACACATTCCCTACGAGCCCCCTCTTTTTAGAGCTGTAATCAGGAGAACATTTTGTCTCCCAGTCGGATCAGCATGTCTGGAAACGAAGAGGGGGCAGCCCTGCTCCTCTTTTCTTCTCTTTTCTTGCAAGTGAGAGCAGTGAAGGGAGGGGAAGGCAAATGTGCAGCTCAGAGCTGAGGTGGCCCAGCGAGGGCATTGGTGCTGTTATCCCAAGGGAGTGTGGAAGAATGGAGAGGAGCACAAGGTGGAAGAAAAGCTCCATTCAGCTGTGCATTTCATTTACGTTTTATAACCAAACTTCAAAGTGCTGATTGATCAGAAGGGCTTCGCTCAGTACAAAGAGCAGGATGATTAAAGCTCACAGGAGCAGTGATTGTGAGGCAGCAGTGAAGTTGCTCTCCCTTCCTGATGGAGGTATGTTTATCCTGCCAAGGTTTACACCTGCTCCTCAAATAAGAAAAGAGCCTTTTGGCTCTCTGTATTTGTGTTATAACCACAAGTAACGAGGTCTCCAAGACTAAGGAGAGAAGGTGCAGCCTCCTTTCCAGCTGTGTGTTTAACAAATGGCCTTGCCCAAGAAATGGATGCACAAGAAGGAAAGGCACCCATGGGTGTCACCAGGTGAACACCAACCCATGCTGAGAAGGAAAGGCCAAAGGACCACAGTGTGTGTGAGCCAGCACTGCCCAGTGGGGATGATTTAATCCCTCCCTGAGCAGGACAAGGAAAACCCACGGGGCTCCTCCCAGCATGGGGAAGGAGTGAGGCAGTGGCCACTGCAGTGGGCAGAGCACTTGCTCCTGCTGTGCCTCGGAGCCCCCAGCTGTACAACAGGCGGAATGACAGTCCTGCTGCACATCCCATACCTGCCTGCTCCTCTGAGGTACCCCAGGCACCCCTGGGGGCTGTGCAGCACCTGCCACACCGAAACCCAGGCTGCAACTTGTGTCAACCCCCCAATATTATATATATGAAGCAGCCCCATTGTGAGTTCCATCCCCCACATTGGAACAGCCACCAAAATATCCGTGGAGTGTCCAAAACACCCACCACAGACCCACAGCCCAATGTCACCCAATGTCACTCTCTCTCTGGCCTCTCCAGCTCCAAGACAAAGTCGTGTCACATTAAAGCCCATCTCATAAAGCCTTATCAGGGACATGGATCAAAGCTTGGATAACAGCTCTCTTCAGACTCAGGAGTCAGATATTTCAGAGAACTGACTTGGATATGATCCAAATGATATAATTAAGGGATCAAGATGGAGTTAAACTGGACTTAAATAGCTCCAAAACAGTATCAGATACATTAGAGCACAACATAATTCTGCATTGCAGCATCCTTTGGAGGTTCTGGCACAGAGGTCCAGGTCCTGTTTTGTCTATATATTAAGACAGTGCTTAAATTCCTATGCCAAACAGTTCTCTGTTATTCCATATGCTGTCAAGATCTCTACAACTCACTGCCATAGTGATTTTAGTGTCTACAAAGCTTTCACCTTCATCTGCAGACCCTACAAATTCACCAGCAGAAGTGTGGATCCAGTGTAGCAAATTAAAGCCTGACAATACTGAGATTTGCTTTCCTTAATCCCTCGAACAGATCCTTTAAAAGGGCCTCAGACGTGAAATTCTTGGCTTAGACCCACCCTGGAAATTTTCAGCCTGCATCAAGCAGAGAAGGAGTTAAATCATGCCATAAAGAGAAAATTTTATGTGTGGGGAACAGCTTAAAACTGTTCAAAATTGTCAAGATTGCAATGAGCAATATGGACTGGCTTGTCTGGTGTGATACTGGTATAAAAAACTGGGGTTAAGTCCCAGATTTTGAGGCATTCTGAATTCCTTGTCCCACTTGACAATCTTTGCCTGTTCCCAAAGCTTCTCCCTAAAACAGCAGTTGAAAAAATAGCATTTGGAGACCTGAATGATTTAGAAATTGCCCCGATTTTTTATCTTTTTGATTCCTGAACATAAGTCACCTCTTGATTGAGAGTGTATCAGATCTCAAATTATATGTATTTTTTTTCCTGATTGAGGATACATTTGTGGTGAAAGGAGCCCTGTGTATTTTATTTACAGTGCCGTGCCTGGCTTTAAGATTGCCCAAACACAGTGATATATGCCTGCTTTGTTCTCCTCCTAGCATTTTCCTGCCTCTTTAGGGGGAGGTTTACGACTTTTTTTTGTGCAATATGAATTCAGCAGCCTATATATGTATTTTTTAATAATAAATACAATGTTTACAAGAACAAAACCTCGATTCCAGATAGAAATATGCCCCCATATGTGTGTCAGTGCCAGAGGCTCTGAGCTCTTCCCAGGGCTGAGGACCAGGAGGAAACCCTGCCATGCACATTGCTCAGCTGGCCCAAAGAGCTGCTCCTGGGACTCCCCAGCCCCGTCCCTGCATGGCTGAGCCCAGACCTGTGTGAGGAGGAGGAGGAGGACCCTTCATCCCAAGGGGTCTGGGAAGTCAGGGCTCACAACCCCAGCAGGCAGAGCTAACACATTTCTTTCCTGGTTCTGGTGCCAGATAATATTCCCATTGCCAAACTGGAGGGGGGGTTTGAGGTGTTGTGTTGTCACCCTGAAGGACACAGCCTGCTCACGAGTGTTGGTGTTTAACTCACCTGCTGCTCAGGGGACCAGGAGAGTGCAGGTTTTCATACACTTGGGACTACAAAGCTCAGTTTTAACCCAGCTGTCATGAGTATGATCCACACTTACACCAAAACTGCAGATAGACCCTTTTCCTGTCACATCTCCTTAAAAAAAGTGTATTTGGAATAGCAAACAGAAATATATGACAGTGTAGAAAATGACACTGGGGAGGCTACGGGGAAGCCGTAGCCAATGATCAGAACTAATGGATCACTGTTTAATAACAATACTTAGCACTTGAATAGGTTTGCAGCTTCAAAGAGCTGTGCAAACGGTAGATAATTAATCCACACAGAATCCCAGCCAGGTATTACTGGATTCTCTCCCTCCTTACACACTGCTCAGACGATTACAGCTCCTAATTGTCCCCACGGTCACAGTGCGGGGGTGCAGGGATTGCTAAAAGGGGAGGAAGCACATTGAGGCTCATGTGAAGCCCGGGATGCCCAAAATGAGAGGTTTCCACCCTTGGGAACATCGTTTCACTAAAGATTCCAGCGATCCTCTGGGCTGCTGTTGTTGTCACCCATTTTCACAGGGGAAGAAGGGAGCATCAGAAGATGAAGAGCCCATATAGGAATTTTGCAGAGGAGCAGGGGTAGGAAGCAGAGCTCAGGGGTCATTGCTGTGCTGGTGAGCAGCAGGGACAGTGATGGGAGAGCAGCTGAAGGTGTGCCCTGAGCTCTGCCTGGGCACAGGGCACTCCCTCCAGGTGCCACATTCCCCTCCCTGCCTCACTGTAAATATTTAGCCACGCTGGCTCTGGAACAGCAGCTGTCCAGGTGATAATAGACTAAATCCCTCCTCAAACACCCGGCTCCTCCTCCCCCTGGAAAGGCCATTTGCCTAATGCCACATTTGCAGGTTAATCTGATGCAGATCCGCCTGTGCCAGGTGGAGAGGAGCGCCCAGGAGCTGTGGAACACCCCGAGGCAGCACCCCTGGGACCTGCTCAGACCTGTCTGGAGGAAAAAAGCAGAAAGCAGGAGCACAACATCCCCTCTCCAGGGGCCTGGCAGCACAGGGAGTGCCAAAACACCCCCAGCTCTGGCACTGGGGGTACAGCCACTGGCTCACACCCTGGGCAGGGCAGGCTCTGAGCAACAAGGGGCAGGGGATGCCCCAGCCTGGCCATTCCTGAGCCACTGAACACCTGGGAAGGACCAGGGAGGAAGAAGCAAAGTGTCTTCACTGGCTTGTGATCACTCAGTTCATGTCCATTCTGCCACTGGCACACTGAGGGCTCTTTCAGCATTTTCTGCTGTTCCCACCTGTTGTGCACTTGGGGTATAAACTCTTGAAGGCAGGAGGTGTCCCCTGAAGGGCTATGTGTGGCACCTTCTCTGTGCTGTTCCAGGTGGGCTCACATCCCTCCCTCTCTGCTGATACTCCTGTGGCTGTGGAGTCACCCTACAGATGAAGAACAGAGCTAAGGGGATTTGTTCCTGTACTGCAGCCCAGCCAAGCTGCTGTGTCCTGAAACAAGAACACCCAGAGCAGGCAAAAGTGCAAATAATTCTGTCACACAGAGGACTTTTTAGCTCATCCCCTTCTCCCTGGCTGCTCTTCAGGACCAGCCCGGACCATTTCCACCTTCAGTCAGGAAATACCAGGCTTGATAGATCTGAGCTCTCCTGAGTCATCATGGATTTCTCCAGATCTCTCACTGTGTAGTTCTGTAGATCAAAAGACCCACTTCTCTTTCCCTTTTAGCATGTGGTTTCTGATTATTCAGTTGGGGGTCACAGTACAACTAACTAATCTTCAGGCTTACAGGGCACTTTGCCATCAGCCATTCAGCACAGGGGAGGGGAACAGAATTATTCCTTTCCTTTGTCACTTGTCCACACACTAATATCACAGCACTGAAAGGGATCAATGAGAATGTGCTGCTACACTTCCTTAATGCTTTATTACAGGCACCAGGGTCCTGCTAAACAGCATAATAAAATATCAATAAATAGACTGTTTGCCGTAAAGGCTCCTTCTGCGTCTGCAGTTTCTCCACCTCCAGCGTGATTTCTGCAGCTGGGGATGTTTCAGTGTAGCCAGAGGGTACTCTGGTATGCAGGGAAAGATGGGAATGGAGAGATGGATGAAGGAGTGGATAGACTCTAGCAGGCACAGGGATGTGGTTTTCTAGGCTGGAAAGAAACCAGCACATCACCAGAGAAACACTGATGCCACTAAAACTGTTCTGCTTCCAGCTTCCTACAAACAGCAAAGCCCCAAAGTGTTCACGAAAAGCAAGATGGATTCTCCTCGCTTCCTATCAGAGAAAAAGAAACATAGCACCGTTTTAGCTCCAGTTTTTGAACTAAGGTTTTGGGGACTGTTGGTGTGAAGGGGCATTTCATTGTGAAGGGAGCTAATACATGCACAGAAGCAGGGAACAAAATATAAAAAGGCTCACATGAATCATTGTGATTAAGCCTGAACAAAAATGGGTTTTGATGATTGATGAAAACCACCAGGATTTTCATTTCGGATAAAAAGAGGCTTTGACCTTCCCCCAGAGCAGGAAATCCTTTATCCATCCTGCTCTCCTACCTGCTCCCTTTCTGATAGCATCTTTTCTTTAGTGCCTCTGCCTGGAACACCTGAGCAAAGCTCTGCTGAGACAGCTGGGTGTGTGATGCAGCGGGGCATAACACACCTCCTTTTTCATTAATAGCTGCTGGCCTGCCCAAGCCTCTGAGTTAGCCAGGGCTCTGAATCTCAGCCAGTCTGTGCCTGAGAAATCTCTGCTGACCAAGGTCTGTCCTGCAGCTTCCCCTGGGGCTTTGGCAAAGCACCTGATAAAGATGTCTTCAGCGTGTCTGACATGGAGCTATTATGCTGTTTACAGGAGATCTGTCACAGACAAGTGCCTTCTGTACAGAGGCCATTTCCTCCCCAGGCAGAGCAGAGGACGCCCTAAATTAGCTCCCGAGGATGGAGTTATTCCAACACCCCCAGACACAAACCAAGCCATGCTTCAAGCTGCATGGAGCTGTGTCCTGTAGCGAGTTTGGCTTATGGGCTGTAAACTGTGCCTCATTTCTGCCCCCCTTCCTTCTCTGTTTGGCTTATGGATCTTGCAGTTTGTCCAATAATTCAGCCGGAGAGAGGGCAGAATTTGGAGGGGAGGGGCAGGGGATGGCGAGGCTGAGAAATACCTGCTGGGAATGCTTTGGAAGTCACCCAGAACCAGGAATACATCATCATGAAGAGGACTGTTAACATGAAACAAGGAGACAGGAGCTCTGCCTGCTGACTGAGTGGCTGCAGTGCCAGCCTGCAGGTCCATGGGCACAGCCCAAGAACTTTGGATGCCCAGGCTCCCTTTGAACCCTTCCCTCATCCCTTCTTTCCTGCCAGCAGCCAGGGGGGCAGATATCCTGCAGGAACCAGGGTCTTCCATGGCCTCTCTTCCCACTCTGTCACCGTGCCGTGGAGCAGAGCGAGGTGCACACACGTGTGTGCAGAGGATGGGAGGGGGGGAGCAGCACCAAGTGGTGAAGGGTTCATTTCTCTAATCATAAATTCAGCCTCCCGTAAATTCAATTCCGTGATGCTGCGCCTGTGACGTCAGTAAATCACAGCCATAAAGAAGGGAAGGCGAGAGCAGCACGGGCAGGGAATGTAAATGGCTCCGGGAAGGCGAGGCCATCGCTCACACTGGGCACTGTGGGGCTCGGGCACGACAGGCGGGTCTGGGGGCTGCAGGGATGCCCCTGCCAGCTCCTGCCCTGCCAGTGCCACCAGCTTCACCCATCCTGCAGGAGGTGGGATGAACCTCCTCACTCAGCTGAATGGCTTCAGTGGAGGGTACCTTGCATCTCCAGAAGGCTCTTAATAGCTGGGTCTCATCAGCTCTGCCTCATACATGAAAGCTGATATTCCTCTTGTCTTCCTGGCTGAATTTTCCCCAGAGGAACAGTGTTTACTGCACGTTGGGCACCTGCTGCACAGGGCTGGGTGTGGAGCTTTTGAAAGAGGGTGGGTTGCTCCTGTTCCCAACAGGTGAGCTCCTGCCCCCAGCAGCATCCTGATGCTCCCACTGAAGGTGCTCCTGCTCTGTGTATTGCAACACACAGAATCCCTCCAGATCCCACCAAGTGGGACAGGACTGCACATATTCTCGAGGGTGAATGAGGCCTTTGTGGCCTGACATCTCTGTGAGATTCCCAAGGACTCCCAGAGATGATGGGAGCTCTGCCTCCCTCTGCACACTGAAAACATCCTGCTCCATTACATGGCTGAATTCACCCTGCACAGCTCTGCCCAAGCTTCTCTCTCCAAAAGCAGATCACCACTGGCTCCCCCATCCAGGTGACCTTCTCCAGGGCCATTTCTCCCTTGCCACGTCACTGCCTGGCCATGGCATGTGTGGCTCTTGGCAGCACAATGTGACTCTGACCTGAGCTCCCCTGCTGCACGGGCTGAGCTCTGCAGAGCCAGGGCCAATCCAGCCCTGCCTGGCTCACAGCCCTGGGTGAATGAGGATGAACAGGGAGAGTCTCTGTGCTGGCAGCTCTGCAGCCTCCCCCCTGCCTCCCCAGCACCCCCTCTTTGAGTCCCCACTGCACCAGCACAACCAGTTTGGGATGTGGCTCCCTCTGCCTGGCTGTGTTGCTCCCCTGTCCCCTTCCAGGGTGTCTTTGTGACCCTCTGAGCTGGCACAGCCCTGCTGAGAGTGAAGCTAATGCTGTGTGACATCGTGCTCCCAGCACATCACACGCCGCTCACAGACCAGCTGAGGCTGCTCCCTGCCTCCTGTCCTGGAAACTTCCAGCACCAGACACCTCTGTCTCCCTGCAAAAAGCTTTTCCAGTGGTGCAGGGGGTTCTTTTAATGCAGCTGAAACCAGCCCGTCACAGACATTGCTGCCTCCTTTCCCCTCCCCACAGCAGGGTGACTAATTCAGCAGATTGGGTCATGATTCCTGCTGGGATCCAACCAAACCAGGAGTGGCAATGTTAGAGGAGATCCAGCCCTGCCAGGAGCAGACAGTCTCCACTGCTCCCCCATGCTAGAAGCTGGCTGTACTGCCCATGGCTGTGCATGGCAAAAGCCATCAATAAGGTCTGCTAGCAAGAAGCTGGGTAAAAGCTTCTGCCCTCCCCTCCTGCTTCCGTAGGAAAACTCATTTCAGCCCTGCAGGCCTCTTTTAGCTGTCTCCATCCCTCCTCTGTGGAGAGAAACACGGAGTCACAGCCAGGCTGGGGCCCTTTCTATTTGCAGCCTGTGCTTCAGCCACTCGCTGATAAAATGCCCCTCACACAGAAACAAAGAACAGCTTCTAAAAAGGAAAATCTACCCACCCTCCACCTCCAAAAACTGCTTCCAGTCTGACTGACAGCTTGGGAAAGTTCCTAATTATGTCCCCTGGACACTTTGGGGGCGACCCACCCCAGAGCGTGATTTGATGGCTCAGCGACTGGATGGCCTCGTTTGTACTGATTTATATTACAGAGCCAGTTCCAGCCTCATCAGCCTGGCTTGACCTAGTTTTTCCTCTTGCATAGGTCAATAAAAACACAGCAAATAGAGCTAATCAGACACTGAAGATGCACAGTTAATCCAGGCTGGCCCAAACTTAACAGGAACGCTGCAAACTCTGCTGTCAGAGAGAGAATAAATCTTTCCTTAAACAGTCAAAGGGAATTGTAGAAAGAACATGCCATTTCCAGGACAGATAATGCATGAGGCTTTTTCTTCCCTCTCTCAGCTTGCTTCCCTTTTGGTCTGCCTGCATCTGGTGGATGCTGCATGAGTCTCCTTCCCCTGGAAGCGAAGAGCATTGGTCCCTTCTCTGCACTGGCGTTGTAAGCAATCACCAAAAGGGCATGAAGTCAGACAAAAAGCAAATGAAAAAAAAATGTGTGCAGCTGGCTCAAGAGTGTCCAAATAAATCCTGGGTAAATGCCAGGCTGCCTTAGTCACTGGATCCAGCGGGAGGAGGACGACCTCCTTTAAACTGCGGAGCGAGAGGAAGGAAGAGTGGCCACATCCGAGGGCTGGCTGTGCCCTGGCCCCGAGCCACGGCTGTGGGCAGGAGCCTGGCAGGGCTGGGCTGGGCTGGCACACCACAGGCACACAGGACACACGCTGCAGGATGTGCCTCCCAGGACACACACGTGTGGGCACGTCCAGCAGGCACACACAGGCAGGGACACCCCAACCACAGCCTGGCTTTTGTGCAGGCACTGACTCACACGTGGCATGTGTGGGACCTGCACTGGAACATTTCTGGGAGAGGGATCAGAGCCTGCCAGGGACACACCTCCTATCCCCCCTCAGCCCTTCACCCCCAGGATGTGTTCAAGACATGTGTGCAGACATTGTCACCACTACATGTATCCCCCACACATGGTGGGTGTGCAGGGACACCTGTCTGTGCTCCCAGGGCCACTGTGTCCCTCTCTGATCCTGCTGGGAAGTGTTCTCTGTGCAGTTGTACAGTCACACTCCATGTGCTGGCCTGTCCACAGTAGGTGTGCAACAGTGTGAAATAGCAAGGGGTGTTATACAGACCCTACAGGTGCACTCAATATGCCCCCAGCACACCCCTATGCATTAACACAGCCTAAAACCTACTCAGTGCCTCTCACCAGCACCTTTTCCTCCCCAAAGCAGCCAAGTTCTACCACTAATGACAGACCATACCTGACAGGGTGCTCCAGCCCTTTGCCCTCCTGGGGTTACATGCCAGCCTGTGCTCTCAGCCCTCTCTTCTCCTGGCTCTTCCCTGGGGATTGTCATGCCTTGAGTGAAGGAGCCAGCTCTGAGTGATGACCTAACGAGGGCATCTCAATCTACCTGCTGATGAACCCAACACAGTTCAGGGTTGGCTTGGTCTAGGGCAGAGCTCAAGTGTGCATTTCCCTTGGAAAATTAATATTTGCTTTCTCCCATGGCAGACTCGTGCCTTGCAAAGCAGGCAGGAGCTGGTGCCTTTCCCAGGGAACGCTCCCTCACAGGCAGCTGTGGGAGAGCCAACCTCCCTTGTGCAGCCACTGCTGCCATCTCCACTCAGGGACAGAGCCCTCAGCGCTGCAGGCACTTGGAAGCAGCCTCATGAGGGCAGGCAACGGGGACAAGGTCACCCCAACCCACGCTGGCACTCAAGTGAGAACAGTCAGAGGCAATCCCAGGAGAATAAAAGCTGGCACCGAGACGCCAGCAGTGATGAGGTCTCCACTTCTGGACAGAGCTGTGATGCCCTAACTGACCTCAAACCACCCTGGGAAAGAACATCAATTCCTGCAGGCACTGAGCAGCTGAGTCCCCAGAAAGGAAACTGCATGGGGGGAGAAACAGCGGGGGAAACAGGGCTGGTGTGGAGGGGATGGAGGCTGAGGTGGCTCATGAAGGATGGCTGAGTCCCAGGGGACCACAGGGCAGAGCACAGAGGGATGGAAGGGCTCCCAGCCCACTGCAAGGTGTGCAGTGCCCACCTGCACATTGCCCTGGGTCTGCACACCAGTCTCCATCCACTGTGGGGAGAGACCTGCCCTGCCACCAGACCTGCACCGAACACCTTCACCAGGGAAGGGGCAGAAGCAGCAGGCTCCAGCTCTGCCTGCCCATGTGCTGGCTGCTCTCTCAGGAGATGCTGCTGGGTTTGCAGCGAGGGTGAAACAGCAGCTGACAAAAGCTATTCCCAGGCAATTAGCCCCGAGAGGCTGGCGAGGCTGTGACTGCTGCGCTGTGCTGCATCCAGGTTTGACTGCGCCGTTGCCAGGGCAGGGGGAAGGAGCAGGAGCTGAATGCACAGAAATATGCTTGGGTGTGTGTAGGAGCTCCCACTGCTCTCTTTAAAATGCAAGGGAATTTCCACACAGGATCCAGGGAAACTGCAGCTCTGAGACCTGGCCCTTGGCTTTGGCTCTCTTTGCAGCGACTGGGAAGAGCTGGGCACTCTCAGAGGCTCATTCTTCAGGGAGCAGTTGTGCAATCCCAGCTGCGTGCAGGGACACAGCCTGGCTCTCTCTGAAGAACTGTTTATTCCAAAGATTACAGCATTTAGTGTTAGCTTGGTGAGGAGAGGTTTATCAGCAAGGTTATGCTCCCAAGCCAACATCGTCGCACTGACGCAAACGCAAGTGGGATATGTCCGTCCAGAAAAGATACAACGAAGCAGTGTTTGAGATATCTGGATTTTATTTCCCCTATTTTATCACCACACACCCCAGCAGTAGTGCTGGAAAGCAGAGCAAGGCCAGGCACGGTGACTCCAGGAGCCAAGTGCCACCACCAGCTGATGAGACCTGCCCTGCTGTGCTGCCTCCAGAAGAGCCCTGCTCGCTGTGGATGCTGCCAGGGCTCCTGCACAGGATCAGTGTTTGCAGAGCAAACCCACCCTCCTGCCTGCTGGCCCTCCCCAGTCCCACTCCACAGCATTGTCCCCACGTCTCCAGCGTTGGAGCATCAGCGTAATGCGATGTGACACCTTCCCCCACACTTTGTTATAAATATCGTGTTTCACCGTAACTGTGTCTGACACCCCCTTGGAGGCATTTTCTCATGCTCCCAGCCGGGCTGTGGGCACGTGTGGACCCCCCCAGCCCGGCTGGCTCTGGTGGCAGGGGCTGCCCACCATCCCCTCTGTGGGATGGGGTGAGCCCTCTGCAGGGATTCCTCTGCCTTCATCCTCCTGCCCCGAGGAGCACATCCCTGCGAGGTCACACATCCCTGCGAGGTCACACATCCCTGCCTGCCCTCCCCATGGGATGGAGGGATGGGGCTCAGAGCTCCTGGCTGATGGTCCTTTCTGTGTCCCCACCGTCCCCGCTGCCCCGGGCAGCCCCTTCTCAACCACACGTGCCTGTAGTTATAGAAAATGCCACTAGATGTCTGTCAGGGTCCTGCACATCGGCTGCTGGGGACAGCCCTGGGGTGCGAGCTGTGCCTGGGTCAGTCCCGGCATCCCAGGCGGGGTTTCTGGTATTTTTGGACCTGTGCGAAAATCTCCCTTTGCCATTTCATACAATCACGGAATGGTTTGGAGTGGAAGGGACTTTAAAGATCATCCACTTCCAACCTTCTGCCATGGGCAGGGACACCTTCCACTAGACCAGGTTGCTCCAAGCCCCGTCCAACCTGGCCTTGGACATTCCCAAGGATGAGGCACCCACACCTTCTCTGGGCACTTATTTCCTATGAATTGGAGAACCACGTCCATGCAAACATACAAACTCATTTATTCCCTGGCTGGATTCTCTTTCCTGCAAGGCACAGCAGTCCCACTGGGATGGCTCTGCCCATGGAGTCACCCGTGGGGTTGGGAGCAGAGGCCAAGTGATGGATCTGCTGCCCCAAAGCCATCAGTGGGGCTCCTTCAGCCAAAGGGCAGCTGCAGCTTTATGGTTTCACCTCTTGGGTATCTCTCTGCAGCAGATGCACCACAATTACCATCACTGCTGAAAGGCAATTACTGCTCGAGCTGCTTGAGAAATGCCAGTTATTTTTCAGAGGGAATTTGGGAAGGAAATCATCTCTTTCTGTGCTTTGGGGAATTTGAAGTTTCCGCTAGCTTCTCTTTTTGCTCAAAAGAAAAGGATGGGAAACATGGTTTTTTAATACTGTTGATGTAAAAACATATTAAGGAAACACAAGGATAAAAAGAGAAGAATATTTTTGAGCAGAAAAGAGAGCATTTTACATATTTTACTTTTTTTCTAATCTATAACCAAAAATTTTAGGGTTTTTTTCTATTGCAAGAATATTTATCTCCCTATGTAATATAGTTTGAAAAAGTACTAACCAGCTTTAGGTCCAGGTCTCTCCTGCAGAGGTCAGGATAGCACAGGAGCCTCTGCATTCAGAGATGTCCCTCCCCATGGCAGCACAGCCCAACTCCAGCCCAAAGGGACTGTGACAGTCATGGAGCAGGAGGGCAATTTCCTCCCCTTTCCCTCAGAGCTGACAGCTCAATATGGGATCAAAGGGAAAACCCTGGTAAGTCTCCCAGAAAGGAGCTGGCTGGAAGGAAAAGGCAAAAGGCAGTTAAAAAGTAATGGGAAGGACAGAAGAGAGGGACAGAGATAGATACCTGGCTTCCAAGATGTGGGGATGTAAGGAGCACAAAGCATTCGGAAGTGCTCTAAGTTGTGTCTGAACAGCTCCCCTGGATGATGTGTCAAGTTGCTCCCAATCGCCTTGCCTTTCGAAAGCTTCCCCTCTCTCTTCTGCCTTTGTAATGGGTGGCTGTTTCTAATTATCTGTAAATGTTAAATGTTCTCTAATTCAATCAGAACAACTTGTTCACAGATGGCAAACCCTTCATCTGCTCAGTTTGCAGCGAAGTCTCTGACTCAAGAGCCATTGATCTCTCCCTTCCTGGAGAGGCTGGCTGGAGGTGAGGAGATGAAAGGAGCGTACAGGAACAATTCCAGGTCCTTCCCTTTTCCTTGAGAGCTCTCACACCATCCCCTGCTCCCGTGTAACCCATCCTAGGCAGGACACTGCCACAACCATTGGCAGAGGCTTGGCTTGGGCTCAGTCCCTCCTCTCTCCCCACTGCTGTTTCTCCTCATCTCATCTGCTCAGTCCTGTCCAGTGCCACCTGCTCCCACCCTGCAGTGGGTGCACAGTGTGGATTGCTGGATCCTGCTGCAGTTATGTCACAGCCTGGCCGTTTATCCCCCCCTGCATCCCCGCTCCTGTCACCACCACGCCAACTCATGTCACGCTCATGCCCAGCTGATGCTGATCCCGTTGGACTCCACGTTCTCATCTCCTTGCCTGCTGGTGAATGGCACATGCCAGCACTCTGTCCATTCTCATTCCCTGCTCCCAGCACATCCATCCCCCTCAGCCACAGCGTTTTTCCCCCTGCTGCTGCCCAGACCTGGTGCTTAGGGCAGAAAACTGCTGCCCAATGCCCAGGAACAGCTGTGACAGGGATCCTAAATCAGGTATCCCCATTCATGTCACTGAGATTTGCAATGTACACCACACGAAGCCGGGGGCATGGGGACAAAGCATGGGGGTGGTGAGGTTTTCTCATTAAACCCAAGCGAAACTCTCTGCTGCTGATTCTTAATGATTTATTGAAGCATCTCCTCTTCCACCCAGACCTAGAAAAGGGTCTCGCCTTTGATCAACTGGTGACTCACCATCTGCAGCCGAGGTGATTTACGACAAATGCAAGCTATTTCTGCACAGGGAAGGGGAGAAAAATAGGCCTCCTCATCACCGAGGGGGTGGGAAGGATGGAAAACAAGCCACCCACGGGCTAACAGTGGCTGGGCTGCTCCCCAGGCACCTCGTGGCTCCCCACGGCAAACACGCTGCTGCTGCTGCTGCTGCTGCTGCTGCAAGGGGTGTGGGGGAGACTCTGACGTCTCACACAAATGGCTCCACGCCAGGATGGGAATAGAACAGCTCAAATTATCCTCTTCACGTTGCTCGGCGGGGCTGGGTGTGGGTTTCCATCAGTCGTGCTGAGAGAGAGGGGTGAGGGCGCAGCCCACGGGGAGAAGAGCATCGCCAGACGCTGCTGAGCACAAATCCTGACCGTGCTACCAGGGCTGAACCTGCTCTTTTCAATGCCCATCCTTCCCTTCCTCATGGCATAGCCACAGACTAATCCCTTCCAGACTGAGAAACTCTGTTTCCTGGAAGACCTTTTCTTTTGAAGTCAAATCATGGCACCAAAATGAAATCCTTAAAGACCCCTATGTGCTTTCCATGGCATGCCTAAAAGCTGAAGTATCACCTCCACCATCCCTCTAGACTCCACTTGATGACTAAAATGCCTTTAGCTAAAAGACCATCCCCTTTTTAGAGAAGGAAGATGTTTGGTTGTTCAGGGTGTGAGGAGATTCACAGATATCATCCAGCCACCCATGAGAGACTCCCAGCATGGCAAGATGTGCAGAATCACTGGCCATGTCCTCCAACGACTGGCTAAGGAGAAGCAAAGTCATTAAAATGTGTTATATTGGCCGGAAAAATCCTTGGGAAGAAGCTCCATGCAAAGCCCCAGTGGGCAGAGTGCTGCACTGCTCAGGAGCAGTGATTAGGGAGAGCTTGTTAATGAAGCAGATTTTAGTGACTAAAGGCAAGTGGAGAGAGGAGAGAGAGAGCAGGCTGTTCATCAAATGGCATAATATGGGCTTGCTGCAGCTGATCCTTGGTGGACATAAATCAGTTCAGTTCTCCCAGCTTTTACCTGGTGAGGATCTGACCCAGGGGCTGTGGGAATCACTGAAGGCCACAGCACCCTCACCTCATCATAAAACTGCTCAGCTTTGGCCACTGCAGGTCTCAAAGCCTTTTGCAGACATCCAGAGCTGCTCCAGAGCCAGAAAGATTTTGCTCACTTTTCCAAACTTGCCTCTTTTTTCCATATAATCCCTGGAAGTTCACCGCTTTAAATGAGGGTGATCCCCTTGAAGCAGAGGACAGGGGTGTAATGGGACCCTGAGGAAAAGCAGAGTCAGCCCTGCTGTTCTGATCTCGCTGGGCCCTCCTCCTCTGTGATGAAAATCAGCATCACCCCATGGATAGCAGCAGAACATGACCAATTTCCTCTGTCTGAGGCTCCGCTCCCAGCTCCATGGTACGTGTTTTGCCCTGCATGGGAGATGAAAGGGTGGATCAGTGCCCTTAAAAGACCCAGCATGGGTTTCCCAGTGCACAGATGGTGTGCACAGGAGGATTGCACCCAAACATGCTGAAAAATATGCTTCCTGTTCCCTATTTCCCTCTCCCAACCTGTCATCCTCCTCCCCACCTTCACACCTTTCCCTTTGAGCAGGAGCAATGGGTTTCCAGAGAGCCCAGGTAATTCCCATTTCCTGCAGCAGATTCCCAAATTGCAAGGTATGAGCCTCTCCCTTTGCCTCTTGCCCTCAGTGATGGGCGAGTGTTCCAAAGTCACTGGAAAAGGAGTTCATGGGAGTTTTCTAGCCCGAGGGAAAGGCTAGCAAAGTCTTGCTAGTAGGACTAGAACAAGCCCTTCCCCCAAATAACTCCCAGTGGATGCATGAGAAATGTTACAAACTGTTTCAGAGCAGTTCCCAGACACCTCGAGCATGACTTTCCAATGGTTCTCTGGACACGCCAGCCTTTATCCTCTGTATTATCCACAGTGTGAGCACATCCAGGAGTTCTGATCTCCCTCCCCACGGTCAATCTGCTGTGACAAGAGGAAATTAGGTTTGATGGGAGCAGGGATGGGTGGTTTTGGAGAGACATCTCTCCTCCCCAGAGGGAAACTGGGACATCCAAAGGGAAAGGAGGCCTCTATGGAGACAGTGGTGTACAAGCACAGCAGACAGAAGCAGAGAGTGCAATCAGCTCTTACACAGCCTTTCCACATGTCCTTCAGGCACGAGTACCTCACTTTGGCAAGCTCTTGTAAATCTCTGTGGTTAGCAGTAAAAACAAGGCTTTTTCCCAGCCACCATCTGATCCTCTTCATCAATCACTGCTCTGCACTGCCCACCCATCCCTACTCATCCCGAGGATGAAGCTCATTTAGCCAAGCCCCTTCCCATCCAGCCCTTCATCACCAGGGATCGATATCCCTTATTGACTAAGCAGGGCCCAGCCATTAACGAGTTCATTTTCCATCACTTAGATGCAGATGGATTCCCTCAGGAGCTCCGGGGTCACCAAAGTTTCATTAACAGCGGCTGTAAAAGTATTTAAATACATTTAAAAGAATCACTTGACAAATGGAGTGAGCCCATAGTCCTACTCCTCTCAGGTTGTCTTAAAAGAGAAAAGAGACCTTTGGTACCCACAGAAGGACAAAAAGCCCTTAACAGCCTGTCCCTGCTATTATCCATCTCACAACACATCACTTCCACAGAGATTCAGTTTCCCATAATGTTCCAGATGGAAACCAGCTACTCATTTATCCCCGCTCTGGCTGAGCCTGTTCCAGCCACCAAGGGCTTTTGGCCTCCAAATTTTCCTGTTGGCTGTGACATGTTTGGTGGTAAACTGAGGCACGAGGTGATGGAGACTCAGCCCCAGATCTCAGTACACTGGCACAACAGCTATCATAAGCAGCAGAAACTCATGGGTGGAGAGTGATTGCTCCCACAATGAGACAGGAGGAGGGAACTGGCCCATGAGGAGAGGTTTGTCCTCTGGGAGAGAGCAGCAACATCACCCCACTGCCCCCTCTGCAGTCATTCCAGGCTGACAGAAACATTCCCCTTGGAGCCCCTCCAAACTCACATTGCTAACCCCTCAGACTGCAGCAAAATCCCTCTCAATAGACATCAGCCAGGCCCAGTTGGCATTGACAAAACAGGCTGTGAGGGGGATTACTCTGGGCTCACACAGCATTGTTTGGAGCAAAACCCCTTCCCTTCCTGGGCTGGTGGAGGAACATGCACAGGAAACCTCCACTGCCTGCCCAGCCTGGCAACAGCCTCCCCCTTCTCCCCAACAGAAGAGTCATTAATGCTGACAGGGTAAACTCAGCCTTTATTATTCATATCTCTATTTATTAAGGATTTATGCTGACAACCTCGAGGGTGATAAATCAGCATCCCCTGGATGTGTTCCCATGGCCCATTTGGAAGCTGCCAAGGCAGATGCCCACCTGGCCCGGTGAATGGGGACAGAGGGTCCTGTTCATAGGGGAACAGCTCTTTTGGGACAGCCAGGAATTAATGGCATGGCTGGAAACGAGGGATAGAGAGAATAACCTTTCCAGCATGTGCCTTAGAAACAAATGGCATAGATTGAAAGGGGCTGTTCACTGTGTTGGGATCAACTCACTCCAGATTTACACCAGAAATTCCCATGTCTGGGCTGGATTTGCTAAATGTAACACACCAGAATTGCTCCAGAGATGCACCTTGACATGGGGGAGTGGATCTGGCCCAAATTCATGGATTACAGAGGGTGAGAGTGGCTTTACCCCACTGAGGTCAATGTGCCCCTCCCCACTTTGCTGTCCTTTCACAACAGCATCAAATTTACACCGTCATGCTGTTGATCTGACAGCCTGCAAATGAGACAGACCTGCAAACCTCTCGACTTCTCACTCTGTGATCCATAGATCAGGTCCCAAAAGAGCTTATGCAAGAAAAGAAGCCTATTTGTCCAACTACTGGAAGCAAAAGGCTTATTTCCACTTGTGGATTTGCAGCATGCCCTGATCCTGATTCAGACCCGAAGCAGAGCGTGTCAGTGAATTTCCAGCACAGCAGAAATCCTCTCTGTGGCTTTTCCCTCATGGACTGCTGCACAGCAGCTTCTAACAAACACCCTCCATCAGAAGGCTCTTGGGTTGGGACTCTGTGTCCTGCCTTCCTTGCCACACATGGGCACTGCCAAGGCCCTGAGGAAGGCAGGGTATGGTGCTGTTCAATAATACATGCCATTTTCTAATACAATAACTGCCTGATCTGAACGGGCTGTGCTGGTGCTGGAGAGCACATCGTTCAGATGTTGGAGCTGAGAGACCAGTCTGAAGAGCAGAGAGAGAATTCCCTTTGCTGGACCTCATCAGCAATGCCCTTTGAAGTGTTTCTGCTGGTTTCATTTTTTATTTCTCCTCTGCTTTTTCTTCCCCCTGTGCCATCGGGTCTCTGTGGATGCTGTGCCTCATCTCCTGCCTGGTGCTGGCCCTCCATGGACATGCACACACCATCTCAGCATGTTCATGTGCATGTAAGACAGGCCTTTTAATTCCTTCTTCCATGTCAGCTCCATCTGGGAAGACAACAGCTCCTTCTCTAAGGCGTTTCATCAGCTTGGGCAAAGGAATTATGCTCTGCTGGTTGGAACAGACTGGCACACACACAGACCCCACACAAGGCAGGTATTCAGTGTCCAGACTGGCAGTCCCCTACCCGTGTGCCCACCCCTAGTTTGAGCTAGACATGGGGTTTTTTTGTAGCAGGAGCCCAAATTCAACCCAAATTCCCCCCTGGTGCATGACTGGCTGGATTAAAAGCCACTCAGTCCAGCCCTTGTAGGGCATTTCCAAGACATGGGTTCTCCCAAGCCCACCAGCCTTGCACTTCCAGCCGTTTTCCATTGAAAGCCCAGAGCAGAACTCATCCTGCTTCCTGCAAGGCTGGGATTCCTAATCTCCCTGGGCTTCTTTTCTCCACGTATAATGAGGATTACAGTTTAATTCCAGCCTCACAAGGGGGTGCTGTGGGGATTGCGAGGGCTAAGGCACTCAGATAGCATTGCAGCAAGGCTATTACAAACCCTTCAACAGAGGGGGCCACCAAACCCCCGCTGCTGTTTGCAGACTGCTTACAGCTCGCATCAGCTCCCATTAACTGGGAGGTAATTTTCTCACCAGTTCAGACTTAATTCCTTCTCCAAGTGCTGGCCCTATCCAGAGAACAGCAGGATAGGAGTGACTATCAGCACTGAATTGCCTTATAAAATAGGATGGTTCTTTCAGGTCTGAAGGAGTGTCTGCTGTCTGTACAGTGTCTATGTGTGTGTGTCTGTCTGTGCATGTAGGAGGCTGTATGGGGAGAGCTCAGAAGTGAAGCCACGCAGACAATCAGCTCAGGAAGCCCTTTGCACCTCTGATCCCTCATTGTTGACTGCGCTGCAGACACATTATGTGTGTTTACAGATGAAAAGGCAAAAATAAAACTGATGCCGGCTTTAAAATTCTGTTCAGCGCAGCCTTCTGCACTGATTCCAAATGTTTATAAACACGGGAGTTAATGCAATCAGCACTGCAGCAAATACACCCCAGGTACACGGCGAGGCAGGAGTGTCAAACGCGCTCCCAGCTCACAATGACAGGTCTCTGCTGTGGGCTCTGCATCAAACAAAAGCAGCTGAAAAACCCCACTGAGGAGTGTTTTAAAGAGCAATTCCTTCCCTCCCTTTCTTCCCTCCTTCCAAGCCTCTGTGGTAATCATAACTATAAATAACTAATATAAGATGTCCATTCCCACTGAGCCTTTCAAGCCTCAGGGAGCCACTGGGAAGGGGCCACCGTTTGGGAAGACACTGGGGGAATTCCTGGCTCCCCTGAGGGCTTTCCATCAGCCCAGCCCTGTTGTTCCCAAGCTCATCCCAGAGCAGATAGGAACTGTTTTACAAAGATTTGGACGAACCACTCTGCCTTGACTCCAGCCCAACAACTGTTCCGCCCAGGGGAAGGATGTGTATCAGCTTGCCAGGGAAGACCCCATCCAAAAGGAGTTGTGTCATTGCAGAACCCTTCCCTACACCATCCCGTGTCCTCCTGCCAAAAGACCATGCTCAACCACGTTAGGCAGTGGGGAGGATTTGGGGAGGTGCTGGTGAAACGTCCTGGAACAGCAGGTTGCTGAGGAGACGTTACCTCACAGGGCAGCATCAGCAGAAAACTCTTGTGCTGTGGAACAGCCAAAACGCTGGGCGGACAAAACACTGCAAGCCTGGGTTGTTTGTGTTTTTTTTTCCCAGCCAAATGTTGTTTCATGCTTTAATGGCAATTTTCAAGAATAATATTAGCGTGACAACCTATGTAAGTGGTGGCCAAGTTTGTGCACCACTTCCATATCTGTGCCTGAGACAGATTTCACAGGGATGCAGAGGAAGGGGCTTGGATCTCTGTTCTGATGGCTACTTGCCATCTAAAATGACACTTCTACCATCTCTAAAAGTCAAGAGGGGGTAAATATCACCGTATTAGAAATTATTTTCCTTGGAGTACATGGGATTCCTCACAGGCCAGTTCTTCAGACTACCTGAGGCACCAGGTGGGCTATTTTACTCTCTCTTTGTTTCTAGTGGAATATGTTTAGAGATTTATGAATGGGAATTCTGAGTCTCAGAGTGATTCATATGTTTCTATACTGAGTGCAAAGAATGGGGAACCTTTAAAACCCCTGCCCTATTATTGCAGGCACCATGGTATATAAAACAGTTAGGGCTCCTCTTCCACATCTCTGGCTGGGATGAGCTTTAGACACCCACAGCTGGGAGGGTTAGAACAGGGAAATTAAAAATTGGCTAAACCAGCTGATTTAGCAAAGCAGAATGCATGCAGTCCCTACAGCCCCTTGGAGGACATGCACACAGAGACCTCCCCAAATCAAAAAAACAAGTATGATGCAATTAAATATGTTACATATTACGGTCTTCCTCCCCTAGAAATAACAAAAAACTGCCAAACCAAAGTATTCTGCTCCTGCCTTTCCTGCTCATGCAGAAGTCCCCTTGGGCTTCACAGAAATTTTGGACTCACAAAATGCTGCAGAACAGGGGCCCCATGGCACTGTGTAATAAATCTTAGAAGTTAACAGCCAGAACTGTGCCAAATGTGATGGGTTCTGCTTTGTGCAGGATCATGAAAATAATACATTCTGGCTCAACACGTCAGGCCTGATGCACCAGGGCTAATGGCCTACTGCTGCTGCTGCTAAATGGATTTACATTTCTTTCTCACATGGTTGGGGTCTGGGATTTGGGAGGCCAAGGCCCAAGGCTCTATCTCAAGGCCAAGGCCCAAATCTCCCCACATTCCTGAAGGGAAATCTGAATTGTACCTTGGATGTAGCACTGAAGTGTCACCTGGAATGCAGAAAGCTGAGGTGTGGCTGCCCCACACATCTCAGCAGAGTTCAGGTGCAGTGACTATACATTAAATGCTAAATGGGAGAGTGTAACATTGGGAATAATGTAAGCTGGAACACTGATCACCTGGGGGACTCTGGTAACTTAGAGAGACCGGCCCAGGGGAGCAATGTCTCATTGAAGGTATCTCTTTAATGGAGTTGGGAAAAGAAATAATGAGATTTTATGGATTAAAACTGAAATTAAACAGATAAACACTCCATGGACGGGAAAATCAACCACTGAAACAACAAGGATGCTGGGAACACTCCACAGCCTCTCTGTCCACAAGGACAGGGGGTTGCACTCCTCAGCTCAGGCCTGCAGCTTTACAGAAGAGGCAGGAGGCAGAAATCATCAGGGTAAGCTCAGCAGCCTCAGATCCACACACTGGATGTCCGGAGGAATCCCAGTGGCCTTACAGTCTGTGACTCTATTAACTAAACCTCATTACTATGTAATAACTTTTGTTATTTCAGAACAAACCTTGTATCTGGCTAATCCTCTTTGTTACAGAGCTGTCCATCCTTCCCTCGAACAGGAATTAACTTCTAAAGGAATTAAAAGGAGGAGGAGACTGCTGAAGGGGTCCTTCGGGGTATCTTTTTATAGCTGCTGGCTGCCCCCACCTCTCCCTTTTCCACTATGTGTGGTATCCTTCCCCACTGGTTCTGTCCTTTTCTGCTTGCCAGGCATTGATTTGTTCCTGTGTTGTTCTAATGGAGCTTGAAATCAACATGACTTTGTTGTTGGTTGTTGTCATTGTTGTTCACATCTTTGTTTGGGGTTCAGCATCCTTGCAGAGGCCAGGGCAGCTCGGGAGCTGGCGTTAGCAGCCTAAACACCTCCTTAGCGAAAGATCCACAAAGGCTGTGTCTGTGTCCACATAATAAAGGCTGTTACAAAGCCCAGCAAACGCTGCCTCCCTCCTCCAGCGCAACAGCCCTTGTGCTTCTGAATCCCCTCGCTCATCAGCGCACACAGAGGGTGTCCAGAACAAGCTCCTTCTTTCAGCAGGCCCCATGAAAACGCCGTAGTATCTACACCCAAGGCACTGAGAGCATAAATTTAGATGCCACGCGATGGTTGTGTCTATTCGCATGGTTTGCAGAGGGTATTTTTGTATGGTGCATCGGTAGATGGGTATCTAGCACTGGCAGAGGCACGGCCCGGGCGTTCCGCCGTCCCAAGGGAATTCAGCAAGAAGCCTCAAGTCCCCAAAACCCGGGGCGCAGAGGCACCTCAGGGAACCCACAGAGAGGCGCCCTGGGCTGCGAGATGCCGCCCTTTGCGAGCGCGCCGGACAGGCGAACAAAGCCCAGCTGCCACCAGCTGCCAACAGCTGGAGGGGCGGCATCCGCGGGGGGCCAGCCCGGCCACCCCTGCCGCCCCCCGCATCCCCGCATCCCTGCATCCCTGTATCCCCCGCATCCCTGTAACCCCGCATCCCTGTAACCCCGCATCCCTGTATCCCTGCATCGCTCCATCCCCGGGGCGGGCAAAGGGTTAAGGCAGCGCCCTCCTTCCGCCGAGCGCTGACATCACGCGGGAGAGGCCCCGCCCGCGGTGTGTGCGTGTGCGGGTGTGTGCGGGGCGAGCTCGCCTGTGCGTGTGTGCCTGTGTGTGTGTGCCTGTGAGTGTGNCCTGAGCATCACCGGGCGCGGGGAGGGCGGGGGGCTGCCAGACCGACCCCTTGCCCATCGCCCCTAAGGAACTCTCATGGCTTCACGGCTGCAGACAAGTTGCCGTACATCGTGCTGGACTATCGGAGTTTGCATCCTGGCGGCCGCGCTCCTACCAGGTGAGCCCCGTGGGCTCCGTGGGGATGGGGGGCAGCCCCGCAGAGGGATGCGGGGTGTCCGTGGGGTGGAGGATGCGGGATGCCCGTGGGCAGAGGGGTGTCCGTGGGACAGAGGGGTGTCCGTGGGGTGGAGGATGCGGGATGCCCGTGGGCAGAGGGGTGTCCGTGGGACAGAGGGGTGTCCGTGGGGTGGAGGATGCGGAATGCCCGTGGGGTGGAGGGTGCGGAGTGTCCGTGGGGTGGAGGGTGCGGGGAAAGGCGCGATCGGCGTTTTTGGGGTGCGCGCCCGGGCGTGGAGCAGGTGTGGGAACATCTGTGCGCGGGTGGGAGAGAGTCGGGGCCGGTCTGAGCCCCGGCTGGGCTCGGAACAACACGCTGGTTTGTTTTGGAAGCAGCTGCCGGCAGCGGGCTGCGCATCCCGGGGAGCCGAGGCCGCTGGTTTGGGTTTTTGGATGGAGCAGCGTCTGGCGAGGCGCAGCAGCCAGGCTGGCCGGCAGGGCAGGGAGAGCAGATGTGCGGCAGCAGCAGGATGCGGGGTGCCAGCTCCGCGAAATCCCCGCTCCCCTCACACACACACACTTCCCACGGGCTCTTTAGCGGAGCGGCTGGACCGCTCCCAGGTTTCGGAGCTTCCTTTCCCGGCTTGGCTGCCTGATGGCACCTTATCCATCCTTTTGGTTCTGATCCATCCCTTTGGTTCTGATCCATCCGTTTGGTTCTGATCCATCCCTGGGAAGCAGGAGATGGGCTGAGGTGTGGATCGGCTGCTCCCAGCTCCCTGGACCCACCCAGGCTGTCCGTGTGTCCCTTCCCTGGGCTCGGTCCGTCCCTGGGCTCCAGCACAGCTCTGGGAAGCGGGAGAGTGACCCACTTTGGGAAGTGCCCTGCGGCGACTCATTTATTCTGCTCCAGTGCAGAGTGGGTTAATGCCATCCTGGAGGGCTTTCGGGAGCCGGAGCCATGGAAAGGGGATCGGCAGTCTGGGTTTACAGCTTGTGAATGAACTGAGAGATGCAAATAGAGCCAGTGGTTGCCTTTATGGGGCTAGGCTGCTGGTGGCTGGGGCTGGAGTGCTGGCAGCGGGCACATGTGCCAGCCCGGGTCGGTATGCAGCCTTTGGCAGGGGTGAGGGGCAGCCTGTGCCTGCTGCAGGAGTGGCATCTGCATCTGGAGAGAAGTTGCAGTGAAGGCAGGGTGGCATTGCCTGCACTCCTCCTCTGTTTGGGCTGGGACTGCCTCTGAGAAGAGCAGCCAGGCTGGCTGGGCTGTGACTGATCTGTGGCTGCAGTTCACAAGGTGTGAGCCAAAGGACGGGCCATCAGGGGCAATGCCAGGGCCCACAGTTTCCTGGTGCTGGCAGAGATGATAACACCGAGGGCACGGGAGATAACAGAGCACAGTGGCTGGATGGTCCAGCTGAAATGGGTGAGGACAGAGGTGAAACTGGAGGGGGTGGTGGTCCAGAAACCATGAAGACTGTGAGAGGGAAAAGGTTAACAGGGTGATGAGAAACCAGGGCTGGGTATACCTCTGTATTCCTAGGACAAAGGGATCTGCTGTGCATTGCAAAAAGAGGTGACGGAAGGGACAGCCTCGGGCTCCCTGTGCTCCTTGTGCTTCCAGGCAGGTGCCTGGCTGAGCTCTGGCTCCTCACAAGGAGCCTCAGAACTTTCCGTGTCATTCTTCACCTGGTCTTCCCTCCTTCTCCTCCTTCCACCTGGCAGCCCCATGCAGGAAAGCCTCCCCACCACCCCAGGGAAAGGCAGGGGAGGTGGAGTAATGCTGTGGTGACTGCGCTGGGTAAACCAAAAGGGGTTTATGCTCCCTCAGTGTCTCTAGGAATTGCTTTCACCAAGGAGACACACAGTGACCCTGGCACAGCCTGGCATCTCACCTTGTCCTGCCAAGAGAGACTTTTTTCCCCCCCACTCATCCTGTTTTTGGCTGTTCCCAAGGCTTTGCTGCCAGCAGCCAAGCAAACTCATCTGCTGCCACTGCAGTAGCGTGGTAGTTTGTCTTGCACTGTCCCGCTGACAGCTCTGCCAGGATAAGCCAGTGGTGCATCTCGTGGTGCCTTGCCAAGCCAAGGGTACAGCCAGCTCCGCAATGTTCCGGGAGGATAATCCTCCCCAAAGCCCGGCCGTGAGCACCGGGTGCCCTGCAGCCTGTGTGGGCGAGACTCTCGGCTGGACCAGTTTGGTGGTGGATGCACCACGGCTGCAGGAGTGTCTGATCCCATGGTGCTCATTTATTTATTCATTTATTCTGTTCATTCGGGCGCCTGTGTGTGCTGGGGATGGATCCAGAGCTGCAGGGAAGGACCAGCACAGTGCTGTGCTCGGTGCTGCACAAAGCCACAGCAGACTGGCAGTCCTTGATAGACCCCAGGTCTGCATGGCCTTCTGAGGCAGGTAATTCCTCAAGTGCACAGTGCATTGTGCCAATTTCAACTGAGGATATGTATATACATATGTATATTTATAAAACAGGCCATATATAAGCTTTGAATGCAGACATGCTTGCATATCAAGGAGGGGAAAAGGGAACTTAGGATCCTCTACTATAAGTGAATAGTATCTGTGTGGACTTGTTGGCAAATGTCTCAGGCTCCAAGAAGGATGAGAGGAAAGCAGGAGGCACTGCTTGCTTTCTGGAAAGCCTTTCATGTCCATCTGATCAATGCCATTTCATTTTGTTCCCATCCACGTATACTGCCTCCCCCTTCAGATAATGTTAGCTTTTTTTTTTCTCTGATAAGGAAATAAAAGTTCCCTGCTGTAAAAGCTGTAAGGAGTCTCTTATAAAAATCTGCTTTACAAATTATCTTTAATGTGATCGGTTCAATCGTCCAGAACAGATTCAGTTCATGGTCCTGCAGCCTTCCGTGCACATCTGCCCATCCATTTGGAACCAGGTATCAACTCATGCTACATTAGGGCTTCAGGATACTGATATCAACAGGGGCTACTGAAAAGCCCTGGGGGAAGGGCAGGAGAGTTCCACTGCAGAGTTTGAGAACACTTGCAGTTAAATTTATGCTTTACAAGTCCTAACAATCTGTTTATCCCTGCTATGAAACTCGTACAGCTTGAGATGCGACCACAGAGAGCAGAGGCATCATCCTGTGCTTGGTCCTGCATCTGCACATCTGGGTTTCTGTTTCCCAATGCTTCCCTCTGTCTGGGCATGAATTCCTGTCTGCTGTCACTGGGCTGCCTCCTGGGCCCCCAGAGGGGCCTGTGAACACTTTGTGAAGTGCTTTGAGATGCTCTGCAGGGGGGAGCTGCAGAGGTGGCTGAAGCTTTGACACAGGGTTTTTCCATCACGGCGCTTGAAAGCAGCATTGAACTGAGCTGGAGTGACCTGGAGGGCTGAGGTCAAGCTTGGCTGCAGCTGGAGGGAGGGTTTGTTTTTGGGGAGGTGCAAGAGCTCTCTGGAGTGATGGGAATAGATGTGGTCCATCTTGTACTTTATTGAGCTGCTTTAATATCCCATAGCAGCTTCCAAAATGCAAAAAAAAAAAGAAAAAGCAAAAAAAAATGCTGCTAGAGGCTTTTTCAGCCTTTGGTTTGAATTCTTGGTTGTTATTTTTTTTTCTTTCCCCCGCCTGTCTCCTCCCAAAACTCAGAAACAGCAGCACCAGGCTATTTCAGGAAGCAAAAGCGTGTCTTTTGCTGATATTTTCTCATTAAACCCATCTTGTTGCAGTGGAACTGACCCGTCGAGTTCTACCCTGGCGTGCTGAGCTCATGAGTGTGAGCGTGGGTGAGGCGACAGGCTGCGTGTGTGTGAGAGCTGCTGAGCCCACGAGCAGGAGGGTGTCTGCCCCATGGCCAGAGCCACGGCTGGCCCTGGGTGATGCTGTTTGCTCCCTGAACCGGCAGAGTTAATCAGGCAGGAGCTGCCAGCCCAGTGCACACAGAGCCATTAGCAAAGAGACCACAGAGCAGGGGCATCGCCACGTCCAGCAGAGCATCCAGAGCCAGTGCTGGGGATGAGCTGGGGCTGGCAAGATGCAGGTGCTGGTGGAGCCTGGTGCTGCAGCTGGGCCAGCCACAAAGCCAAGCTTGAAGGGAGGCACCGGAGGGATCCTCTGGGCACCGCTCACACCTCGGCTGAATCACCAAGGGAACCAGAAGAGCCGGTTGTCGTGACCTGCTTCCCAGGCCTGCAATTCCACAGGCACCTCTTGCCCTCTGCCAGTGGCACTAAGGCTGGGGACAGTGGGGACAGCCCCCGGGGACAGCAGTGAGGAGCCACCACTGGCCAGGGGAAGGCTCTTTCCCCTTGTCCAGTGCCCTGGGAGGTTACACAGCACTGCCAGCAGACAGAAATGGTGGGGCAGCACCAGGGGAAAGAGGTTTTTCAATCATAAAATGGTTTGGGTTGAAATGACCTTAAAGATCATCTCGTTCCCCATTGCCATGGACAGGGACACCTTTCACTAGATTAGTTTGCTCAAAGCCAAAGTTTTTGGGAAGAGCAGGAGCCAGGCTGCCTGTGAGTGCTGCAGGGGTGAGTTGGTCAGTCCTCTGATGGTCCTCAGGGCTGCTGAGCAAGGTCTGCCTCTTGCAGCATCATTGCTCGAGGTCATGGTGGCTCTTGCTCAGTGCCTTTCTCAGGCCAGCCAGGCTTATCAGTGCACAAAGCAGAAACAAACGAGGGAGGGACAGAGGTGCTCCAATCTCACAACCCCCAGAGATGCTGCTTTTTCAAAGACGTCAGATTAAATCAGGGCAGCTCTGATGAAGGGTGAGCTGGTGCCGCCAGCCACTGGAGCTGGGACCCAATTTGCACTGGAGACACTGATTGTGTTAATTACCAGAGCTCAGCCATCCCAGCACGGAGAATTCCGAGCTTTGCAGCCAGGGCTCCCTAACCCACATTAGTGTGCCAGGTGAAAATTTGTTTAACTAAGGAGTGAAACCTCTCATGATACATCCTCTCGCTTTCCTCCTGGCTGCTGTTAAGCCACAGATACTCTCCTGCGTGTACAGTTTCCTTTCCTTCTCCCAGTGAAGGTTCAGTGCAGACTAGCTTGATGCACACACTCACGTACCCTCCCAGATGGGTTTTCAAGGGGAGCCCCTCATTCCTGTAGCAGAAAATTAACCCCTACCCAAGCTGCTCAAATGCAGAAGTATCACTCATGGGAGGAAGGACAGTTTCCCCTCAGGCAGTCACAGTTACCTCTCTGTCCTTCCTCTCTGCCACCACACTGGGTTTGAAGTCCTGCATTTACAATCCCATCTCTTGGGAAGTGAAATTTGCAGGCTCAAGGGCTGCCCTTCCCAGCACTGTGTTACTTTATATGGCCTGTGCTGTCATTCTGTGTGTCCCAGCCTCCAAGGGCACCTGGGGACACGTGGGGAGTTTATCACCTGCTGCCCATCCAGCATTCCTCCCCGTCTGGAGGCTGGTGCAGCCCTTCCCACAGACTGGCATCGTCAAAGCTGCGGCAGCTCTCGGCTCTGCTGCAGTCCCAAGGCAGACAAACAGCAGCTACTGCCCGTGAGAGGGGGGAGAGCTTCAGTCCCTTGCTGCTCCCCAGCCTGGGAGGACAGGAGGTCCCAGATTAGGGAGGCACAGGGGAAATTTGGGCAGTGCTTTCTTGTCCCTTCAGCATCTCTGTGGGGTGCTGGGGACGGGTAAGGAGGAGCTGACCCAGCGTGATGAACCATCTCTTCTCCATTCCCCCACCATAAAGCAGTCCCTGCAGGAGGTTTATAATCCTCCTTTGACATTATTTGGTGTGATGCAAGAGGGAAGCCTTTCTAAGCACTATCCACCCAGCTCTGCCTCTCTCCCTCGCTCTGCTCCGGGCTCTGAGCCAGACCGGTTGGGTTCTGGTGTAAGCACTGCTTTCCATCCCCATTCAGCCTCCAGGTGGGCAGGGAGAGGAGCTTAAGAGAGGCAGGATCAGTGTGTGACTCTCCTCCCTGGAAGTTAAAGCACAGGGATGGGTTTTTCTGTTCCCCATGCCAGCCTATTTACCTTTCTAGCTGCGGGAAATAGCAAAGTGCCTCCATCTGCTCCCGACCATGCAGGGATGCTACAGATGCAGTGCAGGACCTGCAAATCACGTCTCTGCCTTGGAGCAGCGGCAGGCACCAGATGGACCACCTGGCCAGGAGACAGCAGGTACTCCCAAGCCTGGTTAGTCAAGAGGACTCAGCACTCTCTCTTCTCAGCACTTCTCTCTCTACCAGGGGAAACTCTGTAATCAGGCTGCTTTTGAGGCCATTTTTCTTTTCTCATGGAGGATCCATTCCTCCCCTCCGTGCTAGAGTGAGGCATCCAGAGGCTTGTCCAGGAGTGCCAGAGTGTCCATGCAGCTCCCAGCCAGTGGATAACATCCAGCCTTTCTGCTCTGGTGATGGGTGATCCATTCCCAGCACAAAGGCCTGTCTGTGCAGGAGATGAGGGGCTGGAAGGCAGTGCTGTGGCCACCTGAGAGCAGAACCAGCTCTGTTCTCTGTGTGAGGCTGCACACAGGCTGCTGCAGAGCAGGGTCTGTAGCCACGTCCTGTGGATCTGGTGGGGATGCTGGATTTCAGCTGATACCTACTGTTTGACACATGGGAAAAGCAGGTTTTATTCCTTGTCCCCTGGCAGGACACCCTCTGGATCGAGGGGGATGCTGCTTGAGGAGCATTTCACTGACCATTCTCACTGTCCCTAGGAAAGACAGCCCAAGGGGACAATCTGGGGACAGAGTTCTGCCTGTGGACTCAGGGTCTGATGCTAATGTGTAGAAGAGGCTGGTGTGACTCAAGAGCTCAAGTACAGGCCTGTAATTAGAGGTTGTTGTGCTGAGTGTCCTGACAAAGCCAGAGGTTACAAATGGTCCATGATGGGCAGAAGTCACAGACCTGGGGGAGAGTTTAATGTGATGAGCATGGTTTACTGGGAGGCACATTCAGAGAGCTGGAGAGTTGAGGAGAAAGGTCAGGGTTTCTGTCATTCTCTTTTCCTGATTTCTGTGTAAAGCAGCTCGATACGGGATGGTTATGTTGGCCTGTGTGAGGAACTGTGGCACTCAGGGCGGGGGAGAGCAGCAAGGGAGCAATGAACCCTTACCCTGTCCTTGAATAGCCCAAAGAAATGAGCCAGCTCAGCTCAGAGTCCACTGCTGGAGGAGTTATCAGTTCTGTGGAGTCATAACTCACCCCTCACCCAAACCCATGGCCCTGGTGGAGGTTCCTCCTGCCTTGAAACATCTCCTCACCCTTCCAGTGGCCTGGGACTAGAAATAACACTATACAAAGCCAGCAGGCAGGAGGAGACTGTTTTCACTGGAGGATTAAATCTGCATCAAGCTATGACTGCTTTTTTTTCCTTAGGAAAAGGCATCTAATGGGCTTTACTCTGACTTGTCTTGGGCCAGACAGTCAGCAGAGACCTCTTGTAGGCAAGCCCACCAGTGCTGATGGCTTTCCTAGCCTGGAGTTGCCAAAACTAGAGGAAATGTTAAGGACAGGTAATCAAGGTCAGTTTAGGAGCTGTAAGTACACACAAGAAGAGGTTGTATTTCCTTGCTGCTCTTGCCTGTCACCTTCCTTAGCCAAGGCCTGTGCCATGTGAGAGGCAATGTTGTTTTAAGAGCTGGAACAGAGTGGTTTGGTGGTGCACAGCAGAGACAACTGCACAAGCTGTTCATTCCTGGGCCTCTATGCTCCCCCCCCTTGACAGCTGCCCCAGCTCAGTGACTGGGGACCCTGCTGGAAAAGGGGTATCTCTGGATATCAGGGAGAACCAAGGCTGTGCCCATTTATGGCCATGCAGGATCAGGGATGTGTCGCAGAGCAGCATCCCTGCCATGCTGTAATTCCTCCCAGCTGCCAGTTTCCGTGGGATACAGGACCCCTCTTGGCTCTCCAGCAGGGCTGCTGGGTGCCCTTAGTCTGAGCACTGCACCCCAGAGCTGGGCAGGATGGAGAGCAGGAGATTTCACTCAGAAAGGGTGAGTTCACTTCTGTGTGGAAGGAGCTGAAGAAAGGGCAGTCTCAGACCTGTTTCCTGCAGGGCAGGAGAGCTGGGGCAGCCCCCCAACATCTGTGTGCTCAGCTGGGCTGGGGTGGGAGCAGGAGGGGCCAGGAGCTCTGTGTGTGGAAGTTTTATGAAGAGAGTTTTACTAGTGATGAGGCTGAGCTTTGGCGATCTTACCTTGTTCTCAGGTTCAGCAAGAACCCAGGGAAAGTGGGGGAGAGCTTACTGGGGTCTCCTTGAGGAGGGAGTGATTATGGTGTGCTCAGATCTTTAGATGCGGCTTGTTTAGGGATTTGCTTGATGCTGTGTTGCCTGATGGGTGTGCTCGTGTATCCCTTTGATAGGAGCTGATAGCATCCTTTTGGGAGGATGGCAGCAGTCCTGGTAAGGGGTGGGAGGGATGGGAGGGAGAGAGACCTGCACAAAGCACAGCTTGTAAAAGGGCTCTCCCTGCCTGAGAACCCAGGAGGGAGCGAGGAGCAGGACCCAGTGTGGCAGGAGGAGGGATGCAGTGGTTGCAGGGGAAGGCAGTGCCCTGGCAGTTCATCTTTGGGGTCCTCCAGGAGGACTCTCACATCGTCACCTCCCATGGCAGAGCTGCCATGCAGCCTCATTCAGCCTGCTGGCAAGATTCCCTACATGACCTCCAAAACACGAGCCCACCCCTCTCCCCACGCTGCACGGGGAAGGAACCATGAATGAACTGAAGGGTGGGAAAATATCAGAAAGGAAAACTGGCCTGGTGATCCTGCACAGGCTGGTGAATGGATTCCCTGCCCCAAAGGTCCAGTGGGAAGAACACCACGTGGGCTCTTGCCCTGGCTCTGACTGCAGTGCCATGTCCTTCAGCTGGCCCCTGTGTCCTGGTGCCCATCCCTGCTGTGTCTGGCTCCTGGCCCAGCAAACCAGCCTGCTGCTCCCATAAGGGTGCTGCTGTGTCACCTCCTGTCCCACGGGATTTATCCCAGACACCAAGCAAGCAGGGGCACTGCAGGACCCCTCAGGATTCAGGGGTCTCTCCTTTGCTGGTGGTTCAGTTGAGAACTGAATTAGCAATTTGCCAGTGAAGGAACCTTCATCCCCTGACTCCCCCAGGCCTTCTGGGAGTTTGATTTCTCGTCTCACAACAGAATGACAGTGGTAGGAATGAATTCTCTGGGGCTAATATTGCCAGCTATCACACTATAGAAAGAAAATTCTTTCTTTCATGGCATGGCAGGAACAGACTTTGGAAAGTGTACCCTGATTTTTAAATACCCTTTTTGCCTGTGGTGTAAATACTAAAATGTGTTTCTTCTCTCCCCACTCTCTCTCGGAGTTTAAAAATATCGCTAGCCCGGGGAGGTGCATCTTTCAGTGAGATTTATAGTGGCTGCTCTCAAGTGATGTGGAAAATGAGCCTCCCTCTGCCCCATCCAGCCTGGCACCTTCCAAGAATTTATTTCCTTTATTTGCGTGAGCCTAAGAATACTTAGAGGCTGCATCTCCACCCAAGCACTCTAATTATTTAAGTTTTGTTTATGGCCAGTCTCTGGGGAGCTGAGGAGGTCTGGGCTGCTGATCCTTCCCTCCTCTGGGTAATTCAGGCCTGCATTACTGCAGTTTGATAATGATCCACAAATCACAGCTGCTGTATCTATTGCCCACGATGGATCACCCTGGCCCGTAAATCGGAGCTGGGGGGAGCGGGATGTGCACGGCCTCCTGTGTGAGCACAGAGCTGTGGCTCATTGCTGCCCAGCCACCCCAGTCCTGCCCAGGGCCCCGTGCCATGCCCGTGCCAGGCTGCCTCATGGCTTATCCAGTGATCCCACACTCAGTTTTGGCTCTGGCAGCTGATGGGAACCTGCTCCCATGGGGCTGTCTGGGCACTGCTGGGGAGGCAGGGGCTGGGATTGCCAAGAGACAGTGAGGAGGAAGAGGGAGGCTCCTTCCTTGGCATGTCCAGGTGACCATTTGGGCTCTGCTGATGGCCAGTTTCCACCTCTACAACCAAGCTGTGGCTGCCTCTGATGCTGTACCCCTTTCCATGCCCATCTCTGCCTCCCTGCTCTGCACAGCCAGCTCCCTGCCCAGGCCATCTCTCCCATTCACCTCTTGGCCCAAGACAGGCTGGAGACTTTTGGCAGTGAGGGCCTTATTTCCCAGCCCTGTGCAAAGCTCCCCAGCCTCAGGAGAGCTTCCTGATCCGAAGGAATTTGTAGTCTCCAGAAGCCTCGTGGCTGCCAGTGCCTCTGCTCCCGTCACGCTCCATGATGAAGAGAGCGAGAGAGAGTTTGATTACATTATGACAAGCAACAGAGGGATGGAGTGAAAGCTGCAGTCTGCCTATTGTGATTCCAATTAGCAGGGGTAATGTGGCCAAAGCCTGACAGCTGCATCGATCCCAACTTTGTATGGGAAGAGCCTGTAACAGCAGTTTTCCAAGGCCCCCAGGGCAGGGGCCAAGCACAGGTCCAGATGTGGGGCAGGGGAGGAGCACAGGAACAGGCAACTGCACCTCACCATCCAAAATGTCAGCCTGGTAGTTGAGGTTGCTCTGGATTGACCTCAAAATCTGCGCTGCAGAATCCCCTTGAGCCCCCCAGGATCTCTTCCCACCTGCACGATGAAGCAGGTTCCTTCTTGGTGTGCACGTGGGATGAGTTCATCAAGCCTCAGTTTCTTCTCTAGACAGGGTGTACCCAAGGAAAATAAATCAGCAGAGATCTCCCTGCCAGGGAACAAAAGCCCAGGGCTGCATGGAAGGGGGAGGAAGGGGGAGTTTCCCTCTCACACTTGAAGGCAGCTCCTCAAGGTCAGAGCTGAGGCTGGCAGGGACTGTGGGCAGGCTGTGTGTGCAGATGCTGTCTCAGCTGTACCCTTTCTGTGGCGAAGAGGAGGACTCCAATTTGCAGTTTTCCTGGTATTGATCTGAGACCTTTCACTGCCTCTAAACTCACTTTGGAAATAAAAGGCTGAAATCATTCTCTTTAAGTATATATATTTTATTTTGTATTCTTGACATTTGAAATGCTGCCATGCCCGTGGAGTACCTTACAGCACCTCGCTGGAAATGGCAATATCTGCTGCCTCACACTGACTCCTACCAGGCATGAATCAGCTTTTACTTACAGGGAAAGAATGGCCTGGAGGTGATGGCAAAGGCAGGCTGAGCTCAGAAGGGCTGGCAGCAGTTCTTGGCTTTGCCACAAGCTCCCTGGAATATCCTTGGCCAGCTCCCTTCACCTCTGTGTGCCTTTCCTCGTCAGGAGCTGCTGGTGGTTGTCCCTCTCTCCTGTGCTCACATTGCCCCGTGTCTGCAGGGCACCTTGCACGGCTGATCTTCCCCCCATCACTCTGTCTGAGCAGGAGTCCATTTACAGAGCACAGGGAAAGGTGACTCCCCTTTATTTTGTTATTTTTCAGAGCAGCCAGGAGCCGGCAGCTCCTCGCCCAGGGGTTTTAGGGGACAGGAAATGCTTCTGTGTAGATTGATGTACAAATATTGTGGTAGTGCAGACACTGGACCCCATTTCTGACTGCTCTGAGTGCATGGTGTGTGGGTTGACATCATGGAAGTGGGTGAACATGGGCCATTGGCTTCCCTGCCTGGTTTCATCCAAAGGTCTCTTGATTTCTTGCTCGACTAGTTCTGCATTTGAGTCACTCTGGTTTCCAGTCCCTGTCTGGGGGATTGCAGGGAGGTGAGAGGTGTGTGCTGGGCATCTCTCCCCAGCCCTGCTGCCCTCCCACCCACACCCTGGCTCTTTGCTGGGGCAGGAAAGATGCTGTGCCAGGACAGCAGTGTGAGTCTTCAAATCCCTACAGTGTGTTTTGCCCTTGCCCCTAAGTTCCTCCATAGCTCTGAGCAAGATTCCTCTTGCTTCAGTTGCCCCATGCAGGTGACAGAAATAGCCTTTGTTGCATGAACAACCCCTTCCCACCCTCCGTGGTCCTTCCAGCAGAGGGGACAGTAGCAGTGCAGCCCCAGGCCCAGAGCCATGCACATGTGAGCCATCACATGGCACTGATTATAGTTGCCTCAGACAGCAGATGGATTTAAACAAGTGTCTTTATGCTATAAAAGCTTTCTAGTCTCTCTCCTGGGTAGATTACAATTTTAGCCATATTGCAAGAGTCGATGGCATTCCAAGGCTGGGGGGAACTTCCCTAGGAAGAACCATAATGAACCATTTAATTTTGTGGCCAAAGGAGCTGCAAGGTGCATTGAAGGAGGGAAAGGAGGTTCATATCCAAGCTCAATGGAGAAGAAAGGAAGCAGCAGACTCAGCAGCTGCCTCCTGCCTGCCCACGGAGTCTGTCTGCACCCTCCTCCTCATCCCTGCAGCCCCAGTGCACCCCAGCAAACCAGGCTGGGAGCGTTTCAGACTGGATGAGTTATTGCAACACCCTGGTCAGGACAGAGAGAGAGATGGAGGGCCTGAAGTTCAATAATTGTTAATTATTACCCGAGCTTCCCACGAGACCTTCTGGGAAAAAGACATGGCTCTCTTTTGCAAAGGTGTTTCGTGGAACATTAGTCTCTGTCCTGGCCACACTAAACCCCTTCACTCCGCTTCGTTCTGCCTCCAGTGGGATTAATAAAGAGCTGCTGGAGAGCTTCTTATCTAGCAGCTGAATAATGTTAGTAATACAGGGAGGGGAGGCAGCTTTGATCCGGGCAAGGGAGCAGAGGGAATAAAGCAGAGATGGGCTCTTGGGGCAGGGGGAGGGTGTGGGCCAGGCTGGGCTGTGCTGGCGCGTGGGAAGCGGGCACGGCTGCTCCTGCACCCAACCTGTTCTGCAGAGAAAAGATGTGGCTTTCCAGGGCTTGGTGGGGCTGGGGAAGAAAGGGCTGAACCCAGACACCGGCAGAACACAAACAAAAAGGTCTGGGAACCCCCTGTGAAGGAGGGGGAGTACTGGAAAGGGGTGCTGTGGACAGCCCCATCCACGGAGGGATGCGCTGCCCTGGCACGGAGCTCCCTGGCACAGCTCCCCTCCTCTCCCCAGCAGAAGAGGGCACATCCAAGCTGGCACCGAGTGCTCTGGGAGCCCGCAGGCGAAGGGCCACACCTGAGAGGCAGGACGGGCTCTGGAGCTTCCCACGGGTGTGGGCTGGGACCGGTTGGGCCAGGCTGGTCCCCTGGGGCAGCATCCCTGTGAGCGTGCCAGGGCCAGGAGAGGCAGCAGGGGAAGGGATTGGAGGGCTTTGGCTCCCAACACACTCATCTCCCACCCTGGGACTGCTTGCTTTGCGTCCTCAGCCCCCTCTGGCTCTGGAGCCCTGGGAAATGCTGCTTCCCTGGGGGAGATGAAGCCTCCCCTGGACTCCATGGGCAAGGAAAGCAGATGTGGGACTGGGGGACAGGGCTGCAGAGCTCAGCCAGCATCCACAGGGACTCGTCTGGAGCTAAGGAAGTTGTGATAATGGTGGTAACAGCTCCAAAACTGGCTCTGGAGAGCGAGTGTTGCTCTGGGTTTTTCCGAAGAAAATGGGCTTGGGCAGATGAGACAGCCCGTGTGAGGTTCCTAAAGGAAAAGCCACTTCTTATATTTTTTTTCTTTCTTGCAAGAGTGTTTCTTGATGTCTTTAGCCTATAGAGAGTCCTTCTCTTTGGCAGGTCCAGGCAGCTTTGTAGGCTTTGAAGTGTAGTTTCACACTTGCTGATTTCCCAAAAAACCAACCAGTTGTGGGGCTGAACACAACAAGCTGTATCAGGTTTGCAGCTCGTTCTGCAAATCCAGTGAGGAGAGACAAGGTGTGTGTGCCCTCTTCTCTCTGGGTGCCTGGGACATGCCTGGCTGCCTGTCTCAGAGATTCCAGGAGGGCTTAGATGTTGTTTTCCTGCTCCAGAGCCCCACACCACGGCCCCACGTGGACAGGCTTGGTGGTTAATCCACGGGGAGATTAGTGGCTGAGTTTTATCTTCACCCACCCTGGATCTCATCCTGGTCTGGTCAGATGAATCCGTCTGGGAAACCCAGCAGGGCTGGGACAGCTGAGCCCTGTGCCTGCTCACTTCATGGGTGAGAAGGTCTGTCCCCTCTGCAGGGAGGTCTGTCCCCTGTCTCTCTGGGCAGGGAGATGCTCCAGATTGCTGAGAAGATGTGGCTCTTCCCATAGCCAGGGAAGCTCAGGTCATGGCTGGGGGGTCTCAGAGGTTTCAGGCCCCTTGGGAGGGGAGCATCGTGTCCCTCCCTCCTGCAGGGACACCCCGAGGTGGCACCAAGCCTGGGGATGTCTCCACGGCTGGAGGACGAGGGAGAGGGGGATGTCCTCCCTGTCCCCAGGCGTGTGGCCCTGTGTGCTCCCCTCGAAGGGGGATTTGGTTGCCAGGACCATCTGTTCTCTCGGTCCGTTGCCATGGTGACGGGGTGGCTTGAGATGGGTTGATGAGCAGCGGGCTGGGGATGCTGGGAAAAAAATCCAGGCAGGAAAAGTCTTCCTTTTTCTTCCTTGGCGGAAATGAAGGGGAGAGGGAGGGATCCTTCTGGCTCCTCCTGCTCTCCCCCTTCCCCTTCCCACCTCTCCCTCTCCCTCCAGTTTGGGTCTCCCATCCAGGTGTGCAGCAGCAGCGAGGTGGGAGGTGGCTGTGCAGGTGAGGGCTGGGAGCTGAGCTGCCTCCCTGGCATGGTTCAGGCAGTGAGGATGCTGTGAGAGGGGGCTGTGGTGCCCCTCGAGCAGCCACACTTGGCTCTGCCTCTCCCCTAGCCCTGGTACCATTCCCTCCGAGAACCACAGAACGGGTTGGGTTGGAGGGTGTCTTCCAGATCATCTCAGTCACCAGTGTGGTGCTAAGCACAAGGATGTCTGCTGATGGGTGGCTCTGTCCTCATGCTCAGCCCAGGCAGTGGGAACAAGGTTTTGGGTTCCTCCTTTTGGGTCCCTCCTCTCCCAATGCAAAACTTGTGGCTGCACGGGCAGGTGTGGGCTGGGACCTGTGGGCACGACCTGGCCTCCTGCTCTGCCTCAGCACCAGCTGAGCCCAGTCTGTGCGGGCAAACTGGGCAGATCCCCTCACCTTGCCCGTGTGTGCAGCCAAGAGCAGTCTGGCAGTTTGGTTTTAATGCAAAGAGTCACTTGTCAGACCAACTTTACTCCCAGTCTTCCCACTAAATAAGCCTGGAATAGAGCGAGCCTGGTGGAAAAGGTGCCCTGCTATTTGTGTGCGTATGGCTCTGCCTGCCTGTGTGTATTTCAAGTGGAAACGGCTTCAAAAAAAGCAAACAAAAGGGGAAACAATAAATAACTATCTGCTTGTTGACAGTAAGATCTGGGCTAATGCTTGACAGACGAAAATGAAATGAACGCAAGGTGACAGATTGACAGAAAGACAGGCATGTTTTTGTGCTAGTTTAGCATCCCGATAGAAACAGAAGATAATTCGGGTTGCAGAGGACCTCAGGAGGTCACCTGCCTGCCTGCTGAGGAGGATGGGTGTGCTAAACATCTGCTGTTGAGAACTCCATACCCCTCATCCCCCCCACCTCGCAGCAAACAGGAGCAGGCTGGGGGAAGCTCTGTGCTTTAGGGATACTGTGGTGTGAAGATGGGACTCAAGGATCTTGGAGGTCTTTTCCAACCCTAATGGTTCTGTGATTCTAAACACAGAGCTCCTTCTGGGCAGGATATTTGCTGCAGAGGCAGTCTGGGCTTTTTGATGATGAGGCTTTTTGTTTGTTTCTACTAAATCTGGGGAAGCGGGATCGATGAGGCGAGTTATCTCTGTACACTCTGTGGTGGAGTCTCTCTGGGCTGGCTGCAGGCCCAGACAGCACATTTTCCCATATCTGGCTTTCCCCCTGCACTGGACACACCTCTGGACACGTCTGCTCCCAGGGCAGGAGGCAAGAGGAAGCATTTCAGGTTGGATGGGGCCTTGAGCAACCTGCTCTGGTGGAAGGTGTCCCTGCCCATGGCAGGGGGGTTGGAACAACCTGATCTTTAAGGTTCCTTCCAACCCAGACTGTTCTATGATTTTAGGATTTGGGACCAGGGACAAGTCTCAATGGTGTTTCCCCAGTGAGAGCTGTGGGAAATGGAGTATGAGACATGAGGCTTCACTGGCCTGTGCTGGGAGCTGAGAGGACAAACCAGAGGCTCACGTGGCCCTTGGGAGTGCAGAGCTGGCTTAAGTCACCTTTCTCTTCCCCTTGCATCCCAGATCTGAGTGCAGCAGGACTGAATGTCACCTGTTCCCTCGTGACCAGCGATTTACAAGCACTCATCCTGCTTCTTGTTTGCAGAACAAATGCCCTTTTCCTGTTGGCTCTGCCCTCCCTGCAGTGGGGAATCAGCATATTCTGGTCTTGAAGCTTCTCCCAGATTTATGAGCTTGCTCTTCACCTTGAGAGTGAAGCTCCATTGCCCTGGGAAAGCTTTGAAACCCAAAACACCAATTGCTGACTTAAGCAAACACCATTGATCCTCCTGTAAATAAAAATTCTTTTCTTTTTCCTTTTTAGGACACGGGTGGTTGAGATTTTGTTGTTGTCCTCTCTGTCGTTCTCTTTTTCTCTGGAGACATGAGTCCAAAATGGTTCTGAGCAAAATCAATGAGATTTGTAAAGAACTCATCGATAGTTCTTATGGGGAATATTTCCTCCTTGCCAGAGACCAACAAAAACCTCCTCTCAGTTTTCCTCCTCTCCCCTTGAACAGCAAGGTTCTTTAATTGGCTTTTAATCTGGAGAAGACAGAGCTGTTTGCATTGAATTGGTAATAGGGGATAATATCTTACCCTGAGTGATGGGTTATTTGATCCTGTGCGTCAGAAACCTGAGCACACGTCTGCGAAATCAGGTGGGGAGGGGGGATCCCAGCGCTGGCTCAGGGCCCAGAGAGAAGCACAGCTGCTTTTTTATACCCAATAATAATCAGAAATAAGATGGGGAACAATCCCCTTTTGTCCCCTTGCTCCAGGGGATCGAATGATACTGGGGTAGCCTGGGGAAAGCCTTCAGAGATGCTGTGAGTGCAAAGGGGGTTCACACTGGGCACTTTCGGTGTGGGGACATTGTGTTGACCTTCCAGTGTCCCAGACTTGCCCTGGCTGTGACTGCACAGGGACAAACACTGACCTTGGTGCTGGCTGAGCACTGCTGAGTCCCACCACGGGCTCTGTGCCTGCTGCACTCACTCACCTCCTCCTGTGTCCCCAAATGTCACTGCCAGTCCCGGGCTGGGCTTGGAGAAGGGCAATAAATCGGGCAAGTCAGCACTTCCCCCTCCCCAAGTGTGGCAGCTCTGGGAGCACCACAGAGGGCTTGTGGTGAGGTCCAGAGTGAGGAGCATCGATGTCACCAGCCCATGGGTTTGGGCTGGAGCTGGTTCATTCATGCAGGGGGTGCTGGGGGCATTTGGGGCTGGGGGAGCCGTGCAGGGTCCTCGAGCCCGAGCCTAGTGAAATGTGCCCTTAAATACCCCCTGGCTCAGAGCTGACTCAAGCACACAAGGGAAACTTGTTGATGTGGATGACACCGTTCAGTTCCTGCCTGGTTCTGTTTGGGTTGGTTTTGTTTCTTGCTGCAGCTGCCTTCGGAGCAATAAATAGCCGTGGAGCTTGCTTGTGGTCTGTGCAAAGTAGTTAATATTTAATCAGAGGTCTGAAGCTGGATTTGTTCAGTTGGCACAAAGATAAAAATTGCTTTTTCTGGGTTTAGAGCTAGGCAGAGAGGGCCAGACTTTCAAAAAAAAAGCCTGGGGTCAGCTTTTAATTAATCAATTTAAGATTGGAACACACTGGTCAGTGACAGATTTTCTAAACACCTCAGCTCCCAGCAAACCACTCTAATAAATGCCAAAGCATCTGAAATGACTGGCACTCAGCACGCCACTGGTGAGAAATATTATTTATAGAGTAAGTCCTGCTGACACACACTAGCAAAGTGTTATCTGCATCCACTCCCTCTCCTCCTGCTCCTTCTTGGGGTTTTCCTCCAGGTCTCTTCCCATGGTTGGATTCTGCTCCCAGGAAATAAAAGCTGAGAGGGATATCCTTCCTACAACAGCATCTGGCTTCCCTGTGGCTCTGTTGGTATTGAGGATCCAGGCTCTTGATGACTATTCATGTGGAAACCCTGTTGCAAACTCCTGAGGGAGAGAGGTTCAGCTTCTATTTCCCCTTAGCAATTTTTCCCACCTTTCCTGCGGTATCCAGTGGGACTCCATGGCCAGACTACCTGGAAAGACACTGGCACACTAACCTCAGGAACTGGGAGGGAGGAGTGAGCCCTGGCAGTGCTCAGAGCCAGCCAGACCCCACTGCACTGTTTTAGCAGAGCTCAGCCCCTGCTTGGGGGATCCTGGCACTGCATCCCAACTGCTCCCATCTGCAGCATTTCCTCCTCGACTTCAGCTCCTTGTAGGAATTGGGCAATCCGTGGGGTTCTCCAGTATATTCTGGGTTATTATCCCTTGAGACAAGCAGCAGGATGGCCAAGGCTTGGCCAGCTGGTGTTTTCCTTGTGTAGGAGGGCACGGCTTATTTGTGAGAAGGACGGAGCAGCAGCATGTCAGCTCTGGTTCCTGGCCATTGGAACATCGTGCCTGCTGAATCCCAGCGACTGGATGAGGTCATGGAGTCCAGCTGGTCACCCCCAGGGGCCAGGGCCTTGTCAGGGCTTGTTTCTGAGGGTGCTGGGCTTTGTGTGCTGGACATTGTGCAAAGGATAGAGACCTTGGTGCTGACTCTGTTGGTTAAAGCACTCCCTGTGTGGGCTGAGCTGCCTGGGGGACAGATCCTATCCAGGACCTGGATGGGATCGCCCTGCAGGGTGGGGATGTGAGGGGTGAAGGTTTGGGATGTGAGAGGTGCAGGATGGGGATGTGAGAGGTGCAGGATGGGGATGTGAGGGGTGCAGGATGGGGATGTGAAAGGTGCAGGATGGGGATGTGAGGGATGCAGGATGGGGATGTGAGGGGTGCAGGATGGGGTTGTGAGGGGTGCAGGATGGGGATGTGAGGGGTGCAGGTGCAGGATGGGGATGTGAAAGGTGCAGGATGGGGTTGTGAGGGGTGCAGGATGGGGATGTGAGGGGTGCAGGATGGGGAATGCAGGGATTACAGGGTAGGGGATATGAGGGATGCAGGATGGGGATGTGAGGGATGCAGGATGGGGTTGTGAGGGATGCAGGATGGGGGTGTGAAAGGTGCAGGATGGGGATGTGAGGGATGCAAGACTGGGAATGCAGGGATTGCAGGGTAGGGGCTGTGAGGAGTGCAGGATGTGGATGCAAGGGTTGCAGGATGGAATGTGAGAGTTGAAGGATGGGGATGTGAGCATTACAGGATGGAATGTGAGGGTTGCAGGATGGAATGTGAGGGATGCAGGATGGGGATTCTGAGGTTGCAGGATGGGGTTAATGCTCTGCACCAAGGCATCCTTTGTTCTGGGCAGGCTGCTGAGGGTTGGGAATGGAGCGCTAAGGAGCAAACACCACAAAATAGATCCGTCCGCACTTTACGCTGCTGATTTTCAGTTTCAACAGCTGTTCCATTTGGAAGGGATGAACGTGTACTTAGTAGGAGTCAATTAAAAATAAACCGAGGGAGGGGATTGGTGTCGGAGCCCAGCGACGCTCATCGGACATAAAAGTTGCATCCTCCCAAGCACGGATTTTCGCTCCATCCAATTTCCCACGGGGGGCAGGATGGACCAGGAGCTCTCATTAGCATGGCAGTGCTGCTGGTTGTGCTTTGTTCCTGCTCTGGGCAGGGAGGGGACACGGCTGTCCCCCCTTGGGTGACACCGCCCGGGATTAGCCAGAGCCAAAGGACATCTGCAGGCAGAGGGGACAGGGAAGCACTGCTGCCTTTTGTTCTTGCTGGGGCTTTTTTACCTTCTGTGGCTGGAATGTGGCCATGGGTTACTGTACCATCCTTGGGGGATTTTCCCTCTGCCTCCCCAAAAGCTCTGGTTTAGCCCCTCACCTGCACAGGTGAGCATCCTGCTGTCTGGGGTGCTTCGAGCAGCAGGGTTTCATTGTAGAAAAGACTCCTCTTATTCCTGCTCTGACCACCGGGATTTTTTTGGCAAAAAAACCCTCTCACTTTCCTGCCTGTGTGTTTGGCAGCAAGAAACTGCAAGCAGGGCATGGGATATGGGGTCATTCAGGGATGTAAGATGAGGTGTGTGGAATGGAAAAGACCTGACGGCCCACGGTGGGATCTTAATTTTCCTCCCCTTCCTATTATTGCCACATGGCTGCTCCCATTGAACCCCTCTCTGCCCAGCTGGGAAACACGGACAGGTCCTTGCAGCATCAAAGCATCAGTGCCTGCTCCCCTGCAACAATCCCATCCTCCATCCACTGCCTCTGTCTCCTAGCAGGGCAAGAGGGGGTGGGACCAAGCATCGCTTTACAAAGGCTGGACTGAGCATTGGGCCAAGATGCATCATCTTTAAGTGATGAGTCAGAAATCTGATCCACAGCCAGTGTCACTTTTCACAGAGGGGGAGTTTGCAAAGGGAGAAAAGACACTGCCTTTGCTTAGGAATTTGGGTAAGAAGCAGTGCCAGGGCGGCTCTGGAGGAGGTGCAGCTGATGCTCTCCTTGTGCCTGGTGATTTGGGCTGTCCAGGTTAAGACCCACTAAGGAGGCCAGCACTTCAGGTCATTTCTGAAAAGGACAGGCTCTCCTCAAGTGGAATCTCCAGCTCAGCAGCTCCTTTAGAAAAAGGTCTCCTGAATAAGTGTTTGAGCAGTTGTTGGGAGGTCTCAGGATGAGCAGTGTCCAGGTCAGTGGGAGAGGCTTGATTTCACTGGGGAGAGTTTCCTGCAAGATGCTGCTTTGACACCAAATGGGAATATGGAGCTAATCATCCTGACTCCTTCATGTCCAGGGAAATAAATAGGCACTTTCAGGCTCAGCTTTATCCAGCCCAAGGTGGATTCCATATGCACAGTGCCTGAATTATGTGGTAGGAATCTCTCTTCTTGACTCTGCAGTGAGTGCAGACACAGCCAAGATGAAGCTGTCTGCACTGTGAGCTGTGTTTTTCCATGAAGGGGGGCTGCTTGTACTGCAGGCAGAGTTTCTACTCCTCTCACCTTTCTGCCACTGCAACTTTAGGAGCCATTTCAGTAGCTTGGAGATGCTAAACAGCTTCCCAGAGGGGAAGATGGCCCTTTCTTGGAGCCTCCTTCTCCCCTTCCCTGCTTCTCTCAGTCACTCCTTGTGCCTCCCAACATTCTTCAGCAGCGTGTTTGTGTGACAGGAAGAGAAAACACAGGGATTGGAAATTAAATCTGGAGAATAAATGAGAGATTTATTAATTTATTAATATGACAGGAGTAATTACTGTCTCTCCAAGATTCATCTCCTTGCCTGGGTTCCCACACGCCAGTGGCTCGGTCCCAAGAGTCACATTACTGTGACAGCAAGGCTGGGAAGAGCTGTCTGGGGGGGTGAAGGGCAAAACACAGAGCCTGGGCAGACAGGGCACAGAGCCCCCCTGGCACTCAGGCTGGGTGGGCATGGAAGGCTGAGGGTAACATAGGGCAGGGATGACTTGACTGAAGGTAAAGCAGCATCTCCCTCTCAGCTGCCTGTGCCCAGTGCAGGGGATGCCAGTGCTCTGGGACAGCAGTTTTGGTGGTGCAGGGGACAAGCCCAGCCAAGTGGCCTGGCTGGGAGCTGCTGTCCTCACTGCAGGAGTTACTCTGCCTTCTTTTGAAGGAGGGGTTGACTCTGAAAGCTGAATTCTGGCACGAACTTCTGTGGTTCTTTGAGCTGCTGAGAGTCTTTGCGCTCCTGCTCCTGTTAATGTGGCATTTAACACTGATATGGGCAGAATCCTGCAGTCCCACAGGATGCCAAAACATGCTGCTGAATCCCTTGGCTTCAGCTCTTGGCATTATCAATGAAAAAGCTGTTTGTCCTCAATGTGTGCATTTAAAAATTCTCAGCTCATTTTATTCTTCATCACCCTCAGAGTAGGAAGGCCTGGGACTGTATTTAAAATCTATTTGAACAGTGGTTCAGAGGTTTCACAATGCCTTGGCAAGGCTTCTTAGGCTGTGCATTCAGTCAGTGACTGCTCTGCATCCCTCAAGATCTTCTGCTCTGTTTCTACCTCTTTGCAAAAAGACAAAGGCAGAGGATTGAGATGAGTTTTCAAACAAGCTTTGTGCATGCTTGGGCCTGATCCTTCCTCAGCTGGCAGTGCCAAACAAGGACACTGGGCTGTGGCTAAAAACTACTGTCCTGGTGCTTCCAGTTGGTGGAAGGCTTTGCATTCATGGTTATGAAGTGCAGAGATTTCAAGGCAGGGGTGGCAGGGAAATGTTTCTGCAGTGAGACAGGGTCAAGTGAACGCCTTCAGCTCTCCCATTCCCACACACCTGGCTCTCTGTATGCCAGTGCTGAGGTTGGCTGCTCTAAATTTGTCAGGTTGCCCTTTCTGGCACAGAGGAGCAATGCTGTTGTGTGCAGAGGTGCCAGAAGGGCAGAGCAAAAGGGTGGGAGGGTGGGGGAAAAGGAAAAGGAATCGTCAGTGTGAGTCAGGTGCCTCTGTGCGTGTCTCTGAGCCTTCCACTCCATTCCCCTTCCTCCTGGGAAGGCAGAGCTGAGAGATGGAGCCAGTGCTTTGCTGGCTGCCCTTGACACGCAAGAGGGAAATCACCACGCTGGCAGGGACCCCAAGGCAAGCAGCTCCAGCACAGCCTCACATGCCATCCCCCAGGAGAAGGCAGGGCTGCTGCCAGCACGCCCTGGCACCAGAGCCACACTGAGCAGCTCCAGAGAGAGCCCAGGGCTGCCCTCGGTGCAGATGCTGATGCAGTGGCCTGGGGATGACAAAAGGGCAGTTTTAAATGCCTGTGTGAGATCAGCCGTGGTTGCCCATGGGGGTTGCTTACCAAGTCACCCTGCAGAGCAGTCATGGAATCAAAATATCCCGAGTTGGATATTTTGGATATATAGGATTGTGGAGTCCAGCTCCTGAGTCCAGCAATCTGCATCCCAACAGGATGGTGTGAGCTGCAGGAGCTGCTTGAAGTCTCTTCTTCATGGGATATAAAGTAGTCCAGTTGCTGGAAGGCAGCAGGATTTGAGCCCCACTTCTGTAGATATTGGCTTTGGACCTCAGTCCTGCCCTTCAAAGTGTTTGGGATGAGTGGTGGGAAAGAAGGGACAGTAACATGCCTTGGAGGGGCAGTTCCTCCCTGGTGTGGCAAGCCATGATCAGCTCCTGCCCTGAAGCACAGGAGCTGAAATGCTGCCTGTGTTCTCCTCCAGGCTAAGGGTGCTTGTTTAAGGGGACTGCTGTGGGGAGAGCCCTCTCCCCGTGTGCTCTGCACCAGAGCAGGGCAGGATGGACCCACCAGGCACCCCTGGGGGCTCTGCCATCCCAGGCACCTGGTAGAGATGCCAGTGCTGTGCTTCCAACCCCAGGCAGCTGTGGCACAGAGGGCAGGCCAGGAAGCCTCATCCCTGCTCTCCTCCTGCTCTGCCCAGCTGCTCAGCGCTGAGCTGTGACTCGAGGAAGGTTCCTCGTTTCTGGGCTGGGTTTCTCTTTTGGCTGCTTTGTTTACAGGGGAATAAATGACACAATCAGACAGCCTGATCTTCTGTGTTGGGAGGGAGGAGAGGATTGATGCAGATCTGCACTGCTGTTGCAATCAGCTTAGCCGTTCCCAGGGTCAGGGGCTGTGGAGATCAGCCTTGGGATGGAGACTGAGACCCTGCTCTGCCAGTGGGACGGGAGGTTTTGTGGGAGCACAACCAACTCCAGTGTCATACTGGGGCTGTAGCCAGACTGCTTTAGTCTTCCAGCCCTCTTTTCCCCATGTTTTTCAAGGCTTATCCCTGTGGATGGGCCTGTGAGTTCCTCCCCTCCTGTTCCCTGTGCCTTTGTGCTGTCTTGCTCTGTGTCCTGTGTTTCTGGGTGACACTCCCTCCTGTGCAGCTCCTGGCACTCATCCCCTCCCCATATCTCACATCTCGTGTTCCTATTTGCTCAGCTGTGCTGTGGCTGGAGGGATAAAGCAAGGGCACAGGACCACTGCCTGCCTCCCTGTGCCTGCCAGCCCTGAAGGCTCACGGCCACCACAGGAGCCCCAGCAGGACTGGGATGGGGAAGGAGGATAAGGGAGCGTGGGAGAAAAGGGCCTGTGCATGAATATTCCAAGTGAGGAAAATTGGCATGATTGCTAATGCTCTAAAGGAGGAGGCAGCCCTTTCTCAAGCCCTGGGGCAGATGGGTAGGCAATAAAGGAGAAAAAAAACCCACTAGAAATGAGATCCGCCAAGCTGACGGCCCAAGCAAGCTGAAACCTGCCTGGTGAGGCAGCTTCTTCCAGAGTGGGAAGGGGCAAATTCCCTGTCAGGACTGGCTCTGCACTGTGCCTTTCTCATGGTAATAGAGCCCCAGGTTTCCAGGAAGAACTGGGCTTTCAGTATCTGGAGAGGAACTCTGCCCCCAACCCTTAACCTTGACTCTGGGCTGCTCCAGGCTTGAGGAAGCCTGTGAACCCAGTTTATGCCCAGTTTGAAATGCAAGCCCAACCCAGTAATCTCTCTGTACAAGTCACAACTCCCAGAGTTGCTCTCTGGGTCCAACCTGAAGCCACGCCAGGGCTAATTTCCAGTGACAGAATAAAAGCAGGCTCATTCCAGCACCACGCCAGGACCTTTCACTTGTGCTCCAGCACTGAGAGCCCACCAGAATAGGAATGAGAAAGGAAACTTTTTTGGGGGATCTGCTGTGGCAGCTGGATTTCTCCTTTACAGGGAAGTCCCAGATATCACCCCAGTGCCAGGCTGCAGTGCCCCAGCCCTGGGTCATATGCAGTGTGATGGATTCTCACTCCAGCTGCATTCAGCCTGCCCACCCTTGTTGAGGCTGGAGGAGGGAGGGCAGTGGTTTTCCTGCACATTTCCCCTGTCCTTGGGGCTGGGAGCCAGATGCATTCCTCAATGAGCCAGCACAGACTGTGCACACCTCTCCCTGCTCTCACATCCCTGTGTTCAAGGTGGCCCTGGTGTGATGGGTCCCAAGTGGCAGGGGCTGCTCCCATGTCCCTGCTGCTTTCCCGCTGACATTTCCCACTGAAGTTGCCTTTCTGGGGCAAGTCGGAGCAGGCAGCCCAGTTTCTGGTTGGACAGGCTTTGTTTGTGCTCTGGGAGAAAGGGGGAGGTTGGGATGGGAGCTGGGATGGGAGTTGCACGGTTGTGGCCTGGGACAGAAGGGGATGTGTTGTAACTTGCTGCCCCATCCCTCCCCTTCTCCCATGTTCCGTCGCAGGGTTTTTGAACTTTGGAAATGTCTTCCTGAGAAAAGGGGTGTGAAATGGTGCCAGAGGGAGGCAGAGATTGAAGAAGGGGGAACAGCAGGAGCAGGTGATTGTCTCGTGGGAGTAAATGTGCTGGAGTCTGAGCACTGTCAGGATGGCACAGGGAGCAGCAGCCTTCCCCCTGGCGCTGGCACTCCAGGCTCTGAAGTTAAACAGGGTCCAGACCCCCTGTCCCTTTGAGGAACAGCACCCCGGAGGCACTTACAACACTTGGGTACCCCAGGAGGGTCCTCTGAGTTCCCAGGGCCCAAACACAGCTGGATCTCTGCCTTTACTTCCCCCTTGCCATGTTGCTGTAACCCTGAGAGTTCCACCTTGAAGATGTGGCTGAGGGTCCTGTTCTCCCTCCATCCCATGAATCAGCCATGGGACAGGGCAGTGCTCACCTATGATGAGAAGGAATAGCATTGTTTCCCTTTCCTTGCTTCCCTCTCTTCTACTCAGCTCCTTCTCCGTTTCAAATGTGGGGAGTTTTTCCCCCATTCCTTTATCTTTCCATCACTCTCCTCTCTCTGCCATCCTTTTGTCTTTCTCTGTGTCCACTCCTTTCCTGCCTGTTTGCAGAATGCCTCTGCCCAGACACAACAGATGCTGAAGGGCAAGACTGGAACTACTCTAGATGCAATCTCCATTTTGCTCAAGGATCATTAATTACCTTGATGATTAAATACAATTAAAGATCCGTAAGACCTTTCTGATATCAGAGCCTTTAGCAAGGGCAGCTTTTAGGAACCTGCACCAACAGTAAAACAAAAGGAGGAGACGGACCAGTAAATCAGGGAATCCCAATTAAAATCCGTGCTTAGCTCATTAACCTAATTACACATTGTGTCTCGCTGGCCTCGGCTCCAGTGAGGGGGAAGGAGGCAGCGGTGGGGGCAGGCTGGGTGCCATGTGCTTGTTTCTGTCAGATCTCCATTGTCTCTTTGGCTGAGAAAATGGCCTTTGTGGGGATTTCGAGCGGGGCTGCGGAAGCGGAGCAGTGTTTGTGCCAAGCCCTGGAAGCGGCGTGTGGCCATGGAATTACAGCATGTGTTTCCTCTCCCCTGGAATGTTCTTTCTGCACACACCCTGCCCTGTACCCTGCTTGTCAGGGGGTCCTTCAAGCCCTCGTCCCTTCCCCTTGGAGAGGCACTGCAAGGAGGAGAGCAGCTGAAGGGGTGATAATGGTGCTGAGGAGGACAGGGAGTCCCTGAGAAAGGGGAAATGAGTTGGTGCTGAGAGGAAGAATCCTTCAGCAAGGCAAATTCCCTTGCTGGGGCGCTGAGGCTGAAACACATCAACAACAGCCAGACCTCTGAAGTGGGGCTTGCTCTGCAGGGAGCTGCCTGCTCTGGTTGTCTGCTGGGACACCAAGCATCCCTGTGCCTTCTCTGCTTCCCCCTTCTCACAGCAGGCTGCACAAAGACCTCCCCCTCTCCTATCATGAGATCCTATCCAAGAGCCTGCTCCCCAAACCTGGCACGGAGCTTTCACCAAGAGCTTATGCCAGTTCTTGGGTTAGAGTTGGCTTGGTGTGCTGGGAGCAGGAGAAGGGGTAGGGGGACATTCAGAGCCACCGTGTGTGTGGAGCACAGGTGACTCAGGGGTTTGGGTGCTGTGGTGCAGAGCTGTGCTCAGTGGGCCTGCCTGCCTACGTGTGTGCCTTCAAAGGCATGGCAAGGAGCTGGCAGGTCCCGGCACGTCCTCCCCAAAACCCAGCGGATTGGGGAAAACAAGTCGGAGCAAGAAGAGGTCAGGGCGCGGCTTCCCCTATGGAAACGGGAGAGCTGGAGACCCTGAGTCCCGTGGGAGCAGGCTGTGGCTCTCCTGGTACCTGCAGGCATGGGGGGAGAAGGGAAGAGGGCACTGGATTCCCTGGAGTGCCCTGAACTGCTCAGGAAGGAGGCAGGGGAAGAGCAGAGGGGAGTTGGGCACATGCAGGGATTTTGACAGAGGCTCAGCTTGCCATGGGCTGTTTGAGGTCCTGGTGGGGAGCCCTGCCATAGCCTCAGGTGACTTCACACAGGGCCAGGGTGGCCCAGCTGGCAGGTAAATGGCCATCGCTGCACTGGGGAGAGCTGCTGTTCAGCATCTTACTCTCTTGGGAAAGATCTGTGCCTTCCCTTCCCTCTGCCCACATATAAACACACCCAAACACCATTTTCTTTCACTCTGGGGGCATGTGAGGAAGATGGCAGGGATATGAGGGGACCACAGACCATGGGGAATTACTGGGGGTTGGGTAGGGCTGGGTAGGATGGGGACAGATAAGGACCAGGAATCTGCCTCTTTGCAGTGTCAGGAATGGAAAAGCAACAACTTTAAACCCTATTGAAGTTGTGGTTCCTTGGATTTTGCAGGGTGTGTTGTGATCCAGGTGGGAGGTTTGCAGTTCACTGCTTTGGGATCACAGGCATTGCCCCAAACCAAACACTGGACTCCAAGGTGCAGGAAAGTTATCCCCATTGCCATAAAACCACGATCCAGCTCTGCAGAAGAATTTAATCTAGCAGAGGATCAGCAGGCAGGCTGGGTGAGACATCCCAGCCCCACTAGGACAGCAGGGCTTGCTTTACACATTGACCAGTCTTTGGCTGGTGCTCTGCTTACAGGTAATTAAAAAGGCTTAACCCTGCAGCCCAAACAGCTGCCTGCAGATAATTTGTCTTTATGCCCAAGGGACCCTTGCCTAGCTCTGTGCTCCAGAGAGCCCCTTCACTGCGAGGCATGTTTGGAGGATACAAAGATTTCATTACACAGTGAGAGAGTGAAGGCAGAAACTCAAATACCTTTTCCTAAAAGCAGGGTGATGGAAAGCAAGAAGGCACAGGAGAAGAGAAAAAACAGATCCTAGGGATGTGAAAGAGCAGAGGGTTTGTGGATCCTGCAACAAGAGAATTCTGAGTCTATTTCTCTGTTGTGCCAATTGTATCTGGAGTATTCCCAGAGCAAACAATGCAATTACTTTGGATTCACACTATGGCACTGAGTTGTCAGGCCTGAGGTTCCAGCTCCCAAAGGATGCTGTGCAGACTTGCACAGAAGTTGTTATGCTTTCCCAAGGGATATGGAAGCTCTGAGAGGAAAGGCCACATTCACTTTTCTGAGGACAACTGTAAACTTCCTCTTCCTCCTGGGCCTGCTGTTGCTTCCCTGGCTGAGTCCTTCGCTCGAGGACATCCACAGCAAACAATCCCAATCCTTTTCTCCGTGCTGGTTGAGCTTGTATAGCCCCCAGGGTTGGGAGCAGCCTTGGGGAGCACACTGGGTGCCCTCTCAGCTTGCCCTGCACCCTGCAAGGAGCCTGTGATTTGCTGTTTCAGTGGTGTTATTTCTTTCTGATGGGATCTCTCCTGAGGAAGGTGTGTCTCTCACCCAAATGAAGGCTCTTGGTTTCCCTTTGGGGCACATCATTCTTATCCTCTGTGCTCTCCTTCCTCTATCTCATTGCCCCTGTGTTTTGCTGGGTCGGGGCATAGGATGCAGAACTCATCCCCTTTGCATTCTTGGACTGTTCTGCTCTCCACACTATTGATCTGTTTAGAATTCCTTGTGACTGTCATAGATCTGGTGTTGTGACAGCATCAGAAACATGAGATTGTCAGCTCTGGTGCCTTCCCACAATTAGGAAGAAACTTTTTGTTTACTTAACGGCCTCCTCTCAGAGTTTCTGCAGACCTGCCTCTGTTGCCAGACACAGTCCATGAGACCTCTACCCTTAACTGGAGATTGAGCCTTTGAACTCTATAAATCCTGCACTAATAGGAGTTAATGACTTTTATCTACATACTTATCTTTCTTTCCCCCTGCCTGCTTGTCTTTCCCCATGCTGAAGTATCTGGGTACCTTACCAGCAGTAATGGTTTGTGGCATCCAGGTGACATTAACCCTTTTTCCATGATGGGAAAATTGCTGTTCGAACAAGTTAAGAAGCTCCTTCTAATCTCTTTTTCCCAGGTTTCTCTTTTCTTTTAATTTATTTTCCATTCATTTAATACCCGTGTGGTTATTTCTGGAAATGTTTCCTCACTACTATTCTGGTCACTTTTTTACCAAGTTGGAAATGGGACTTTTTGTCCTCTTTTCTCTTGCTCTTAGCTATTTATATCCTTTCATTCATCTTCTTAGGTAGTCAGACATCCAGCTGGGTTCTATCTGTCCCTTTGGTACCTAAGCAACAAGTAAAGATGTTTCTGGACAGCTGTTCAAGCAGTGGCTGCTCTAGGGGTGGCAAACTAGTGACACTGGAGCTGCAGTGCAGCTTGTGAGCAATTCAAGCCCAGCTGTCAAGTCCAGAGGTGGTGAAGCATCAAGGGGAGCCATGGTCAGGCTTGTCCCATCCTTCTGTGGAGCATCAGGACTGTGGGGATGTGGTTTTGTCTCTTAGGGATTCATTCTGCACAGTTCCTCCTTTGTTCCTTATGTGTGGTGGTCCCCAGCTGGGACATGGCGTGGTGGATCAAGAAAATCAATGGTTTGGGTAGGAATGGACATAAAAGACCATTTGGTCCAATCTCCTGCCCTGGGCAGGGACACCTTCCACCAGACCAGGTTGCTCCAAGCCCTGTCCAGCCTGGCCTTGAGCACTTGCAGGGATGGGGAGTCCACAAGCTCTCTGGGAAGAGCCCATCACATCTGACCTACAGGTCTCCCAGCATCTGCCTCCAGTGCTGTGTCTCCAGAGCCACTTCCCCCATCCATGGGCACTTTGTGGCTGCCTCTGTGGGAGCTGGGGGATTGGGGAGCACCCATGCTCATCCCAGCCCTCGGAGGAGGCCAGTGGGGTGCTGTGGTGGGGAGGGTGGGCAGCTGGGGTGCTGCTGGCACAGGGGCACTGCTGTGAGGAGCTCCCACCCTCCCAGCCTCTCAGAGCAGCTGTGTGTGCAGCCAAGCCCTCCTGACTGCACAGCCAGGTGCTGAGAGATCTTACCCAGTTGCTTCCAGCTTTTCCAAGCTAAAAATTCTGCCAGAAACCCAATGACCCTTTCATTTCTTTGCTCTTCCTCCCACCAGGGGAGCTGCCTGACATTTTTTGGGGTAAAGTTTGCCTTAAAAAATGTACAGTGTTCTGCAGGAACTGTGTCCATATTGTCGTGTCTGTTAAAAAATGTAATAGTCTGGCTTGTGTTCTCTCTCTCCCTCTTTATTCTCCCCAGTCTGAACAGAACATAAGTTCTCTTAAATAGCCTCCCATGTAGTTGTTAGTGAGTGGCAAGGCACAAACAGCAGAAGGAGGAGGAGGTGGGCACGCCAGGCAGGTGGAGGGTGGGAGCAAATCCGTCTGTCAGGAAGGAGAAGGAGACAGGGAGTCGAGGGAGAGGTGCTGGGGTCCCACACAGCTTGGGGAGGTGGCCCAAACCCCCAGAGAACTCCTAACCAAGGTGGGATGAGACTCAGAAGAGAGTGACTCCGGATGGAACGGAGCCCAGAGTGGGCTGTGGAAATCAAAGTGGGGAGGTTCACAGGGAGGTGCTTTCTCCCTGGGGGTTGGAAAGGTTGGCTGTGGGGATGACTAAACGCAGGATGGGCTTGCAAGTGGGGCTGTTGGGCGTTTCAGAGGGAGTTTTCCTTCTGCTTTGAAACTGTCATTTGAAAAATTGCCCCAGAAATGAGATTTCAGAAGAAAACTTTGGTCTGGCTCAATCCAAAATGTCCTGTTGCATGACAGCGAAAGCATTCCATTCTGGCTGCAGTTCTGGTCAGTGTTTCACCATATACCATTTTAAAGAAATGAGGGTCCAAAAGGAAAAACCATCCCAGCTTTATCAAAAGGCTTTTTCTGTTTTTTTGTTTTAATTGAATTTTGCCAAAACCAGCACGTTCCAGTGGATAGTTTTGGCTGGGACTAAATGGCACTTTCCATCAGAAGAATATGCTGTGCTGGAAATTCTTCCACTAGCTCCAGTTATTTTTCACCACATGCTTTCCATTTTTGTGGCAGCTTTGTCAGTCCCCAGTCTGAGCTGGGACAAAGCACACAGGAGGCCCCAGAGAGCAGCTGACCTCCTGCTCTTTGAAGACCAGGATGATTCACTGGAGCTCTCCCCAGTGGCCCAGGAAAATCCATCTGCCCCGCTGAGCATCCACATCCTTTGGAACGTGGTTTATTGCTCCTGACTCCCAAAGAAGGAAACAGGGCCTGGTGCTGATGCACTTTAACAAAAGTCAATGAAACAACTATGAAAGTCAATGAAATATGTCAATGGAGGCCAACTGAGCTGTTTAACCCCAGTCTCTGGGGCTGGTTTCTCCAGCACGAGGCTGGAAATGGGGTTGACTCTTGGCTGGCTCGATCCTGTTGACTGTTAATAGATCTTCGTGGGGAACTGATTGCTGTTTGGTTCTGGCTTGTCTCTCAAGAATCAAGGCTTGGGTTTACAGCAAGTATGTGATTGAAGCTTGCCATAAGGATTCAGGCCTCATAGCTACCTGCATCTCCTGTTGGTACCCCAACAGATGCTCAGGCATCCCCAGATTTGGCACAAAAGCAAACCATGCTGACAGAGGCCCCCACAACCAGCCCAAACAGCAGCAGCCCAGAGCAGATGGTTGTGTTTGAAGGGACACCTTTGTACTTGGGCATAAGAGGTTGGGTGAGTCACTCAGCACAGGGTGTCATTCCACCCCCAGTGGCATTTGTCATCGAGTTCCCCTGAGTGTTAGATCCCAACCCAGCTCCTCCCTGGGGCTACCTGGAAGCACAAAGCTCACTTTGTTTGAGAAGGAGATAAGAAGACATGGGAAAACCCTTAGTTTCTCTTCCTGGAAGTTTATCTGTGCCCCTCATTGCACTGCAATCACTGAGGATGTCCTACTCTTGAGTCCTAATCACCAGTTACCCCAGTTTGCCCCACCAGGAAGAGCAATGCTCCCACTGAGTGGTGTCCAAAGTGAAATGTGATGTGCCCCCAGCTTTTTGTGAACTAAAGCAGGACAAATCATCTTTATTCCTGCAGAAGTCCCTTTGGATCCCTGCCCCTCCAGACATGCCCTCTGCTCTGGGCTGAATGCTGCCTGTCTTTACAGTGCCCTGAGCCCTCGCTGCCTGCCCTCCCCTCTCTGGGCAGCCAAGGGTGGGTATGACTGTGTTGGTCTCCAAGGAAAGCAAAGCCCAGGCATCCCAGAGCCCGTGGCCAGGCAGGGTAAGCAGGGAGCATGACCCCAGCTGGGAGGTCTCTGCTGGGCTCTGACCCTCCCTGCCTTCCCCCTTCAGATGCTCGAGATTGGGGCCAGCACAGGCTGCCTTCAATGGTGGTCTTGTCACTTGTTTACAGTGCTGGGTCTTGCAAGATCAGCAGGCCCCCTCTAAGCCCCAACCTTGCAGCCCTTTTGGAGCTCAGCAATCATTCCCCAGACAGCCTGGATGGAGGCTGTGACCTTAACAGATATGGCAGCTGCATCTCCACCCAGCATGGGGGTCCTTCTGCCAGGCACCCTCTGCTCAGCAACCCATCCCCTGGGAGCTCTGGAGTGGGATCTGCCCTGCTCAGGGCTCTCTCCCATGGCTGCTGAGCTGCAGTGGGCTCTGCCAGATCTAAACCTGGGTAAGAAGGGTCACATCAGCCACTGATCTGGCAAGAGAGAGAGATGAAGCAAACCTGGAGTGCATGGCAGCTCCCTGGGGCAATAGGGACTGGAAATCATAGAGTCACAGAATGGTTTGGCTTGGAAGGATCTTAAAGATCATCTCGTTCCTTCCACTGGACCAGATTGCTCAGAGCTGCATCCAGCCTGGCCTTGAACAGTTCCAGGGATGGGGCATCCACAATTTCTCTGGGAAACCTGTGCCAGGGCCTCACCACCCTCACAGTAAAGAATTTCTTCCTAAAAATCTAATATAAACCTACTCATTTTCAGTATATGCAGTATTCTCAGAAATGTGGAGCTGGCTTTGCTCAGAGGGTGAATGGGACACTCACTCTCGGCCTCAACATCTCCTAATTTCTGGCATGCTCTTAACACAAAATGTCATGGATTTGGTTGCAGCCAGTTTGCTCATTGTTGAGAACAACAGAAGGCACGTTTTGGGAACCTTTAGTCTAGCTGTTGACTGGGTACTGTTTAGGTTTGCTTCCAGGCTCTGTTGATACAATAGGTTTCCCACTTCATCTCCCTGCGTTTCCTCAGCCATGAAAATGAGGGTGACTTTGGCATTTGCATGAGTGGTGGGTGGGGCTGTGGGGCCTTCCCAGAAATGCCTCCATCCCTGCTTCCTCAGGTGAGAATTGCCACCCTACTATGCAGATCCCCACTTCTAACCAAGCCATCCCAGGGAGATTGCCACTGCTTGCCCGGGTGGCCTTGGGCACATCTCTTTGTCATTCAGCACCTCTGATTTCCCCACCCCTGAAAGCAGGGGTAATAATGCCTTCCTGCCTCTCAGGGTGTTGGAGGATTAATTAGTTACTGTTTGAAAAGCCTTTTGAAGATGCAAAGCTTTCCATAAATATGCAGGAGTTATTCCTACAGATGGGGGCCAGGTAGGACAGAAGCTGCAGCTGCCTCTGCACTGTGGAGATCATAAATCCGGGAAGAGGTGAAATTTGTGGAATTAGTTCCTTGCACGGGGACTTGGTGATGAGAAAGCTGAGCTACAGCAGGCTGGAAATCAAGCAGGGTGCTGAATGTTGGTGTGTTTGTACTCTATTCTTTAGGAGCTGTTGTTCATGGGTAAGAATCCGTAAAAACCCCAGGGAAATTGGGAGGTCTGAGCCTCCCCCACCTCCCTGCAGAGATATCTCTAGGGCAAGATAAAGCATTTTAGGAGAGGACTCCCAGGCAGCTAAGGGGGTCTCTCCACTGTTGGTGCCATGCTTGCATTTGTGTTGTTTGCAAAGCTTTTTCCCTTACTTGTCAGCCACCAGAACTTATATCACATTTTCCTGGTTATAAAAAACCTGCTCTTTCTATCTTTGAGTGAATTACAAAAGGACAGAGCATGGCATTCCCACTTTTGATAGGAGGAAACATTTCTTTTTAACTTAAGATAGTGAAATATCAGCGATATGTTGTATCCTGAAAGATGATGGGAGGAAAGACAAAAGGGAAGCAAAACCACAGAGAGAAAGCTGTGACTGTTAACATGCATTTGAACTGGAGGAAAGTAGGAGTTTTGATCTTCTTGACGAAAATTACAGGCCTGGCCAAGACCAGCATGGTTTGGCAGGGACGTGTTTCCCACCGTGTGTTGGCCAGAAGACCAGGGTTTGTGTCCTTTAGTGATTTCCCGTGGTCTGGCATCTACTGCTCTGATAAAAGAGGCTTGGTTGGTGTGAGGGCAGGGGAATGGGGTGGTGGGACAGCCCATGAGGTCTGCCTGCTAACCCTGGCTGAAGTCAGTGCCTGAGTCAGCAGAGTTTCGGCTTTGTCGTTCCCATTGTGGAGGCGAGTGAGTCATGCCTGATCCAGCTCCCTGATTTCCTGCTCCAGCCCCGAGCTCTCAGCCCAGCGAGGCAAGGAAGGATCTGCTGTTCTCTTTTTTCTGTGCCATCAAGTTTATTTTTGTTTGTGTTGAATCTCATCTGTCTCGAGTTCCTTCGGTTCGGAAATGAGGCTCTCTATGGGTTACTATCTTGATCCTCTCTTCAGAGCTGCTCATTAAATCCCTCCTCCTGAGCACCTGGAGAGCTCCAAAAGTGAGGATATTTAGCACTGGACCAAAACTCCTTGAACAACGTCCAAGGCTACGAAAACCCCAAGAAAGAGGCAATGCAGAGAAAACACTCAGGTACATTTGGGGACTCAGCCCATCAAGATAAGGTCTCAGGACAGTCTCAGCTTAATTAACTTCCCTCTGCTCAAATCTCCAGCTTCTTTCCCCTCCTCCACACTTGATTTTCCAGCTGCACTGTTCTTTTCTTCCCCACCCAACCACCAAATAAGCATTGGCTCTGCATGTGGTCCCCTTTCTCAGTCTTCTCTCTTGCTTACAGGTCAGAGTTGGTAAGCAAAAACACCTTGGTTTTTTCCTTTCTGACAGGGAACGAGGTGACTGGAGAGAAGGGTCTTCGGTTTTTAATTCTTTGTCCCAAAAGCTGCCCACTTTTCCCAGTGCAGAATTATGATCCTGGACATATTCACTGGTGCCTATCCAGAGGAAATAGTGGCTGGGGATGAGAAGAGGGGAGTGAGTGGCCTGGGATGTGGTGATGATGATGGGGAGATGCAGGAGGGGTGGGAAAATCTGTAAGGCTAAAATGGAAGGGTGGCAAGTCAAAAGAACAAGCACTGTAGAGGTGGAGAGGCAATCCTGTCCCTGCTCATTGGGACAGGTAGTGAGGACAGAAGGAGATGTGAGTGAGCTGTAAGACATTGCACAAGGCCACAGGAGAAAGCAGATCACAGAGCTGTGAGCCCAGGCAGTGGACAGGGGTGAGTAAGAGCTCACAGTGGGAAAAGAGCTGAGGAAGGAGCTGGAGTCAAGTCCAGTCCAAAAGGCCTGGGGGGAAAGGCAGCGTGGAGGGGAAAGCGGGCCAAGAGGCGAGCAGGGGTGCACGTCAGGTGGAGGCTCAGGGCAGGCTGGGGAGCTGCCCAGGTGTGTGGGAACTGGCAGCTGTGCCCCAGGGAGCATGGGGTGACGTGCAGGGGGCCGGCTGCCTTTGTGCGTTGTTGCTGAGCATGGGCTTTCCGAGCTTTATTGCAGGAAGGCCTTTCCCAGTGCTGTGTCAGCTCTTTGTGTGCAGCCCTGCTCTGCCAGCCTGCCTGCTTTTGCCATGGGGCATGTGTCCCCTCCCCTTGACTTGGGGGGTGAAGCCAAGCAGCTGTGAGAAAGCCGGGAAGGGGACGGCGAGAGGGAGAGCCGGGAGCAAAGGCAGGCACTTGTTCCCAGCCCACTCCTCTGGTTTGCAGCCCTTTTCCTGGAGAACTGAAAGGCTGAGGCTGTTTGCAAGGCTGAAGCACAGGCAGCAAGAACTCGTGGACTGGTCTGGTGTTCATCTCTGCTTTGCACTGCCCCTTCAGTCTGTGGCCCATCCCACCCTGGCATCTGCTTTTCTTCCATCTATTTCTGTGGGGAACACCTGGGACAAACATGGCCTGGGCCTTACTTAGGGGCTGTGTGTGAGCCCCAGTGGTGGCTCAAAGGAGAGACTTCCCAAACCATAACAGAGAACAAGGGGAGCATCAATGGGCCAAGCCCTTTGGGAAGGAGATTTCATTCAGGTGGCTCCCGAGGCTGCTTTGTGCTCTGTTTATGTGAGGAGGAAACACTGCACAGGCAGAAGGCAGCCCTGCTTTGTCCCCAAGGCATCTCTGCTGCCCTGTCCCAGCAGTGAAGGGCTGGATGGAGAGCTCACTTGATGCCAATCATCCCCTGGTCCTCAGATCACATCTCTGCTGCCCCTGCTCTGTGCTGGTTCTGGGGATGAACCAGTGACCTGGAGGAAAGAGCCCCGTGTTTCCCATTTGCAAACCAAAGCCAAGCCCGTTCTTTTCTTGTTGGAAAGGGTTTTGGCTGAGAGCCAGCCCAGGCCATTGTACTCTGCCATTCCTGACTCTGCCATTGCTGTCTCTGCCATTCCTGTGGGATCCCATCCAGCTCCCAGCTGGGGGAAGGGATGCTCGGGCGTGCAGTTTCTCTTGGGGTGCCCCCACCCTGTCACAGCATTATCTGAGGCCTTTCATGTGCAGCCATGTCACCTGGAGCTGTAATCTTGCCACATCTCTCTTCTCTCTCATCTCCCTTCCAAGGCCCCCTCCCCCTGTGTTGGAAACTCAGAGTCTTCTAATCCCTGTGGTGCTCAAGCTCCACATTTCAGGGGGGCAGAACTGACTCAGTGGATGACAGAGAGACCTCCAGTGAAAGTCTGATGCCACAGGATGTTAGTTCATGGTGGTGACTCACTGGAGACCACTCCTTCACAGCAGTGGGCTTCAAGCCATTGCCTCAGCAGGGTGAGGCAGGCACTGTGCTCTTGGAAGAGCAGCAGAGTACTGATTTAAATGCCTGGCAATCAATACAAAGCCTCCCTGGCAGGAGGAAAGGTACTAACCCCAACATCTTGGCCAAGCGCCACCTCACACCTTTGCTTCTTGCCACCTGAAATTCCCCTGCTGGGATTTAGGAGCTTCTTTCCCGTTTCCCACCCTGCCTAATGCACCTGTGGTGTTCCTTTGGGCTGTTGGAGGCAGCTTGTGTGGTGTTTCAGACCTTGTTTTCCACTTAAAAATAGGGAAGACTTGAAAGATGAGCTCAGAAATACCAGGAGAGAAATTTATAAGTGCCACCAAGTGGAAAGTTTCAAGCTCCTGCTCCATCCCAGTTTTTCCCTCATGGAAAGTTCTTGGACATCTCTTTGTGGCGTTTCTGAGGCTAATGGGGCCATGCATGGGACATCATTGGTCATGGCCAAGGTACTGTGTCAATATCAGGGGCTTTTTGTAGGATCTTTGCAGGTCGAAGTGTGATGCATTGGTTTATCCTTTGGTAAGATCTGGATGCTGTGACCCTTCAGTTTGGTTCTGAGTGATGCAGAGACTATCAGGAGCAATTCCTCCTTCATTTGCATCAGTCATGATATTGCCACACCAAAGGGTGGCTCATCACACTTCTGCCAAGGGCTGTTTCAATGCCCTGGGGGGCAGATGAGTATCAGGGAACAGGAGGGAGAGCGATTGGTGAGAGGCTGAGCAGAGGCAAGGTTGTGCAAAGCAGCGTGGAGTTCACAGGGTTGTTAACAAAGAGGCATTGAATGGAGGCTCAGGGTTGTGTCAGAGCTCTCAGAGCCTGGAGATCATTTCCAGAGCTTTCTATATGGGGGAGCAAGAACCAGATTTGCAAGTGTGGGAGCCTTGATGTAACAGCACCTCCCGGGCTCGTGGGAGAAAGAGTTTTCAGGTCCAAGGGCCACCACCTGCCACTTGGTGTGCTCTGTCCCCAGTGCCCCTCACATTGAGGGGTCCAGACCCTCCTTCCCAGCCCACTGCCTGTTCCTCAGGGCACCCCCAGCCCTGCACCATTCCCCCAGGGCCTTGAACAACCTGGTGAAATATCTGGGTTCGGGATCGTGGGGAAAGGCATCAACACAAACCACTTCAGAGGCCAAGGTGGAGGAGGAGGATCTCAGAGGTCTCCCCTAACGAGGCCTTGGCACCAACATGTCTTTGGCACACAGCTGGGCCTTTTTGGTCCTCGACAAAAAATAACACCGCGAAAACTAATGAATAAAAATGCAGCTCTGCAAGCTGCAACCCATACAGCTAATCCTTCCTGGCGTGCTGGCTGCCCCCGGGAGGTGTCAGCGTGGATTGGTGGGCACGGGGAGATGTGGCACAGGACGTGCCAAGGGCAGGATGCGTCCCAAGCCTTTTCTCTGCTGCACCAACCACACAGATCGTTCAGCGAGGGAGAAACGAAGCGAATCCCAGCCCTGCACACACACATCCAGTTTAATATGTTCAAACCTCTCCAGAGGCTGATTAGTGATTTTATTTTCTCCTCCTCTCCCGGCCTTGCGTGCTCATTGCCATCAATTATCTGTGCATTTGCCCTGATGAATTATTGAGTGCGCAGCGGGGCGAGGGAGGACCCGCCGTCCCAGCTCCGGCACCTTGCAAACAAGTGCTCCCCAGAGCATGGCAGCAGTTGAGCTTCTCATTTAGGATGGGGAGCATGGGGAGCTGATCCAGCAACTTGCAAAAACCCCTTTCCTCCATCTGTTCCCCTTCCTCAGCACTGCTGTTGAGGTGAGGGTGTTGCTGCCTCGGTAGGGAGCAGAAAGGGTGCTTTATGTTCCTGATGAGAGGCTTGGATGAGTGGAACATAAAGTGTTCATCCTGTCTTGCAAAAGAACCCTGAGTTATTCAGCCACCTGGAAAGGAAACACCGTTTCCGTGCAGTGTTTGGGGTTTTTCAGGCTATTTTTTGTTTGGTTTGTTTTGTTATTTCTTCTGCTGGGTGTATTTTTTTTTTTCTCCTTTTCCCCCGAAGCCTCGAGAAAGTTTGGAATGTGTTTTTGTTAAAGCTGGGACATGTAAGGGCCTGAATCCCAGCTTTGGCAGCATTTGGTTGTTGGCAAGCAGTGCTCACTCAACTGGCACCAGCTTTTTCCCTGGCCAAAAGTCTGGCTCTTTACACTTGGGGAGGGGGCTCTGCCGGACCATTCCGGGCTCTGGTTCAGGATCTGCTCCAAAATTCCCTTTTTCTCCAATTTATGTCCAAGTCCAGTGTGCACTGATGCTTGGATCCCATGGCAGGAGGAGAGGAGAACTGGAAATTGGTGCTACCACTCAAGGTCAAGAAAAATCACTTGATTTTTAAAAGGGTCAGCTCACTTACTTCCAGGGAAATCACAGCATAAAGGAAGGCCATGGTAATGACTGAAGTGAAGGTGTGGATGGATCTTTCCTGTGCTGTATATCACATTCCGTGGGAGGTTGGCTGATTATACCTTTATTTAAGGGGCACAGCTTAGGTGCAGGTGGATGTCCCACTGTCTGCCCTGCAAGAGTGACTCCAAGGAGAAGCTGGTGGCTTTCCATCCTCTCCTCTCTGGAGCTTGGCTCATCTCTTGCTCTTCTGGCACCTCGAGGGCCACGACTTTGTGCTGTGAGAGGGGCCTCTTTCTTAGGATGTGGAAATTCTGGTTCAGAGGGACCCACTGAGGGGTCAGGGAGCTTGTGTGGGAGCAGAGTGAGCTGTGCCATCACCCCAGCCCCGGGCAGGGTCTGGTTTGGGGCACAAACCCTTCACAAAAGGGGTGCTGATGAACCCTCTCCCCCAGCCCTGGGAGCAGCAGGGAGAGCTGAGGAGAGCAGAGGGCTGTTCCCAAGGCCCTGGCTACATGATGGAATTGCTCCCCAGCAAGTTCCCACACGCTCTGGGAGGCTCTGGAGGACTTGAGAGCCAGACTGCTTGGCAGAGCTGTTCCTCCCCTCCATGGGTGTGGGCAGCGCTGCAGGAGGATCGCTCACCTCTGTGTAGAAGGAGCAGCAAGGCATGGTGGAGGCATCTCCCCCCTGCCCATCCACCTGTTCTTTCCTCAAATCCCATCATCTAACCCCGTCCCGTGCCCTCATTTCATCAGGAAGGACATTGTGGGCACAGGGTCCCATGGGGCATGGGCCAGGCTGGTGTCAGAGCAGTCCCTCCTTGTGTCCCACTGCTGGGACATCCTCCAGTGGGGAAACAAGCTCCAGATCTGGCTTTCTCAGAGCAGAAACATCCCGTTCCTCTGGTTTCTGGAGGGAAAACCACGGCAAAAATGTCCCTGGCTACACTGGGAGGGGAAAGTTGGACCCTGCCAGCTCGGCTGAGCCTCAGGGGACTCTCTGGCTTGGTGCATGCAGGCACATGAGGGCACCAGTGCTTTGCTGTGGCTCTGAGCAGCTCTGGAGAACATTCCTCAGCACCCAGCTGCACTGCTGGGCTCTGGGGCAAACCAGGGCTTGGCTCGGGGAAGGGGGCAAGTCCACACAAGGCTCTGGAGATGGAGTTTCGGTCGGAACTGCTGATGGCTGTGGGCAGCTGGTGGCGTCTCATGGCCCGGCTGGGCTGTCGAGGCTTGTCCTCAGGGTCACAGCAAGGAGAAGGGGGGAGAGAAGAGGCGTAGAGGAGATGTGGGCATTGGGATAAGGCTCAGGGCAGCAGGCAAGGAGTGAGGGGGCAGCATGGAGCCTGCGTGTTTGTGGGTGAGAAGAAGACTTTTGTCTGCCCACACTTTTGTGTGTGTGTGAAACTGCAGGAGGGAGAGGCTCGCTCAGGTTCACAGGGAGGAGACCCAGGTACATCTGCCAGGGATCTGGGGGGGCTGACATGGGGAGTGCATTCTGTCCTTGCACATTCAGCCCCTGGAGGGGCAGGGCAGGGTGACATTTCAGGTAGAAGATATTGTCTTGTTTCTCTTACTCTGCATTTTTCTTTCCCCAGCCTCTCTCTCTCTCATTACCCCCTTCATGTTCCTCACTCTTTGTACATCTTTCTCTTTTTATTATCCTTTCTTTTCTTTACTCTCAGGCTCCCAGAATACATCCAGTTCCAAATTCTGCCAGAAGCAGGGAGTAAAACCCGCTTTTCTTGTTCTTACCACCTTGCTTCTCTATTGTATTTATCATATAAATACTGGCTGTATAATTACCAGAGTATTATCTCTAAATATACAGATTAGAGAAAGACACAGTGGCAGCAAAGATGCATTTCAGGGTCAGTCTGGTGGGAGACATTTTTCTCCATCTGTCAGGGCAGGAATCAATTGAGACAGAACTGTCATGAGCAGCAGCCACCACTTTTCCCAAGCACCTTTCAGCTTTCCTGCACAGAATCAAGATGGAAGGATCCTAAATCCATCCACTTTTGGGGCTAAAAACAGGCCACAGAAATGATCAGATGATGCAGGTAGATGGTGCAAAGTGTACAGGCAGTGCTGTAAAGTGATTCTGGCTGCTGCCCTGAAAAGAGGGCTGAGCCTTTGCAGCTTGTTTAATTACTGATGCAGTTCCAGTGGGATTAAATGGATGTGTCAGTGTGTGTGATAACATATGTTAGGATATGCTGTGCTGATAAATATCAGTCCTTTAACATCCCTCCAGATATGCATGCCCTGCATATTTACCATAACTGATGTAGTGTCACCTGGAGTTGAAGAGGAAAGGAAGGAAAGTATTATTGATCCAAACTTTTGGTGATCATGAGCTGGTTGTGGTGAAGCATGGATACCATTTGTGGGGAGGAAGGTGTTCATGAACAGGAATGAAGCTGCGGGTGGATGCCAAAGGTACTGAGAGCCATAGACTGTTCTTGTGTCAGCCATGCCGAGAAGAAGCAAGTGGAATAAATAAAGGAGATCATGAGCCTGATGTCCAATAACCTCATTGTTTCTCTCCTTCTCTCTCTGGGAAGCACACACATATTCCTGTCTCTCCATTTCATTGCAGGGCTGCAAGCTCAGACTGTCTTGGTCAATGACACAGTGTCGGGGTTCATTGGGACTGACGTGGTGCTGCACTGCAGCTTCACCAACCCGCTGCCCAATGTGAAGATCACACAGGTGACGTGGCAGAAGGCCACCAACGGCACCAAGCAGAATGTGGCCATCTACAACCCTGCCATGGGGGTGTCCATCCTCTCTCCCTACAAAGAGCGGGTGACGTTCCGGAACCCTTCCTTCAAGGATGGCACCATCCAGCTGTCCCGGCTGGAGCTGGAGGATGAGGGCGTTTACATCTGTGAGTTTGCAACGTTCCCAACCGGCAACCGGGAAGGTCAACTGAACCTCACAGTGCTGGGTAAGACACTGGGAGAGCTGTGTGGGGTGAACCATTGCCTCCAGTTCAGCAGATCTGGAGCAATCTGAGCCTCATGTCCCACGAGCTCAGGACACAAGTGAATCTTTGGGTGTAATTTTCACCTGTGATGGTCTTTCAAGCTGACTGGAAAGGGGTGAAGAGCAGAGAACACAGGGTGGGTGGTTCACTGAGCTGTCACACCTCTTCTTCTTTCCAGGCCTCAGTTCCCCTTTTCCCTCCACCTGCACTCTTAAAGCAGGTGCAGAAACAGTGGTGAGTTTTAATGACCTGTCAAGGGAACAGGAAGAAAAGACAGCAGAGAGATCCTGAGCACAAGCAGAGCTTGTCCACGGAGCTTAGGGTTGTGAATGAACAGACCCCACCCAAGGGCTACATGATTCCTTTGCTCTCCAATTTCCGTCTCTTTCTAACATAGGGCTGAAAACCTGTGGCAGGAAAGGACTGACTTTCTGTCATGTATCTGTGCATCTGGGGCACCTCCACCATTCTTTCCCCAGGGATGATGCAGGTGGAGGGTGCAAGGTGTATAAGCACTGCTGTAAAGCATTTCTTCTATGGGAGTAATTGCTGGCAATTTGCAGCAATTATGGTCTGTCACAGGCCCAGTGGTGCTAGTTGTCTCTTGGCATGTAGTAGACAGGACAGCATTGCTCTTCTAACCATCCCTTTGTACCTTCTCCTCCTCCCCCTTTTTGCACTGCTCTGCAGCCAAGCCCACGAACTGGATGGAGGGCACCAAGAGGCCACTTATTGCTAAGTCTGGCAGGACAGAAAAGATCTTGGTGGCCACCTGCACCTCCTCCAACGGGAAGCCCCCCAGCACTGTCACCTGGGACACGAAGCTCAAGGGGGAGGCAGAATTCCAGGAGATCCGGAACAGCAACGGCACCTTCACGGTGATCAGCCGGTACCGGCTGGTGCCGAGCCGCGAGGCACACCGGCAGCAGCTCATGTGTGTGGTCAACTACCAGCTGGACAGGTTCACTGACAGCATCACCCTCAATGTGCAGTGTAAGTGAGCCTGGGCAGGGCTGGGGGCAGGGCTGGGGGCAGGGATCAGTGCCCAGTCCCTGCCATGTGGGGGGGAAAGGTCTGGCCAAAGAGGATTTTCTGGAGGGGGGATGTTGGCCTGGTGGAGGGGCTCGGTGGAGGCTGCACTCTTCTTTTTTGAGAGTGAAAAGTGAAGTGATCCTTTGGAATAATCATATGTTTTCTCTTTTTCACACCTTCTCTCCCTGCCTCTGCCATGTCCCTTTTGCTCCCCTCCCTCACATTTCTTGTCCTGTCATCTTTCCCTCCTTGCAATCTCTCTCCTTCTCCCACCCCTGCCCCCTCATCTCTTCCTATTTCATTTTCTCCTCCTTCCTTTTCCACAACTCTTTCCTCTCCTTTTCCCTCTTTCCTCTCCTTTTCTCTGCTGCTTTTCTCTCTCTTCCACCCCCCTGCAGATGAGCCAGAAGTCACCATTGAGGGCTTTGATGGCAACTGGTTCCTCAACCGCAAGGATGTGAAGCTGATATGCAAATCTGATGCCAACCCCCCAGCTCACACCTACGAGTGGAAGCTGTAAGTGCCTGCAGTGCCTCTGCTCTCAGCAGCACATGACACCTTCCAGCAGGGCCAGGGAGTCTCTGCAGACACCTCACTCACCCTCTGGTCAATTGGGGCCCAGTTCCATTAGTGTCAGTGGTGTCATTCCAAGGCAGAACCTGTGCCTGTGATGGAACTTGCTGCCAGGGCAGTGCAGCCTCAATATCCAGGAAAACTTCCTGTTCTCACCTCACTGGAATAATATTCTGCCCTGGTGATGTGAAGCAGCTGAGATATGACAGGGTGATTAATTTGCCCAGCACCATCAAGTGCTTTGGTAGCAGAGCTGGAAAAGAACCAGGACTTCCCTACCTTAAAGGGGCACAAATAGCACAAAATTTGTCTGTGTATGAACAACCTTTCCCTGGAATCAGCTCCAGGAGGTCCCCACGTGACTGACATTAAACAGAACCAATTTCTTGTCCTCCAGGATTTCAGCTTTTGGCTGAAAACACTAAAGAGACATGAAAAGTGAGTGAGGGGTGTCTGGGGAGTCAGATGGGAATTGATACAACCTGATGTGATTCTCTCTCCTGCTCTCTCTCTTCTATAAGCACTCATGTAGCTTTAAAAGAGAAAGATCAAATGGATCCTTTCTTCTTTTCAGCTGGCATTTGTCATCAGGAAGGAGGCTCTCAACATGGCTTTGCAAGGAGCATATTCTCCCTCATTTCACTTCCCAGATCAAACTGTTCAAAGGGAAAGTCTGAAGAGGATTGTTTTTCTTGCCTTTTTTCTAGTTCTCATCCCAAGCTCTCTCCATCTGTTGGTACTGCCAGTCTGACTTAAGCTCCGAGAGGCTTTTTGGGTTCCTCACAACATTTCCAGGAAAGCCTCTGAGGCAAAGATGCACCCACGGCAGAAAAGATGCCACTTCAGGCTATTTCTGTGCCCGTGTGTTCCTCTTGCCCTTCCTGGAGGTCAGGAAGCAATTACTGCTGCTGCTGTTTTGCTCCTGCCTGGAATGTAAAACCCAGCAATGCTTTCCTCTCCTCCCATTTGGATGGTGATGAGCAACAGTCAGGGGAGCTGTTAGGGCTTCTGTAGCATCCCACACCACATGGTGTGCCCTTGTCTTTGTAGATTCAGGGCTCTGTAGGACCAAGGTTAAGGTGTTCAGTTCTTCCATCAGCCTTGGGGTTTGGATTGATGGAGCTGGGAAAGACTAATATGTTTGCTATATATGTGTGTCTGTGTGTATATGTAGACATGCAAAATAAGTGCATGTGCATTTAGGCACTCCTTTACAACCCTAATTATATCCCCCTTATTCCCTTTTGTTTCTTACAAATTGCTGACAATATGTGCACATTTGGGTTGGGAGGAGGGGAAGGAATTACTTGAGTAATTTTTAATTGCCTAAGAGAAGTAATTACTTTACTTTGCTTCAGTAATTAAGAATAACCAGGCCATGTGTGTCTTTCCCTAACACACAGGGGCTTTTTTTATTTTTTTAATCTGCCTTTGTTCATTTATTCTGTGTATCTGTAGATTCAGTTTTGCATTATTCCAGCTTCACACTTGCAGTTCTGACATGGGCAGGTCATAGATGGCAGGGCTTTAAATCAACACCGCTCTTCTCAAGCCTGAGTTGCAATTAACACTGTCTGATCAGCTGCCCAGGAGTGTTACATGGGCAGGAAATTGGAGTAAAGCAGGGTCAGGCTGGGTCCTTTTGTCCTGACTACATTAATGGGAGTTTTCCACCAGCCTGTGAACCTGCCCGAGCATCGCCTGTCAGCGCCACCTCTGCAACACCAGGTGTCACCTCTGGGGCCAACCATGGTCTTTGTTTCCCCCAGGCCAAACGGGACTCTGCCAGGGAGTGTAGAAATCCAGAACAACACCATCTACTTCAAAGGGCCCGTGTCCTACAGCGTGGCCGGCACCTACGTCTGCGAGGCCACCAACGCCATCGGCACGCGGTCCGGCCTGGTGGAGGTCAATGTCACAGGTAGGAGGACACCTGGTGTGCTTTGGAACACGGCAAGGAGGAGGTGGGGAGGGAGAGGAAGGTGTGAGTGGCTGACAGCTGCCCCTCAGTCACATCTCCTTAATCACCAGTGTCTCCTTTCAGGGGTGGGGAGTTGCACAGTGCAGGGGGAGCAGTGGAGTTCTTTGCTTTGGACTGGTTTTGCACTGGTTTGCCTTGGATTTTTTTTCTCCTTTCCTCTTGTTGCCTTCTCCTTTCTTGCACCAAGATATATGCAGTTTGTTTCCCGCTTGTCTTCTGCTTTGGATTAAGAGAGATCATTGGGCATGTTAAAAGTGAAGGAGATATTTGTTAGAAGGTAGAAGGGGTAGGATGAGGATGTGGACTGCCACTGAGGCAGTAAGGCATGGGATGGGGGAGTCATTTGTTCAGGCTGATGTTTGCTGCTTCTGGTGTTAGGTAATTCTCATGATTTTTCATCTGAGCTCCTTCCAGTGCTATGTTGGTCTGTGCACTTGCTCACCTGCCTGATTTCTGACAGGCTGGGAGCACTTGAGTAGCTTTGTCTGGGCTCCAAAAAGGAATAACATCAGAGGGTGCAGGCAATGGGAAAATGTTGCTATGTGATGCCATGTGAGACAGAAGGAATTTGATGACTTGTAAATCAGTGTAGCCACAGGAGTGAGGAAAAGACATGTGGATAAAGCTTAGGTACTGTCAGGGAGAGAAAATGATGTCAAGAAATAGTTTAAAGAGAAGAAATAACATATGACAATAGCCTGATTTCAGAGAGTCAAAGTGACATTGCAAGGCATCACCAAAGGAGAAAAGTAGCTGTTGGTGCTTTGAGAGCAGGAAGGGGAAGTTCACCTCGTTCCTTTTGGGGCAAAAGGAGCAATGTGGTTTGTCAGTGTGTTACTGACAGGCAGTGACCAGCAGTTGTGGGTCTCAGGAGAGCTGGAAGTACATCTTGTAGCAGTGAGTTGAAGCATTGGCACACTACAACGAGCTCTGGGCTGCAAATCCCACAGACAGCCCAGTGCCTGCGAGCTGGATGGGGAATGGGATGTACTGGGGGCTTCCAAGGAGAATGCAGGACGGGTTCCTGGGGTGGTTAGTCCTTCCTACTGTCCAGCCCGAGGCATCAGAGCCCTGCTGTTCTGCCAGCAGACACCTCTCTGAGCCAGCCCAGTCCCTGGAGAGTTGTCTAACCTGGTGTGATGAAATGGGCTGCTCAGGGGGCTGAGCTCCAGCCCCTCCACCCACTGTCTATGGTGGTAAAGGCTGAGCAAGCACAAAGCTGAGCCCAGGGCAGCTGAAATGAGCAATAGCTCCGTGTTTGGCACCCTCACCACCTCAGTTCCCCTCTCTGTAACGTGGGTAAACCAGGCTAATCTTCCTCTATCCAAGTGCATGGAGGTCAATGGATGGGATGTGCTAATTAGATGCTAATTACCCTGTATTTATTTATGATCATTATCGCTGTAGCAGGCCTTTAATTCACACCTCCTGTCCTGGATGCTTGCCTTCTGCGTTGTTCCTGGTACATGCTTTTCTCTGGGGGCTGTTTCTTTAGCCAGGGAAAGGCAGTGGAACAACAAAGCTCTTTGTGCCCAGCGCTGTCCCAGTGCCCGAAGCCAGGGGAAGGTCATGGCCAAAATCAGCTGCTGGTCATTGCATGGGAGTTGCCACCAAAGGCATGGTGTTCTGGGACAGTGCAGGCAGAGCCTGGTACAAACTGAGCTGACTCCCCTCAGCGATAAAAATCCATCCCACACGGTAACTCGAACATTGGGTCACGTTTGGAACAGTGAGCAGAGAGCAAAAGCCTCCAAGCTCAGCCCCAGTCACAGAGAAGGGGGTGGAATAAGGTGTTGCAGAAGACTTTGAGAGGAACAGGCTGTCTTCACCACATCTCACTTTCCGTTCCTGCACAGCCTGTGTGTCATTTTCTTGCTGTTGTTCTGTCCATCCAAGGACCCCCTATCACTTGTGGTGTCAGACACATATTCCCAAACTCCACACACAGCCCTCTCTTCATGTTTCCTGCCAGGTTTTGATGTGTCTCAGCACCACAATAGCATGGCAGCTCAGTTGGGCTGCACCAGCTCACCTGCACAGGCTCCTCTAGGGGTGAAGGGCTGTGGCTTCCCTCTCTGGGTTTTGGAAAAGCCTCCCTTCCTGGTGGTTTTTCAGGGGACTGGTAGAACATTGTTCTCACGCTCCGCCAGCAGAGAGCTGGCAAAGGAAGCAGGGACTGGCAGGATTTGGGCTTTGGGTTGGTGTCTGCCTGTCTGTAGTCTCAGTTTATTCCCAAAGGTCCAAGTTGTGGGGTTGAGGTTAAATGGGAAGGAATGAAGGGCACACCCTCAGCTGCCCTGACAGGAGGGCTTAGCAGCCAACTCAGTAGGCCAGGCCTCCACCACATAAAAAAAAGAAAATGCCTTTAATAATTCATGGGATCTGAATATGTTTATCCAGCTCTCCCTAAGGACCGATTAGGCCAGTGCTGGGGAGGGCTCAGCCCTCCTCGCTCAGCTATTACAGGTACATTTGTTTGGGTCTTGCAGGCAATTTAGGGATTGTCAGTGGACCACGAAACCTCTTTCAAGAGCTGCATGCAATAAATGGAGTTCAATCTAGTGAGCAGCCAGCCTTGGGAGAAAAAAACAACACAGCAGGCTGATGCAGAGAAAACCCTGCAGCAGCTTTCCCCCTTTCTGTCTCCCTGTCTCCCCCCTCCTGCCACCCAAAATCCTTCCTCCAGGCCCCAGAGAGGAGGAGTGCAGGGCTGGTTCAGGCCTCTAATAGGGAGGGTGACTTGTTCACGGGGAGAAGGCTGAATGCTTCTTTTAGAGTTATGGCGCATTAAAGAGATTGATAAGTGGAAATTTAATATTTTATTCCAGCAATCTGTTCCTATAATAGCTTCTCCTGCCTTGCAGGACCTTTGTCAGTCGCAGCCAAGCCATGTAGTGTGACATGTAGCTATTTATTGCAGGCTGTCGGGTGACATAATAAAGGGCCATGGTTATAGACTGCATGTGTGAGCCTGCACAGGGGGTGGGTGTCCTGCACAGGGGGCTGGTCATGGGCACACACACCTCAGTGACCCCATCTGCATCCTGGTCGTGGGCACACACACCTGAGTGACCCCAATTGAATCCTGGCCAGGGACATTCACATGAGTGACCCCAATCGAATCCTGGCCATGGACATCCACACCTGTGTGACCCTGCTCTGTGCCCTGGCTGTGGAAGTGGGCTTCCCAAGCCTGCCTGCACAGGGCTGCCCTGCTGCACAGTCCTGTGTGTGAGCAGGAATGAAACACCAGTGCACTTGCATGCGTGAATGTGCATGTGTGTGTGAACGTGTGCTTTTCTGTGTGCAGCACAGCATGTACATACCCTGGCCCTGTGCTTGTATGTGCATGTACATTTGTGTGTGTGCAGGGGACATTCATCTGCTTTTGCTCTGGCTTCAGCACAAGGAGAAAGATATTAAAGCATCTCTTCTTCCTCCTGGACCAGCAAAGAAGAGCTGGGGAGCAGGGAGAGGCTGTGCCAGCCCCGGCCTTGGATGTGCTACAGGCTGAGAGGAGGAAGGGCTGGCATGGGCTGATCACTGCCCCTGTTTGCTGGCTTGCAGCAGGGAGTTATTTACACACAGCAGTGATCTGGTCCCAGCAAGGTCACTGCAAACAGCCCCTGGGGCTTGCTGGAACCCGCTGCCATGCAGGGCTTAGCTCAGGCTCAGAGCACATGGGAAAGCCCTTTCCGGGAAGTTCTAAATCCCAAGCCTAAAGCAGGTGCTCCCAAAGCCTCTCCACCAGCCAGGCAGCTTTAAGTGGGAGGATGTAGGGCCGGGGGGGAGGCTAAAGAGGAGGAACAAGGCCAGGGTGGGGGTGTCTGTCTGATGCTAATCTTCCGGAGTGTCTGCTGCATCCTGTCTGGTGGCATCTGTGCCAAGGGCCCCCGCGGGAGCAGGGCTTGATTGACAAGTGATAGGTGACCTGACAGAGAGATTAAAACCTAAGACACGTTTGGCATCTGGCCCGAAAGCCGTCACACTCTGAAATGCCAGTGGCAGCTGCTAAACTTCTGGATTAGTTGCCAGTGGTTTTTCCACCCCCAACCACCCCTTCTCCCTCCATCTGCATGAGGAGCCCCCTGGAAGGGAGGGGAAAGGCAGGATCCCTTGGAGCTGGAGTTGGGCATGCAGAGTTGCAAGGGGAAGGAAAAAGGGCAGCAGGGCTATGGGCTTCTCAAATTGCAGCTCTGTCCAGGCAGAGGCAGGTCCAGAGGTATGTATGTATGTCCTTATCTTCATTCATGTACACACTTGTAACACAGGGGCAAAGTCCTGACATAATTTGGTGTGGACTGTTCCGGCAGGGAAAATTTGCCATCAGCAATCTGTCTCTTAAAAAAAAAACCCACATGCAACAATCGTCATTGTATTTGCTGAGGCCATCTGGGAACTGGGAAGCCCCATGAATCCACTGGAGTGGAGGTTCCTGCTCCTCCCCAGAGCTCACCCTGGCTTCCCATTGCAGTGGGTGTTTGGTTTTGCAAGGGAGAATTTCAGCTGGTGCTGGGGTTTTCCTTGGTCTTTATGATCAAAGGCAAAAGGGTGGAAATGTGGCTGCAAGAAAAAGTGTGTCCATAGGAAGTAGAATCCTTTAGAATTTCCAAGCAGTGTGATGAGCAGAAGGGCTTTTGAAAGCTGGTGCCTCGTGGATCTGCATATCACAGAAGAATTACTTGGTGCCTAAAAATACACCTTTTCTGATCTGGGCCTGTCCTGCCCTTGGGAGCAGCCTCTTGTCCCTGTGGGTTCTCTGATGTCTAATGAGGTTTAGCTCTGCCAAGGATCCCATTCCTGCTCTCACCAAGAGCTTTATGATAGGGATAATTTTGGTTCATTTTTCTTCTGTCAGATAGCACTGAAATTGGCCAGCAGGTTCAAAAGGCATTAGATAAGGGATTGATGGGCAGGTGGGATGATTTGCATGCGCCTCATTTTTCCGGGAAACCAGCCATTAGAAAAGAGATGTGATTTTTAAAATGTCTCATTTTTGAAGCCCCTCTTTTGATGGGGAGGGTTTGTCACTGCTGTGCCTCAGTGGGGTGCAGGGGGAAGGCAGGAGGTGCCTGGAGCCTGGGATGGAGGGATCAAAGAGAAGCTGTGGGCTCGGCCAGGTGCCAGAGCAGAGTGCAGGGTGAAGCCCCGGCGTTCCCAGCTGCTGTCCCAGAGGTCCAGCCCCTGGCACGGGGACAGGAAGCAGGGCTGAATGCAACAGCTGGCAGAGCTGGGCACGGGCAGATAGTGTTGCTGCTGTAATTCCTATTCATACAGCACTCCCTCTTTTTATGAGGGCTGGGGGTAGCAGGAGGGGGGAGGCTTTTTATGCTGGTATTAAAGCCTGGCTTGTTCCCCCTCCCTCTGCTCTGCTGTCTCCTGTTTCTCCAGGCCGCTTTTCACAGTGGCTTTAATTCTCTCCAGACTCTTCCTAATGGATTTTTCACATGGGGGCCCCCAAGCACGCTCAGGCACAGCACCAGTTTCCAGAAATTTCACGCCCCCCTAGGACACAAAAAGGGGATCCTTTTCCCACACTCTCCCCGGGCTGCAGCGCTGCTCTCTTTGCACCCCAGACACGAAACCGAGTGGGCAGAGGGGTGAATCCCCCTTTGTGGGGCTGGCAGCAGTGACTGCATGCAGAGAGGTGCCCACTGTGAGCTGCTGGATGCTGGGCACGGTGGCAGGGCTGGGGCACAGGTGTGGGGCACAGGTGACACTCTGCTCCCCACTCATCACCTGCCAGTGCCAGGGCACCTTGGTGCAAGGCAGAGGCACAGCCCTGCCCGGGGAACACTGCTCCGTGCCCGGGGAGCACCTCTCCCTGCCCAGCTCATCCCTCCCTCGCTGCTCCTGCAGCCTAGAGGTGATGGGGAGGGTCTCCGGCAGTGCCCACCCTGCTCTGGAGCCAGCACCGGTCTGTGCCGCCATCCAGTGGCAGTGCCGGGCTCTGGAGTGGCCGAGCCCCCTCCTCCCTGGACCACTGGCCCTTCGGTTGTGCCTGTCCCCCCACCCCGGGGTCACCCTCTGCATCCCAGAGCCCCCCACCCATCCGGTCCGTAGGGATGCAATGGGAGGGAACCGGGTGAGGGGATGATTTTGGCTGCTGGTTTGTGATCTTCCCATCCTTCTTCTCCCTCCCTTGCCACAGTTTGGGGTTGTTTTCTCTGGCCTGGGAACTGGGCCACTGCGAGGAGGATGGGGATGGGATGTGAGCAGAAAATAGTCCCTTCCCCGAGCGACGTGTGAAATCCAACAGGGTGGCGTGTTCGTGTTCGTGTCCACGGCGTTGGCAGTGCCAGGGGGTGGCACGTAGGCGAGTGCTATCTCAGGGGTGGGCAGCACAAAGGGCAGGAAAAAACAAATAGCTATGAGAAAGGTAGGAAAACATACCCCCCTTTTCACTGCATGCACCCAACCTGGACTGTTAATGAGGCTTTTGACAGAAAAGTGGGCCAAGCTCCTTTAGAAATCGTGCACAGCCTTCCCCTCTCAGATGTGTTTTCCAGAGCGGGGAGGCAGAGGGATCAGTGTGGCTTTAGGGACACAGCCCACCAAGGCTGGGTCTTTTCAGGGTGGATTTTGGGACCTGTGGTCCCATGTACAAACTCAGCCTTGCTGTAGGGAGCACAGGGTATGAACAGCTTCAGACTGGAGCTGTGGGAAAATAAAAGCTAGAGCCCCTGGGGACTGAGCTGCTTGCTGGTCTTTCCCTGCTCCAGGTGGTCCCCTGCTTTGTGCAGTTTTGGGAATTGGGCAGCCTGGGGTCACAGAGGCTGTGAGGGCAGGGAGCAGCCCTGGGGAGGTGACATGGGCAAGGGCAGAGGGCACAGTGTGGATGTTGTGTGGTTGAAGCCGAGCCCTCAGCAGCCAGGACTCTGAGGGGATGGACGTGACTTTTCTTGCTGTCCCTGCAGGGAGGTTTTGCATTCACCAGCTGGCTGTGACAAGCCTTCTGTTGATGCAACATGTGGTTTTGGCTTTCCAGAGCTGAGCCCCAGCACCCTGTGCTGAAAGATATGCCCTTGCTGCTGCTCCTAAGGCTGTCTTTGGAAAAAGATGCTGGCTCCTGCCTGCACAGCATCTTGCTCCTCATTGTGGCTGCAGCAGGGACCCTCCATCTGCCTATCCCCAGCCCACTCTGCCCAGTGGGCTGCTCTCTGTGTGGGTTCAGCCTCAGGAGGCTTTGCTCAAGGCAAGGCAGCACTGCAGAAACCAAGATGCTGTTGTCGGCTTGGTGTCTCAGGAAAGGCAGGAATAAATCAGCTTTCAGGCACAAAGAAAAAGGCCCATTTATGGATCAGATGGCCAGCAATTGCTCAAATTCAGTGCCCTTGTCCAAAATCTGCAGCTGTTTCAGGAACTGCCTCTCTTGGGGGGGAAGCTCTTTTCTCCCCTGTTCCTCAGCTGGGCTAAGCTGTGCTGCAGGAATCCCCAGTCCCTGCCAGCAGGGGCATGAGGAGGGGCAGGAAACAGGCACTGCCTCATATCCCCTTGGAATCTGCTGCCTTTGAGCCCCTCTGTGCCATCCTGGCTGCTCTCTGGGGAGGCTGTGCTGAGATTGCTGCTCACCCTGCACCTCTCCTTGGCTTGCTGGGGTAAAAAGTGAGGGCTGGGAGGCTCCAGAGCAGCAACTCAGGCTTGCAGCTCTGAGCAGGGCTGGCAGACAGGCCTTGGGGGTGGGAAAAGCAGTGGGAGAGGTCTGAGCCTGGTGTGCAAGGGCAAGACTGCCACGGGGCATTAACCAGGCGCCTGCTGTCTAAATTCAGAGGCAGGTGAAGGACTGAGGCAACCATGTGGTGCTTAATGCCTCATGGACACGGGTGTTCAACAGGCACTGTGTGAAAGCTGAGTTTGGCCAGGGGCTGTAACTGTGCCCAGGGAGCATCAGGAAGCTGATTTAAGTCCTGGATCAAACTTTATCTGTGCCATAGTGTAGGTGTTGAACCGCATGAAAGGGAAGAGAGCTGCTTTCTCATCTCTTTTTCTCTTTCTCTTTTGAGTTATTTATTTTTTTTAAATAGGTCAGGGTAACTGTAGGGACGAGATTAGCTTGAGTAGTAGCACTGTGCTGGCCATGGAAGAAAAAGGAGCAGTGGGAGGTCTGTGTCCCTGTGCTGCAGAGAACAGTCAGCTGGGTCAGCACACGGGCTCAGGAGCCAGCAGGACTCTGAGCAGCCACAGGTCTCCTGCGGGTGGGTGGGTGGCTGGGAGATCACGAGGAGCTGCTGCCTTCTGGCCTGAGCTGAACTGGTTGTGGGCTGGGCTGGGATGCCAGGAGGGGGCTGCAGAGCTGGTGGACCCAGCGTGGCACCTCCTGGAGCAGTGGCGGCGTCTCGGTGCCCACCGCTGGATGGGGTGTGGGTGTTACTCCCCGTCGGGGGCGCCCCGGGAAACTGGAACTGGAGAAATGTCACCCGGTAAAGCGGAAAGCGTCCGGACTCAAGACACTGGGCTGGTGGGATCTGAGCACGTCTGCAGAGACCAGGTGGGGTGGGGAGGGACACACTGCTTCCAGCCTGCTGGGCTCCTGCATGAGGCTTGGCGAGCTTGGCACGGCACGCTGCGTCCCCCTGGCTAAGGCAGAGCTCCCGTGCGCTGACCCCCGTGAGGATGCCCTTCTTCCCTTTTCCTAGTTTTTCCCTTCCCTGTTCCTTACCCTCATCTTCCCATCCCCTTCACCCCCCACCCCCCCAAACTGGCAATGAAAGCATGGAGGGAGGGGCCGCGTTTCCGCATGGTTTGACACTGTTCCCCCTTCCATCTGTCTTTTCCTACCCAGAATTTCCCTACACCCCGTCTCCAATCGATGATCACAAATCCATGGTGCAGCCGAACATCCCCACACCGGTGATTGGGGGCATAGTGGGAGGCGTCTCGCTGGTCCTGGTGGTGGCCGTGGTGCTCTTTGTGGTACTCCGGCGCCGGCGTCACACCTTCAAGGGTGACTACAGCACAAAGAAGCACGTGTATGGCAACGGCTACAGCAAGGCTGGCATCCCACAGCACCACCCGCCCATGGCCCAGAACCTCCAGTACCCCGACGACTCGGACGACGAGAAGAAGCCGGGCCCCTTGGGGGGCAGCACCTACGAGGACGAGGACGAGGACGGGGGCGGCGAGCGCAAGCTGGGCGGCCCCAACAAGTACGAGGAGGATGCCAAGCGGCCTTACTTCACCGTAGACGAGGGGGAGGCCCACCCCGAGCCCTACGACGAAAGGACACTCGGCTTCCGCTACGACCCCGAGCAGCTCGACATCACCGAGAACATGGTGTCGCAGAACGACGGGTCTTTTATTTCCAAAAAGGAGTGGTACGTGTAGCTCGGCTCCGCACTGCTACACACACACACACACACACAGACACCCCCAGACACACACCATGCCCTCCTGCTCCCCCGCTTGCACACCCACGCTGCCCCCTTGCACACACACGCACGCCCCAGCACAGACTTTGGACACTTCCAGCCCTGGGGCGAAGCGGGGAAGGGAGGGCAGCTTTGCTTACGGATCAGTTTTTTGGGGACGGGGCGTTAACGGGAGGTGGGAGGTTGGGTAATTATTTTCTCTCTCGGTTTTTGGTTTTTTTGTTTTTGTTTTTTTTGCTTTTTAAGTTTCCTCTCCACGAATTTTCGTCCCCTTCTGTGGTGTTTGTATTGGTCGGTGGCTTAGGTGTTACTCTTTGCTTTAACGACTGTTGCCCAGCCTGTATATTACACTCTGTTTGTGTCTTCATGTCTCAGAGTGCCCTTCGGCCCCACTTCCCTCCCCGAGGGTTCCTCCTCCCACTCCCACGCCCCTGAAACACTGGAATTTGTTTGTATGTTGTCTTCTTTGTTTGTTTTTAACCTTGGGAGTGGGGCAAGTGGGCTGTCCATAGGACAGAGGCCAGGAAAGTTTATGGCAATGGAACCATAGGTGCCATTTTATCAGGTCAATGGATTTGGTTTTTTTTCCCTAATCACTTTTTTTTTTCAGTGGGGTCTGGGTGACATTCCCATTGCCTGCTGCACACCTGGAGAGATTGACACCCAGTTTTTAATGAGTCAATAAAAAGAAAATGAGGAGAAGGGGGGAAAAAAAGCCCTAGACCAAACCCCAGGTGCATGGGCTGATAGCAGGGCAGGGAAACAAAACTGCCATTTTCCCTCTGCAATTTATTATTTCCTGGCTTTTCATTTTCTGTCTTTGTCTGAGTGTTCTTTTAAAAGAAAGAAAAGGAGTATTTATTGCTGACATTTTCCCCCCTGTGATGGCTCAGAGAAATGCTGGCTCTTTTTGTTCTTGTTGCTGTTGTTGTTGTTAGTACCAGCCACAGAGCACTTCACTGGGGCACAACTGTGTCGGGCACACATCGACTGGGGAAGGGACCAACCAAGAAAACTTCGATTCCACACTCACTGCCTTCAGCTCTGCTCTGCAGACCCTGGCAGGGCAGGATCAGCCCCTAGGTTTCATTATACCACTAAGACTTAATTGTCATGTGTTTACACTTTTTTTTTTAATTCTGGTCAGAGCATGGGGATGCTTCTCTCTCTCTCTCTCCTAGCAACAACCCCAGCCCTCGGCTGTATCACGTAGCTGGCATTGATTGCCACTTCTTCAATATCACATCCCTCTTCTCAGCACAGGCTTGGTAGACAGGGTAGGAGTGATTGAGCCTGGGGTATTGATCTTGTCCTCCTTCCCTTGAGCCACTGTGTTGTGATGGGGAGGTTTGGATTGCTGCTATCTCTGCTCTGTGGATAAATGGGATTCCAGACTTCAGGGCCCTCTGTCTGACACCGACCATCTCCAAATTAGATTCACTGGGTTGGGGCTTATTTTGATTCTTGTGGGTTAATTTTATTTTTTTTTAATTTGATGTATAAATAAATCTTTTGTTTGAAAAGAAATCCCCAGTTTTCTGAGCTGTATTATCATGCACATCTAAAAATAGCAGGACTAATTCTCCTCCTGCCTTACCCGCTGGGTTTTGTTGCAGAGCATCCAGTGGTTATCCTGCTGCAGAAGGGAGGGTGGAGAGGCAGACCCACACAGATGACTCAAGGTCAGATCTCTGATCCAGGCAGCCTCCAATGCTTTCCTTTACCATGTGGTGCTTGGTGCAGGCCACATGAAGCTCAGCCTGAGCCATCCCCAGTTTGTCGTTTGCTCTGATTGTGTTAGTGGGGGAGTGGGAAATCCAATTGTTGGGCTGTAATCTTTCTGCTGTTCCTGACAGCCCTTCAGGCTTCCTGGCTTCTGGCAGAACAGCCACATGCCACAGGAAGGCTGCTTTATGTCCTCTGGAAGCCAGGGCAGACAGAGATTCCCTTGGGATCTCTCAGGCTGAAGCTTAAAACATAAGGCTAAACCATATTGGGTCTGTCCACTGCTAGCAACAAACCCCCCAGTAATGGAAATAAAATCTCTTAAAATCTCTTAAAATCTCCTAACATCTCTGCAGATTTCCCCCAGCACAGATACACTCTGTGAGGTGATGGGTATGGAATAAAACAACCCTTTATAAAATCTGCAGGGTCCAGCAGTGACTCTTCATATTCTTCATTAGTCCCAGGCAGGAGCCGCTGCTCTGAGCTGGCACATCCCATTGCACTGAGCCCACAGCAAAGCTGTGTCCTAAAAACCAGGGGTACAAAGCCTGGCAAACAGGGCAGAGGGGCCTGGGAGACAACAGGACACTGTGGCTGTTCCCAAGTTAAGGTGTGGCTTGCAGGGACTGTGAACAAGGAGTTCAAAGAAATCTGCTCTGGGGAGTTATTGCTTGGCATTTGGAGATGGGTTATTCATTGTCCATTCACACACTGTCCACACAGTGAGCTGAATGGAGGCTCCAAAAACCAGTGGGACCCAGGGAAAGGAAGGGACATAGTGGAGCAGTAAGGTATTTCCAAGCTAGTAGCACATTTTTTCCTCCCTAGTACTGCACCAACACAAAGGTAGGACTCGGCTCAGCCACTTAGCTCATCAGAGTGGTTCAGAAAAGGGGTCAAATGATTATTTTTCATCCAGAACCTGAGCCAGCCTGGAGTGGAAGATCCTTAGACAGCGTTGCCTGGCACAGCAGTGAGGTACCCTGTAAGTTCAGGGTTCAGTAGTGCATTCCTCTCATCCCTGGGCCCTTCAGCATTGCTCCCTCGGTGCAATTATCCCTGCAGCCACAGAGAAATGCCACCTCTGTGCAGTGCTCTGCTTCTTGCTGTCCCATGCGAGGTCAGCTAAATGACCAAGACACTCTTGGGGTGGTAATTAGCCAAGTGATTAGCCATTAATCCGTAGAAAGGTAGAAGAAAAAAGAAGTATGGGGGAAAAATCAGACTGATGTTTCATCTGAGGGCTGTTTTGATCTGTAATAGCATCACTGTCTTCTCTGGGTTGAATTGCTCTGAGGGGGCCCTTGAAGATGATTAGATGAGGTTTTCCAGCATCCTCAGGAAGAAAGTGGTACCTGTCCCTACCTGAATGCCAGGGTGGGCTCAGGAGAGATGCCAGAATGAACACCATGTGTATCCTGCTGCTTCCTGGGACCTTCTGCAGGGCAGGGAAGGTGCTGGAGGGGACAATCTGCCTGGTGACCCCAGGGACCCCCTGGTGCCTGAGCTGTGAGGGGAGGCAGAGGGGCAATCTGTTCTTTCCTCAGGGGATGGTGTCACTTGTCCCTCTGTGCCCCAGTTTCTCCAGATTGTGCCAGGCTGGAGTTGAGCTGCCACACATTTCACAGCTGCACACATGAGTTCCCAGGCTGGGTGACCTCTCCGGGCCCCTCAGGCTGCCTCAAGTGAAAAATCCCCTGCTTCTTCATCCCTCTTGCATCAGAGGTGCTAAGGAGGTGTAAAATGGCCCTGTGGGACCTGGGAAAGAGCAAGTGGAAGCTTCTGGTTGGGAGAGGGAAGCTGTCCCCATGCTCTCAGAGCCCAGCCCAGTGCAGGCTGTCTCTCCTCGGTGCTAGAGAGCTGCTGCTCTCCAGGAATTGTCCCATTTTACACCAGACCTGAGCTGGTGGGTCCCATCAGTGCTCCCTGGGGTGGCTTTTGTGCCTGGGAAATGCCTTCACCCTGCTTGGGTCTGGGTGTCAGTGCCTCGGAGCCACGGCCGGCTGCCCTACCTCCATTGCAGGGGTTTGTTCTCCACATCCCTCTGCTGGGTTCTTGCCAGTGAAGAGACATATCAACGTGGTGCTTCTCCCTTCCCAAGCCCTGATCCTGGATGGCAAAGCTTGTGGTACCTCAGGAGGGAGATGAGTGGATGGGGGAGCTGAGCAGGCTGAGGGGAAGGTCGATCTGAGCCCTGGGGGTGACCCAAAACGCAGGTGAATTTGGGCTGATCCCCCAGTTCTGCCCTGTGTGTGTATTGAGGGAGCTGTGCAAGCAAACCCATCTGTGTCACAACCCAAAATGAGCTAGTGGTTTATGTGCAAAGACACCCCAGCTGTTTTCCTGCTGGGGCTTATCTCTAGGATTATTCATTGCAATTCACCCTAGTGATGTTATTTTCCCTTATTTAATTACCAGGTTTCTTTTCCCCTGTTAAGTCATTTTCATTCAACCAGGGGTAAAAAAAATTAAAAAAAGAAACAACCTGAGGATTTCTTCATGAAATAAATCAACAAACTGAAATGGTTACACCAAATTGATTGCAAAGACATAAGGGACAAAGGGAGCCGTTTTCCTGATGTTGAGTCAAAAAGAAACAACAACTGTTCAGCAGAACTCACGGAGGGTTAGAGAGAGAGAGAGATTCCAAAGACTGATCTTCAAGCAATTAGAGAAGGGAATGTGATTAGAACAGGGGCTGCTGCTCTGCTTTGCTGTTTGCCTTTCCCATCACAAGCACACACACGCACACAGATTTGGGGAGTTTTGGGTGGAGGGAAAACCCCTTTGGCCAGCTCTGGGTGGGAGTCAGATGAGTTGTCCCTGCAGGCTCACAGGTTCCCCACTGTGGAAACGGGGGTATCCCAGGCCTGATCTGTCTAGGAGGAGAAGCAGTGAGATGGGTTGGAGCCTTTTGCCAGCAGGTTAAAATCCACTTTCACATTTTTCCACGCCCACAACCTCTTCTGTCATAGCACTGAAGTTTTGGGTCTGTCCAGGCTGTGGGCAGTGGACTCTGATGGGGAGAGGGGACACTGCCAGGATTGTGTGCACTGATGCCTGTTCTTTATTCCATGGGCTGTAAAACAGCACTTCACCCTCCCCAAACCTGCACTTTCACCCCCCTCTTTCCATTCCCTTCATACTCGGTGAAATCTGCTGTCAGTTTGAGCTCCCAGTTGGGAAAGGCAGGGGAAGCCTTGGGCCAGGGGAGGTGTGAAGGTCTCAGGTCCCACCACTGCCTCTCCATCGCTCCCAAAACTCACCAACCTCTCCCCAGGGGCTGCAGGGCTGGGGGGGACCAAGGGGACCTGGCAGAGGGGCCAGAGCATGGGACGAGGGGGGATTCAGCCCACCAGCAAGGCAGGGAAACCCAAGCCTTAGAGAGGAGGTTGAGTTTGTATTTTGGACCAGTGTGACTTTCCATATGTAACTTACCTGGGGGTGGATGTAAGGAGCATATGGAGTCAGATCCTCCACGAGCAGAAACTTGTATTGGTGGAGGGATTTATACTGAGGATCTGGATTTTCTTTTCTTTGGCCTTTTTTTTTTAACCTGATTCCTTAGCTCCAGGGAGTTTCTCTCTCTTTTTCTTCATCCTCTTGCTGTAATTATCATTGTGGAATAAAGACTGCAGACAGACAAACAACCCCAACCCCACCCCTTTTTTTTTTTTTGTAATCTGTGTTGTAAGTGCTTTTGTAAAAAATAAAAGTAATAATAATGTAACGGACTTTTATGATTTTTTGTTCATTTTGGTTTTGTTTTGGTTTTTTTTTTTGGTTTTGTTTTCCATCCTTTGTAATTTGGAGTCCGGGGGGGGGACATTTTCATGGTTATAATTTGTGTGGGTGGGGTGTTGCATCACCCTTCCTTTTACTTGTATAAAAACCAATAGTGGCTCAGCTGTGGAAAAAAATGTACTTTTTTATAAATAAAGAATTTTAAAAAAAGAGACATTCTCCTTCTTTTTGGTGCATCTGTGACTGCGTCGTTGTGACTGGGGGCTGGAAGGAGAGTCACAGCAGTGCCTGTTGTCCAATGACTTAGGCTGGAAATATCCCAGGATGGGCAGGATTTTGGGATGGGAGTTGCTTGCAGGTGAAGGCTGAAGGCTCAGGGTTAAGAGACCTCAAAACCAGCAGTGGGCTGGAGGAGGTGGGCAGGGTATGACTGGGTTTGCCACTGACATAGGTGGTCCTGTGTGGAATTCTTGGATTCAAGACAGACAAAAGGAGGTGGGAGCCTTTCCCCTTATTGATGTAAACAGTGAAATTCCTTGGCTGATGCCAGAAGTTAACCTGAGCTAAAAAAAAAGGCTAGAAAAACATGGGGAAGAAAAATCCATCAAAAGCTGTTAAAAATGAGGACACTGTCTGTAGCTGAGGGAGTTCTGAAGTCGCTGTTGGCTGCAGCATATGGGACAGGCTATTGGAAAAATGTCAATACACATTTGCTCTTCTTATATTTTCTCCAGGCATGTGGAATTAGCTGTGGTCAGGACAGGACACAGGGCTAGGCCAAGCTTTGCTCTGGCACAGGAGGTGTTCCTGCCATGGCAATGGGGCATCAAACCCATCTGAATGCTCTAGGGGTGCCAGGAGTCTGCTGGGAGGTGAGATCAGTCGCTGCCTCTCTGTCTCCATCACTGATCTCTGCACGGGGAAGAACAGCTTTTCTTTCTCCTTTCCTCCCCAGCTTCCTGCCTGTGAATAGGTGCTACAAAGGAAGCCTTGTTCCCAAAGATCAAGGCCAGACTCTTGCAAGGGAGGGAGAGACAAGGCAAGCAGGAGATAGAGGGAACGTGCGTGCTGTCCTTGCACTGATAGCAACAGGCACTTTGCCTGGAGAGCAGAACAGTCCCTGGGAAGGGATTTTTGCACCCAGCATCAGCACGTGGGTGATGTGCTGAAGATCTGAACCAAAAGCCAGTGTTTGCCATCACAGAGAAAAAGGGAGAGGGATGCTGACCCAAATTGAACTTGCCCTGGTCTCCATGAGCTGGATGGAGAGGGAAGTGTTCAGGATTAGGCTGGGAAGGAGTGGTTTGGTGCAGATTGTTCATTCCCTGCCAGCAGCGTGTGGAGGCTGTGCCAGAGCAGCAGGAGGCTGATTCCAGGCTGGTGATCAATGCTCTGTGTGCTGCTGCCTGGCAGGAGACTCCTCCAAACCCTGTTCTCTCATTCTGAGAAAGGAGTGTGCTGGGCAGCTCCCTTTGGGAGGGTTGAAAGAGCCTTGGGAATGCTTTCCTCAGGTGCAAAGGGAGGGAAAGGCAGGGACACTCCTGTTGTCAGGCTTCAACATGTCCAAGGGAATTGTGGCCTCTGTTGGGGCTGTATCTGTCTGTCCACATGATTTTACCCCTCTCACTTTTCCATCTGCCAGCTCATCTTAGCCAGCCAAAATGCTGGAAGTGCAGCTTTGCTTCAGCTCAGCCTTTCACCAGGAGCGAGCGTGGCACTGATGCTGAGGGCACCATCCAGCACAACCAGATCCCAGCAGCTGGCTCAGCCACTTCAGCCAAGCTTGGGGGTGGGGGGAAACAAAAGGAGCACTGGGGAGCTGGGTCTAAGATGGGAAGAAGGATAAGAGAGGCTCTCCTTGCCCGTGGTCCTGCTGGGACGAGCCCCTGGGAAATGCTGCACTTATTTCCCAGGCTGTGTCTTAGCATTAAGTGCTGATGGATAAACCCCATTGCACGGGGCCTCTTCTCAGCAGCTCGGGTTGCAGAGGGCTGAACACAGCAGGAACAGACTCCCATGCAGTGCCCCCAAGTATTGTGTTTCTCTGGAACAAACCAGAAACACGTTGAGGGTGGGAATTGCCAGCAATGCAAGCAGCCCATGGAGGAATGGCAGCGTGGTTTGGATCTCTCCTCCAAGCCACATCTCTGCAGGCGAGCACTGGTGGCCCCAAAAGTGACTCCAGAGCCCTGAGCATCAGCAGGGAGTCAGGGGAGGAGCTGGAAAAAGGCAGGAGGAGATGAACCAGAGGTCTGTGTTTGCTGTGTGCCCAGTGCTGAGCATGGTCCAGCAGCAGAGAGCCTAGACCAGAGGGAGCATGGTGGGATTTCCCTCCCTGGAAGTGGGAGCTGTAGGCAGAGGGCAGGGCTGGAATGTCCACGCTGGAGATACAGAGCCAGGTTCCCATCTGGTGCAAGCACGTTCAGCTTTGCTGACTACAATGGACTTATTATTTCTGCCCATACAGATGAATGTGGCCTAAGAAGGATTTGTGGGGAGTGAGAGTGAGATAAAGCCAGTGTAATCAGGGAATTTCCAGGTAACTTGCCCAATATCCCTGGGCACAGGTACTTGGGAAGGAGATGTCTCTCCCATGCTGGGGTTAATGACCTGTGCAACACCCAAACCAGATGGATGTCCCAGGGATGGCAGACAGAGGAAGTGTGTATGAGTGGGAGATGATAAACCAGGCTGGCTGTGAAGGGATGGAGGATCAGGGGCACTAGAAACAGGTCAGTTTAGAAATATATGACCTTCAAACCCAAATTCCTTGTGAGGTGAGAGGCAAGCTCTGCTTGAGTTCTAGTCAGAGCACACAAGGTCACACACCCCATTAAATCTCCCGGAGAAACCACTGGATAAATTGAACTGAGGAAAACTTACAGTGCTGGGTGAATTGCTTGCAGCAAAATATGTTTGATTAGGACTTTTTTGTGTGCGTGTGTGTGGTTTCAAATTATTTGCAGTCTTGGGTTTGATTTGTATGAACATATTTGTTAGAGGAAATTGCTTTATGCAAATGTATTCCAGCTGGGGGACCTGTGACACCGAGAAGTGCTGTTGAGCCTCAGATGCCCTCAGTGGTGGGGGCTGGTTCACTCCTCCTCCTCCTCTTCCTCCTCCTCCCAGCAAGGCATTTCACAGCCTCCCCAGACGTGTCTGAATGCAGGCTGCCTCTTAGATAATATTTGCAGAACAAGGATCAGCCTGTAAAAAAAAATTAAAAATAGATGTGTGTTGCTCTCTTAAAATTTTACATACTAGCGAGCAGGAGTCAGAGAGTCAGGCATGGCTGTGCTTATATTTTAACCTGAAATGTAGGTTAGAAATGTTGTATCACCCTCCAGGGGCTGAATTATTGAAAGGCAGTGATTTATGGATACCTGCCATCGGAGCTGCTCACTTAACCTCAGCAGCTGAGGTGAATGTGGCCTCCTCTGACTAAGCTGGGCTCAAGGTGAGCTAGGGACACTCCCTCCTCTGCAGATTTCACAGCTGCTGGACCAACCCCAGATCCTGGCAGGAAGCAGGCAGGGGTTTTTGTCTGAATGGTTTGGAATTTGGGGAAGAAAATGGCCTGAATGCAAAGAGGCACTGAATGCTCTTTCTGCCTCTCTGCAGAACAACACAGTGCTGTGGTTTGCCAGGGAGCTCAAGAGGAGCAATCCAGTGCTGGGTGAATCCCAGGAGGTGAATAGGGATCGATCTTTGGGGGTCAGAGGGAGCACCCTTTGAGGAGCTGTGAGATGAGGGGGGTTCTCTTTTTCACTTGTGCCTGATTTTCATGTCCTTTTCTCACGCCAGAGTCCCAGGTACAGCTGGGGCTTTGCAAAGTGACCCCTTCCCTCCCTCCAGCTGCCCAGGAGCCACCCCATGGGGAAAGACTACAGGAATGTTTCCATTTCTCCCTCTTGCTCCTCCCAAACTCCTGTTTGCCTCACAGTTTGGAGAAGGAAATTGCCAGCTTCACACCTGTCAGGTTTAACTGATTGCCTGTGGCTTGGAGGGAGGGGAAAATGCCTCCAGCCCTCAAATGCTTCATTTCCCATCTCCCCTCCTCATCCCACCATCCTGCTCTGCCTCCCAGCCCTCCTAATGGCCACCTTACAAAACTAATGGACTAATGGCACAGAGCTCTGTCCACCCAAGGAGCTGATCCCCCAAAAACACTCACCCCAAGGCCCATAATTTCCCCAGTGTGCAGAAGGGGGGCAGCCAGTGCAGCTGCTGCCAGCTGTTGGGATGAATGCTGCAGCTGTCTGGGTGATGAATGGAGAGCAGAGCGGGGATGCCAAGTCGGAATGACTCGAGTAAACAGTGCAGAGCAGTCCAGGAACGATGGTGTGGGGGTTTGGAACAGGGAGGAATCATAATTAAATAGAAATCAGTTACTTAAATGGTCACTTCCTGGGGTTTCGTTGATGTCCGATTAACTTAACTTTTAATTTGCATAAGCAATAAATGTTTAATTATGTTATTAATATATTTGAGTTGAGGAGCTTATGGGGTTTTATAATTGGCATTTAACTAGATAGTTCCAGCATATTAACTGATGTTTTATAGCTCCACGCGAGGTTTCCCAATTATAGCTGACCTAAAAATTTGCTTGGAGGACCTGCCTTGAAAGTGTTACCTGAGCAACAGAAGGGGAGGGATGAAGAGGAGGGTGTGTGGAGCCTGTTCCTCAATGGAGGGATGTGCTCTGCACTCTCCTCAGAGGCTTTGAGACCTCTCTCCCCTCCCGAGGATGCTCTTTCCTTAATCCCCCCCACCTTCCCTGTGTCAGAGAGGGGTCACCTCCCCTCGCTGGGGATTCAGCTGAGCCAAAAAGGCTGACACACATCAGGGGTTTAGGGTGGGGAGAGATTTAGAGGTGGGGAAGGCTTGTCCTGGGTTCCAGTGTGACCTTGGCACTGATCAGCTCTGGCAGCCCCTGGGACTCTGTGTCCAAGTCCCAGTGGTTCCCTCTTGACAACTCCTGAGACCTGTCAGTCAGCCATTCTAAACCTATTTTCTATCCCATCTCTACACTTATTGGATGAGATGACTGGTTTAGTAGGCAAAAAAAGACATTGTGTATGACTGACTAGACCCATTTCTCATGAACCTTGCAGACTGGCATTGATTATATATTATTTATTAACTGGGGCCTGTGTTTGCTTTTTCTTTGCTGTCAGGAAATCACTCTATGTGATTCAAGTCCTTCACTGTGTTCTCTTCCATTCAGTGAGAATTTAACCTTCTAGAACTGAACTATTTTTACAAACAGCAAAACCCAAAACCAGTGGGTTAAGAATCTTGTCATCTAAGTCTTTCAACCTCTCTATGTGCTTATAATAAGTGGAGTATCCAAGGAGATGGTGTCCAGCAAGGTCCTCACTCTTGTCATCCTCAAACATGAGGAAATGGTTTTGTCATCTCAGAAGCCACAAACAAATGTGTGTTGGTCTCCAGAGACAGACTGTGAATAGTTATTCAAATCTTCTGCCTTTTTTGAGTCATTCCAGCCTTCTTGACCATCCCCATCTGGTAAAGTGCCTATGGAGCACTGCAGAGGTTTTGTTTATTCCTGTTGTGCTCCCCAGGGCAAGCCTGGCTTTTGTATCAATAGCCTGCCCTTCACAGCTTCTGTGTCCTACTGCCTGACTGCTCTCTTTCCAGCTTTTCCATTTGGTCCATACTGGAGATGGGGGAAGCTAAAAACGCCCTGCTGAATGGGGTTATGTGGCTAAATACTGGTGGTTACCTCGATTGAGAAGTTGTGTGGGAAGGTGTGTTAGAAGTCTTTCAATGCCATTAAATGAGAGGGAGAAATCAGGAAAAGGGTTGGGAAAGGGAAGTCTGAGTTGCCTTTGCATCATGTCCCTCTCCTGGAGCAGAACTCATTAGGGGCAGGCACAGTGGCAGTCCTGGCTCGGGGGAAGCAGAGCTGACCCTCATCACTGCCCCTCAGGAGGGTGTGTGTGAGGGGCAGCAGCACCAGAGGCCAGGTGAGAGCCACAGAGCATCCAGCAGCTTCATTCTCACACATCTGGCAGCTCCCTCCCTGCTCCAGGAGGCTGAAGAGTCATCCTTTTGTCTGGCCTGCAGCAGCTCTCAAGGGGATTTGGGGAGCTGTGGGAGAGGAGAGAAGGGAAGGGGGGTGAGAAGAGGCACAGCAGCAGGAGAAGAGCAGCCCTGCCCACCTTCCCCTGGCACAGCTGTCGAGGCACTTTTGGCCAGGTGACAGGGGCAGAGCAGCTCCTGTGTGTGGCTGCAAACTGGAGGTGAGCTCATCACCCCAAACAGCTGCCCGGAGGCAACAGGAGACAGAAACAACCCAGGGCACAGGCCAGGCGGAGAGAGAAGTTCCCAGGAGTGCTGCTGGAGATTGTGGAGCAAATTAACTCTATTAACGCAAATGATGAGAGTCTGAGCTGCCTGAGTTCCTGTACCTTCTATCTGACAGAATTCATCTGGTGGCTGCTTGTAATAGCATGACCTTAATGGACTCATCAGGGGAGCAAGGCTGTATCTCTGGCTAAACATGGATCTGGGGCCACACTGTGCTCTGGGCAGCTGAGATCAAGGGACACACTCTGGTGTAACAGGGTCCAGGATCTGGCCCCACCATCCCTCCAGGAGAGGCAATTTCAAGTGTCATCACCTCGTCGAAGCTCTACAGCAGAAGAAATAAATTACTAAAGGGATTTGATTGTTCATTACTCTGCCGAGCTGCAAGGAAATGAAGCAGAACTAAAATTAAGGGCTGGGAGGCAGCGGAAATGTCAGATAACATTTCCCTTCTTCTCCAGGGCTCATCTTCTCCCCCAAAACAGGCTGGGCCAGTCTCCATCCTGCTGCACGGAGCTCTGAAGCCCCTAGTTGCAGGAAGGCAGGGGGTTCTGTGGGGTTGGCCAAGTGGGATGGAGAGAGGCCAGGTGGGGTTTGGGCTGGGTTGGGACAGGTGGGCTACAGGCAGCAAGGTCATGTTTGTCCCCTGCTTTGCTAAAGTGGCACAGAGAAGGAAAACCAGCCCAGTAAGAGGTGTCTGTAGGGGAGTTCCCATCTCTACAGCTCCTCTGCAAAAGCCTCATCTCTGCTGGATCCCGTGGGGTTAACACACTGCTCCCATTGCTGCATCCAAACCCCATGGTCCTTAGTGGCCACTGGAAGCACAGGGAGGGGAGGTCACCGAGGGCTAAAGCCACATTCCAGACATGCTTTTGCACCAGTAGCTACTCAAGCAGATGCTATTTCACCAGGGATGACTGCTGCTTGCTGCAGGAGAGGAGGGGGAGAAAACTGGTCCTCACTGGAGAGAGCTGAGTGGCTTCACCCTTGGTGACTGGCAAAGCAATTGCCTTGGCTGGAATGTGTGTGAAATCTCCACTAATATCCAGCACATCCATGTGTCCACTTCAAAGCAGGCACCCCAGGGAGGGCTGGATCCACACACCACACTGCCAGGCTCTCCCAAAACCTCATCAGAGACACAAGAGTGGTTTGCACAGTCCCTGAGTGCCAGTTGGCATGGGAAAAATTACAGAGGACAGCAAAGTGGTCAGGCATCTTCAAGGGATGTTGGGATTAGTACCCAGACAGTGGGATACCCTCACTGGGAATGCATCCAGGACCCAGGGGATGCCCAATCCTCTGTTCAGAGGAGGGGAATTAGAGAGGGGATATATCAGGTCACTCAGAGAGGGGCTTAGCAGCTGTGAGGGGGAGAAAGGATAGTGCAGAGAGGTCAGAGGCATTGGTTTGTTCAACCACCCTTGGGGACACTGGCTTTTGGCCCCCTCAAACACAGAATATAACCAGGACCCCCCCAGCACCCCTCTGCTGGGACCAGCTGCAGGGAGATGTGGGGAGGGGAGCACCCCATTTTGGGGGGCCCTGGTGGACCCAGCCTGTGCCGAGGGGAGGATTCCCAGGGACATGAGGCAGTGCCAGGATCACAGCCATGCCTTGGCACTCGCCTGCGTGGTGGCTGATTGTGTAAGCGAGAGTTACATCAACAAACACCCTGACAGGGAGAAGCCGTGACGGCTCTAAAAATTCCATCTGACTTATATCAGGGCACAGAGGCAGAAGAGAAGCTCTGCCTTCATTTTGGTGTTTAACCTTTAGCTGGCTGTGTAGCAAAATGTGGAATATGTCAAGATTATCTTAAGTCAGGATGTTCCTTGATGTAAAATCTTTGTACACTTTCAAGCCTAATCAGCAAGAAGGGAGACCTAATCAGTGGAACAGGCAGCAGCCAGCATCCCTTAGTCAAGGGCATCTGGGAACTAACAAGTCCTAAGGATGTTGCAAATAAAGATGTTGTCGTATATCAGTAGAACAGAACAGTTAGCATCCCCTCCTCAAGGATCTCCTGGAACTAACAAGCCCAAAGATGAATTAAATCAAGAAGTGGATGTATGTCTATGTATACATTGCTAACTTGGCAAAAGACTCAAGGTCCATGTATCCTGTAGCTGAAATATGCTCATTATAATACTAAAATATATTAAGATATCTTTTATATAGTTATAATGCTGAAAAATGCCTTTCCCAGGTGAAGACTCTTCTAATCAGGAGTAGAAGTTAGGTGGGGTTATGTAACTTGGACGGAAATTACTAAGTAATCATAATAGAGGGGCTGTGTATTAGTAACTCTGAATTTCTGTGTATAAATAATGGCACAAAAATCCCAGCGGGTGGGCTGGATTTGTGGAACATCACCAAGCACCCAGACTTGGACAGCTCTGAAATGAATAATCAGGGTCTCTCTTGGGTGTGCAATTATCGGCTTGTTGCACAAAGATGGGTAATAAATCCAGTGTTGTGGGCAACAGCAGCACCTCCAGCTCCTGAGGTGACACAGAACCAGGAGCAATCAGGTGCTGAGCCATCTCTGGAGCTGGAGGAGTCTCAGGGAGGCAGGGATGGGCAGGGCTGGTGCATCAGCTCTGCTCCAGGGGTAAGTGGTGCTGCAAACACCAAGCTGACCATGGAACATGGGCTGGGAGGTGCTTTCCCAGGTGGTTCTTGCAGCGTGGCCACCTCCACCTGCAGGTAAGGATGGATCAGAGCTGGAGCAAGGGCTGAGGGAATGAGGTGGGAGCAGAACGAGATGCTGTGTTCTCCTTCTCCTCTCCACTTGAGGCCAGGACCAAAGAGTGGGAAGATTTTAGACTTAGGAAATGCTGCTGCTGAAGGGGCAGGAGGGCACTTCAACCTCACACACTAAAGGTCCTCTTGCCACTGGCTCAGCTTCCCCAGCAGTGCCTTTCCCTTCTTAATCCCTTTTATCCTCTGGGTGCTTCGCTGTCCCTGGAAGGGATTCACCTAATATACACAGCAAAGGGACCTGCCCCCAGGGAAACCTCCCCCATCTCTGCTCCCTCAGACTTCAGATCCCTTTAAAATCTCCAGGGCCTTGCAAGCCCTGCTGTTTATCCCCCCTTTGTCCTATCAGTTCCAGCAGCTCTGGCTGTGGCTGTCCTGGGAACAGCATCTCCTTAACCCTTTGCAAACACGAGGCATCACCAGGCTGGGAACCAGCTTGTGCCTGGAGGTGTGTGTTCTATTGGAGTGTGTCTCAAATTAGCCAATCCTGCTCTTGTCTTTAAAACCAAACTGGGGATCTATTTGTTCTGCCAAGCTTTTCAACTCGGTTTAATTTAGCTCTGTGAACTTGCCATGTCTCAGGCTCCCTGGAATGTGTCAGGTGGGGTGGATTATAAATATGCATCGTCTGAGCTCATTGTCTTGCTCAGCAGGAAGAAAGAGTCCAGCAAGTGCTGACTCCTTCCTTTGGGTCAGGGTGACAATCCAGGCCATGGACAGGCTTCCTTTGGGCTGGCATTGTGTTGGCACGGGGTGTTTGACACATGCAGGGATGCAGTGGAGCACCAAGGTAACGTTACCTCTAGCAGGGCTGGCTGCTGGAAGTGCCAAAGAGAAGGCTCACAGTTCCTTCCCATGGATTTGCAATGTGTCTGTGAGCAAGGCAGCACGTTGCTGAGTGCCTTGGCCAGCCAGCCATGAAATAGATGGGGATTTGTTCTGTGTGGGGAGATGATAAATGGAAAGAGAACCTTGCTCTGGAACTGGTTATGGATTCAGGCAGATCTTTGAGCAAAACGTTTATCAGAGGTGTTGTATGTTGTTGTGGTGGTTTTCTGTGAAGCAACGAGGGATCAGGCTGAATTTAGGAGGGGGTAAAGACAGGAGGAGAGTGTGCAGCTCTCTTTGAGCAAATTAGCTTCACTCAGAGCTGCAGTAACCAGCCCAGAGACTGACTCAGCTTCCAGATTTACTTGGGGGTGCAGGTTGGTGCATCAGCGATTAGATGGGGCTCAGGCTCTCCTTGGTGCAGCTGAATTCATGGCAAGCAGTCAGAATAGAAAAACACACGATACCACTGAGAGACCCAGTCCTCTTATCCAAGTGAAGCCTTCCTGCCTGCCCAGCCTCCATCCCCCAGGTCTGCTCCTGCCCACCTGCTCAGGCTGGATGGCACTGCAGACACTGCAGCAGGAGCAGAATTAGCTGTCTGATCCCAGCTTTACATGCAAAGTCAATCCCAGACAGGGACGTAACATATCCCTCTCTCAAACCTTGATCCCCAAAACAGCCAGGCTGCTTCCTGATGCAAATGTCCCAGTCACACAAGCAGCTTTCAGGGAAGAGACCTTACTTCCAACAGTGTGACAGACACCATCTCTCCCTTCCTTTCACAAATTCCTCCACATCACCACTCCCTCCATACCAAGAGCAAGTGAGTCATTTCCTCTGCTCTGCCATACCCTCTCTGGATGCTTTCCAGTTGATCCATCCCTGCCTCACTGCAAGTTGCCTTTGGGAACATCTCTCCTGTAAGACGGTTCTCCCAAGCCTTTATTGTCCCTCAGTTATTATTGACTGCTGCTCTCTGCAGCTGCACTGTGTCACCCCGTGGGCTCTGCTCGGGTGGATGGCTCTGCCCCTTTGTCTCTCTGCTCTGAAATGCTCCCCTGGCTCTTGGCAGTGAATCACAGCCAGGGCTCTGTCCACACGGACAGGGCCATCAGCCCTGAGGCTGTTTGGACAAGGGCTTTGTCAGAGCCAGTGCCATTAAAGTGTGCTCAGTTGTGTGCTGTGACTGTGGCTGATGCATCCCTCGGGGGACACAGCCATGCCCAGTCATCCCTCACTTTTTGGGAGATGGGGACAACAGGTAGCATTGGAATGCTGGCTGTGATTGAACTGAGCTCGGGGACTGGTGAGTTACAGTATCAGCACCTCACAAAATGCTTTAATTGATCCGGTTGGTACAAAGATCTTCATCTCTTAGCAGTAGCTTTTGGAAAGCGAGACACACACACACAGTCAGGTGACTGCGAAGGATGCTCTGCAGAGAGAGAACCATTTTTCCTCCTTTCCTCTGTCTGTTTCCATCTCCAGAAGAGCCGTGGGAGAACAAAGTAAGGAACAAAACAGCTCTGAAAGAGACTGGGGGTGGGACGTCCTTCTTTTCTCCTTAATTGTAATCCTGTGAATTAATTCAGTTTCCAGCAGGAACGAGGAGTTTCCCAGCAGCCCTCCGACATCCCGATAAGGCTGAGCTGTTTGTGCAGCCCCTTTGGGTTCTCTGCTACCTGCTTCACTGCCAACTGCTTCACACAAACTTTTTTTGGAGAGTTTTAAATTATTCAAGCGTGACACAGAGCACGGGGGTTTGCATTCTTAATTGGCAAAGCCTTTTCCCACTCCTGTCTGGAGGCCGCTGAGCTGTCCTGCCAATTTATTCTGAGCCTGATTCACAAGCCTTGCAAACATCTTCCCAGGGCTGCCCAGAAGCCCTGTCAGTGTAACAGAATCCTCATCTACCAGTTCTGACCATCTCCTGAGGCTTTCCTGGTGCTCCTCTTTGACTTATAACACCCCTTCTTGCAGCCACCCTGCCCTCCAGAAAAGCCTTCTTGGTGCCCTCTAAACTGTATTAGTCACAGCTCTTTCCCAGGAAAGGGAGATAGAGGAAATAAATAGCTGGGGATATAGATGAAAAATGGTTTAAAAAAAATAAAATAAATAGGGAAGAGGCAGCAGAAAGGAAGATTTCCCTCTAGTTCTCATTTTCTTCTTCTATCCTCTGCACTTTCTTGCTCCCTCAGGACCTTCTTCTCTCATTTATCTTCCTTGTCTCCTGGTGTTTCCTCTTATTGTCAGCAATTATCCCTGTCACCTTTCACAGCTTCCTACCTGGACTCCTGCAAAGACACAGCCAAGCCTTTTGCAGGATGGATCGGGTTGTTCTCAGCAAAGAGAGCTGCACATGCAGGGGCAGGGCTGCTGTCACAGGGCTGTGGCATGGTTTGGTCCTTGCCACTAGAATTGTCACCCAGCTGGGATGGGTACTGGCACCAGGATGTTCACACCACAGTCCTGAGAGCCTGGCAGGAAGGAGGGACTCTGACAGACCCCAAAATATCTGTATTTCTCCTTGTGCTCCTTCATTCTTTCACTCTCCTCATCCCTTTACTGTCTTTACCCAGTTGTCCTGTATTTACCTCTTCCTCTTCTGCAAACTGATGGTTGTATTTTCCCCTCTCTAAATTCTCTCAGCCCCTTTCTGCTGTTACACAGCCCTGTTCAAGTTCCTGGAGATTTATTTTATATATTTATTTCCTTCTTTCTCCTTGCCCCCCCTTTCCCCATACACATACACACACCTGATTTACAGCAGTAGCAGGAGCCTGATGTTCTCTGCTCCATCCCCAGAGCCATTAGGGGCCGATTCATCACAGAAATGCCCCAGCCAGAGTGACTGGAAGATTCTTTACAGTCACTGTCCCTGCCACAACGTGGAATTCTGGCCGGGGGTTTGGATTGGAACATGTCAGCTCTCTGCCTGAGCAGGGCAGTGAGAGAGCTGTCTCAAGGCAGAAATATTATTTACAAGATAATGTGGCTTATGGAGGAGGAAAGAGGAAGAAAAGTGGCTGCCAGTGCCGAGGATATTGGGGAGCAGTGAGGTCTCATGTCTGCAGCGTCAGACACACCGCTCTGAGCTCTTAATTAAGGAGCAGGGGAAGGAGGGTGTGGGATGCTGACCCAAGGATGCTCTGGGGTGTCATAGTGAGGCAAGAGAAAGCTGGGATTGCATGGGAAGGGATGAGGAATCAGTGTCAAAGCAGTTCCCAGGGCAAGTGGTTGGCTGGCAGCGCTGTCTCCATGTGGTGCTGGGAGCTCGGTGAGTTTGTACTGATAGGGCAAACATGGCAGGGCTCTGCTCTGCAGGTTGGTATCGAGCAGAGAGGGCTTCCCTGGGAGGTGATTACACCCCTCACTTCACTCCTGGATGGCAGCAGCAAATCTGAGAGCTGGGGAAGGCTGGCAGACCTGGGAACAGGCTGCTGGCCATGATGTAGCACATGGGATTTCAGAGAGCCCACCCTTCCAGCCGGGCAAGGGCTGAATGCAGGGGTGTGAGGTGGGAGTAAGAGGCAGATTTTCACCCTGAAAGTCCTGTGTGTGTTGCCCTGTGTGGTTTGGGAATGTGTGCAGGTGTTTTATAGCCATACTTACTTGGGTGTATTCCTTTGCACAGGTAAAGGGGGTGTAATTTCGAGGCTTTGGGTGTGGGGAGTTTAGGGGAGATATTGGCTCCCACTATGGTACCCAGAGCCCTAATTATCACAGAATAAGATCCATATAGCCCAGGATCTAGTCTCTAAGAGCAGCCAGTAGCCAGGGCATTGAGAAAAGTGTGAAAATTAGATGTGATAGACAAGTTTTGCCAAGCACCTTGTTCCCTCATCCCTGTCTTGCTCCCCTCCCCTGAATTTCTTTTCCTCCTCTTCCTCCTCCTTCTTCCTCCCTTCCAATTATCTCCTCCTTTCATCACTGGTGGAGTTGTAAGTACAAAGTACCAATTAGCTAGTTTTCAAGTTTAATTAGGTTGGAAGGTAGAGCAAATTAAATCCTTTTATCGCAGGTTTCAAAGCACTTTCCCATCAGGCCCATGGGATGGGTTTCCTTTGACTGAGGCCCATGTTAGTCACCGAGGAGCTGGCCCAGGTCACAGAGCTCTCCAGCCATGGGGCAAGCAGGAGATGAAATGCAAGATATGATCTGCCTCCCTCTTACCCCTAAATCCTGCACTCAGGACACTTCTTTGGAGAGTGCTGGGGGTGCACAACTCTGCTCCACCTCAATGCATTCAGCATGGCCCCTTAGCTCTTTCAAGGTCTGCTTGAACAAAGCTCTCCTTCATTCCAACAGCACCAGGAATTCAATGAATACACTTTGACAAAGCCCAGCAGAAGGCCTTCAGAATAGTTAAACAATATCAAGTAGCAGGTCCACTTGAGTGCTTGAAAGCACCTTTATTCCCTAAACCCTTCTTTCTTCGAGGGCTGAACAAAGGCTGAATAACAGATCCAGGAACAAGCACCTGATTTAAGGGGAAATTGTAGGATGGGGTAAGGAAGGGGTTAAGTCTTGGAAACACAGTGGGTTTGGAAACACAGTGGGTTTGGAAACACAGTGCATTTGCAGCCACAGTTTCTGTTCCTCCTGAGCTCTGAGTGCTGTATTTCATTATGACCTGTCTCCCTCCATGGGGCTGCCCAGATTCAGCTACCAGAGGCACCTTCAGGGCACCTTTGCTCCTGGAATCCCTGGCTGTGCCATTCCTCGAGCCTCACCGATGCTCTGACCCTCTCTGCTGTCCTTCCCCGTGTGTTGCAGACAAGCCACTACCTCAGAGTGCTCCAGGAGGCATAATTGGGATCGTGGGAGGGGTGATAGCAGCCGCTCTCATCCTCGGCGTGGCCATCACCGTCATCGTTGTCTACAGGCGCCAGCAGAAGAACCGCACGGACACAGACAATGACCTGTGAGTGCCCCCACGCTCCCAGAGCTACAGCCCACCATGGTACAGGTGTCATGGGGTGGGGAGAGCACCTCTGGCCCCTCCACTACCTCCACACAAGGAGAAATCAGCATGAAAAATGGTTTATGCCATTTTTCCTCTCTGCCATCCCTTCCTCTCTGCCATCCCTCTGATTCACTTCCCTTCCCTGGGGCTCCCTAATGCTCTCCTCCTGCTCTCTCCTGGGCTTGGAGCTCTTCCCACAAGCCTCAAGTGGAAGCTGAAGCACAATGATGTTCCCCCAGCTGCTGGGTTGGCTGTAGCACGTCCTGGGCTATGGGGCAGCAGCTCAGTGCCCCTCTCACCTCCATGGGGAGAAGAGGATCCTGTTGTTCCTTTCGAAGTGAAATGGCTTCAGGCTCCTGAATTGGACTGAATGGCATCCTGTCATCAGAGATGTCACCCTGAGCACTTCTGAATGTATCCCAAAGAGTCTGGGAAGGACTCACATCCACTCTGCATTCCAGCTTTGCACATCCAGTGGCATGAACTCTGGCAAGAGAAGGGAGAGAGGACACCCAGGGGCGACTCTTTGACAGGCACTTGCTTTGCTCTGCCCTGCTCTGCCCTGCACAGCACAGATGCCAGGCAGGGAATTGTGTGGTGTGGAGGTCAGTTTATGCAGCAGGAACCTCTTCAGAAACATTTACCCTGGCCTCTTCTGAAAAGCTCTATCTTGTCCCCAGCTCTTCACCTCCCTCCTTTCCCACCTCTTCCCACCACCTCCCATCTCTTCCACCTCACAGGGGAGGCACGGAAAGCCCAAGGCCCAGAGGTTGCTTTTATCTCCCTCAACCCCCCCACCTCATTGTTGTTACACCTTGGGCACATTTTGTGCTCCATTTAATCCCATTTGAGAGAGGGCATTGGAGGAGAGCGGGAGAGGGAGGGAAGAGAAGTGGGGAGAGCAGGAGCAGAGGCAGAAAAGGCACACAAACAAAAAAACAGCACCACGAGGTGAAATTGCATCAACAGCATCGGCCTTGTGATGGAGATGCATTCTGACAATCCACTTCCCACAATGGCCCTCCACCAGGCTCAGGGAAGAGCCACTTTACCAGAGAATAGCAACACAACAGTGCCCTGCTCTGCAGAGGTGCTGCCTCTATTGTGGAAGCTGATCCAAAAGGTAATAGAATTTCTTTTCTATAGAGCCATAAAGTCAATGTTTTTCAGAGCCTCAGGGACCTCTTTTACCCTCCCCTTCACCCCAACACTGGTCCCACGCTGGAATCCTCTGGGCTGCCAAGGGAAGCCACCCATCTCCATTAGGTCTGGTGGAGTTTGTACGGAGAGAAGGGAGGGAGGACCCAGCTAATTAGTGGATCAGAGTTTTAATAAGTTTTGTAAAAGGATTAGACACATCTGTGCATGTGAACAGAATGTGCAGAGACAGTCTCTAGGCTGGGATTACCATGGCTGCCAATCCCTTTGCTCTGGGGCAAAAGCTGATCCCCTGACTGGGGTCAGGGAGAAATGTCCCTGTATGGCTGTGAGGAGGATCCCAAGTCCTACTGGGAAGCTGTGGCAGGGCTACTATTCCAGATCAGCTGCCAAACTGGGCTTGGCATTACCTTGTGACCATTTTCTAGTACTTTACCACCATAAAACAAACCACCTGCCATGGGATGATTTTTGAGCCATTCCAAAGCTGGGCATCCCGGCTGCACCCTCGGGGTCTGCAATCCGACATGGAGATTTGCTTGGAATAGGAACAGAATGCAAGGAGGGAGTTTGTTTCTATTAACAATGCTAATTGGGGTGAGAAAAAGGGCACAGGGGAATTCCTGAGAATAATCTATCTGATTCTATTGGCAGTTTGGTGACAAACACAATCAAACCCTTGGTGCATGCAGGACACATCAGAGCAGCAGATCCCTTTCCCTTGCTCTCTAATCATCAGGTGCTTCTTTCCCTGCAGAATTGATTTGCCTCCATCCCACAAACCTGCCCCTCCACCAAAGAGGAAACAGGAGATGAAAAGCCACCTGACTCCAGAAGATATCCAGGTATGCCTGCCCAGCCTTCCCCTGGCAGGGGAAACTGATTCCAAGAGATGTCCACAGTACCCAAATGTTGGAAAATGAGGCTTGCAAGAGCAAAGAAGCCCATGGCCTGAGTTTGAGGAACAAAAAGTAAGGATTTTTCAAGGCCAGATTGGACAGGGCTGTGAACAACCTGAAGGTGTCTCTGCCCATGGCAGGGGGTTGGAACTAAATTATCTTTAAGGTTCCTTCCAACCCAAACTGTTTTGTGAATCTGGGATTCTGTGATCCTGTGACTTCTGCCCCCAGAATTCCCAGAGTTTGGCATGAATTGAAAGCTGTAATTTGGATTCTGCTAAATCCCTTTTGTGGGTATTGAGTCCCAAGGGAGTTGGATTTCAGGTGGGCTCTTGGGCATGAGGACTTTTGAGCCTCCCCCCTGTTTGGGATGGCACGAGTGGTAGTGAGGGATGTGAGAATGAAAGGAGAGAGGAGGCAAATAATATGGCAGGAGCAAGGGAGGAGGTGAGATGCACTGCCCTTTGTGGGGTGTCTTGTGGAGCTGCCAGCTGAAGCAGACATTGCCCCAAGCTGTGACAGAAGGATGGTCCTTGCTCTTCTCATCTCTCTTCTCTCTCCTCTGTTGCAGGTTGTTCACTTAGACAACATGAAACATGAAGAGGAGATGCAGAAGCTGCCTTTGCAGACTCCATACTATGACATGGCAGCCCCTGAGCCCTCTCCCTACACAGACAAACTGGTAAGGAGCTCAAGGTGCTGATGGTGCTGCCTGGCCTCACCCTCAGCCCCAGCCTCGCTGCCCTGCACACAGCATCTCTCACCCTAAAAATCAAAGATCCCCCACGAGCAGCTTCACAGCCCAGGCTTCTCCTGTCCTGGAGGAAGGCAACTTCCACCCTGACCTCAGCCCACCTCTCAGAGACCCTAATTCAGCATTGCCCCTTTCCACAGGTCCTAGAGCTGTGCTTTTATGGGTTATGCCTTGGTAAAAACACCCCTGCTGACTCCAAATTCTTTACCTACATGTGACACCCAAGCCTCCAAGCCACCCATCCCACCCTGGCCACTTCCCCTCCTGCAATGAGCCCCTCTTAGAGTCTGCAGCTGAAGGAAGCAGCAGGGAGAGTTTCACAAAGCAATTATCTGCAGGGCAGAGCGTGCCAGTGTTTGACTCTCACTCGACAACAAGTTTTTTAAACCCCTCTTTTTTGTGTGTGTGGATTTGTTCAGCCTCAGATGGGGAGATGCTAATGTGAAGCAGCAGCAGCAGTGAGATTAAGGGTCAGGAAAAGATATTAGCAGCCACGTGGGAAAGGCTGGTTTGCAAGGAGTGAGGCTGAAGGAAGAAATGTCAGATACAAAGGCATAGGAAGCAGAAGACAGGTAAGATTAGAGTCCTTTTTTGATGAAAAAACAGAAAACCTTCCTCCCACCAGGCCTCAGATGATACCCTTTTCCTCCCTCACCCCATGGCATAGAGCTGCTCCCCCTCTTTATCCATGAGAGACAAGATATCCCCATGTAAATGCTGCAGGTCTCTCCCAAATTATTCCTCCACCAGGGGTGGTTCAGAGCACTCCACACCGAGCCTGGTGCTCCAGCGATGGGAGCCCATTTGTTTGAGAAAGCTGTACAAATAGCAGCCCACTCTAGAGTAATATTTTATGAACATAACTAATTATAACCCAGTTCATCCTGCAGTGCCCCTTTAATGTGTGTTCCTGTGCAGATAATGGAAGGACAGGGCCCAGTGACCTTTAGCTGGCAGAAGTGTGCAGTGAGACAGATGCCAAGGGCATTGGAAATCCAGAGCCACAGTTCTGTGCTGAGCTGTGGGGATGTGATCCCATTTTCCTCATCCCAGCTGAACATGGGCAATGTCCCTGAAGAAAAACTTCCCTCTGGAGCCCTCCCCCAGTCCTGGGACTGGCCTTTCTTATCCTTGCTGAGTGGGAGCTGAGTTTTAAATCAAGCACAGGGTGCTAGAGCAAGACAGCTGCTGGCAGAGCAACTGAGAGCTGAATTTCAGGCAAGCAGGAGGATGGAGGAGCTCATTTCGGGAAATAACGAGCAGTCAGTTAATTAAGTGGCAGAGTTAGTGATGTGAGATGGGGCCTGATGGGTAGCTGCTCTGTAACCATGGGAACAGAGTTTGCTGCTCTCAATCCTGGCCTGGGAAGATGCATTTCCATGTCCCATGCCTGGCACTCGCTGCTCCCCACCCGTGGATTTAGCCAAGGGGTGACGGACTGTGGAGCTCTCATTGCAGTTCGCCCATGAAGGACTCGCTTTGCAGCAAGGAAAGGTGTCTGGGTGTCTCAAATGGTGCCACCACAGCTCTGCCTGCCCCTGGCACGGGTGTAGCACAGCTGTCCCCTGGTCACCTCCTGCAGACAGTGTCACAGTCCCTGCTCATGTACCTGCACCGTGCCCTGGCTCTGTGCCCCAGGAGCGAGCTGGGGCTTGCTCCCCTTCCTTGCTAAATCTCCCCATCCTTTGGGCAGGCAGCAGGCTATTCAAGTTTGTGAGTGGCAAGGGGGAGAAGGGTGTTGCTTTGCCAAGGAGTGCTGATTTTGCTGGATTCTTCCCAGATAACACAGGCAGTACGTGCTGCAGCCGGGCCAGGTGTGCACCAGGTTGCCCAGCCACGCTTTGCAAAGGAACCAGCTCTTGCCTTTCTCCCTGCAGGATAAAAAAACGACCTGCACCACTTTTTTCAACCCTTAAGCTTTGCAGAGGCCTCCTGTTTGTGTCACACTGGGGTTCTGAGCAGTGTCTGGGATAACACTGGGGTGGAAACCTCCAGGGAACAGCAGTAGGGATAGTGATGGTTACCAAACTCCCAGCCCAGTTCCAGTAACCACATTCCATTGGATGGAACAAGGCAAGCCAGACCTGCCCAGACCTTCACCTGGGAGATGGGTCAGTGGGAGGATGAGGAGGGAAGCACATCCCTTCAGCCTCACCTGGTCTCTGCCAGCCTCCCTTTGATACAGCCCCACTCCCACCGTGTTCAGATGCAGCTGCTCCAGAGTATCTGTGGTTCTGGGATCCTTTGGAGGGGAAGGCACAGCAGAAAGGCAGGATATTCTTGTTCTGCTTGTGCTTCATCTGGAGCTTTGACTTGGGAGGGGAGTGAAGAAGATGAGAGTTGAAGGGAACGGATTCTGCAGGAAAATGGGGCGGGTGCATTCAGCTTTAAATGAATTGTGCAAAACCTCGTAATTTGGGATAAACTAGATTTATCACAAGGCAGAATGAAAGCCACTGCCTGGGGTTGACAATTTCACAGCACTAGAATGGGAGTCAGAAAGTGATTAGAGATGGCAAAGAGCGAGGGAGGGGGAAATGGGAGGGGTGCCAGGGGACAATAAAAGAGGCAGGTGGAGGAGGAACCTCCAAAAAGAGGGTGTGCAGGGCTGTGTGTGTGGACATGTGCTGGCAGGAGACCAGGAGGAAGGGAGAGGCTGGGGCATGTCTGCAGGGTGAGGATACCTGCAGAAGGCAGCAGGAGGGAGCCCTGGGTCAGAACCAGGACTGAATATGTATATTTAGGTGTTGCAGACTGTGGGAAAGCCAACGTGGAGCTGAGAGCACCGAAATGCCCGAGGACAGTGGAGTGGACAATGAAGAAGTGGGTGTAGGGGTGGGGGGGCTGCCTGCAGCATTTGTGTCTGAGCTCTTGTGGGGCAGGAGCCTTGGTTTATGTGTGGAAGGGATGGAAAGGTGAGTGTTTCAGACCACCCGAGTGGGTGAGAGCAGGTGTGCTCTGTGCCTGTGCGTGTGTGAGAGCAGCAGGAGCAGAGAGGTGGAGGTGTGAGTGCTGCAGGAGCAGGGCTGTGATGAGTGTGCATGTCAGCTGGCCCCATTTGCACAGGTAGAGAGGAAAGTTTCATTGCTGCAGACGGCAAAATAATTCCTTTCAGTTTGCAGGGCAATTACCGGGGTGCCGATGCCGATGATTTACACACAGCGCTTGCGTGCAGCACTGCTAGACCTTGTATACAAGTCACATTATTGATATTGTAATAAATTCTGCTCCAAACGAGCAGCAGGGAGGAGGAGAAAGCCCGACAGTGGGAGCAAGCAGGGGGAACTCCATGGAGAAAACACCTCCTGTGGGAAGGAGGTGCTATTTTGGAGAGCAGTGAGGCAAAACAGGCAGGATGGAAAGGAGGAGGAAAGACTTAGCCTGCCTTTCTCTGGGCCCAGGGGAGGTACTGAGATGCAAAGTTCAGGGGCAAAGGGTTGCAGGGCCTAGGTCTAGCTTTGAGGGTGCAGTTGGCATTATTAATTTTCCTAAATGCCCATAGTCTGGGTCCAGACACGAAGCAGAGAGGCCACAGGATACGCAGCTTTCATGCCAACAACTTGCCACTGCCATCTGCTCACCAAGGGCAGGACAGAGGTGACCTCAAGCCTCCTGCTCCCCCAGCATCCAGCTTGGGAAGCCTGGAAATGCTGCTGCAGACGTGTTCCCCCATTCTCCTCATCCCTGTGGCCCAGGGGCAGGATCAGGGAGCCAAGCCCTGGCACAGGGCAGCGCAGCAGGCAGAGATAATCACTCAGTGAGCAACCCCTTCCAGCAACAGGCACTCAACCAGCTCATTACAGGGCTATAAACTTCGGAAAATGGCTCTGCCACAGCTGGTAGGTGGCTGAAGACACTTCCAAACAAAGAGGAGGGAAACATGTTCAAATTAAACACCTTTTGCATAATTTCCATGTGATGCAGCCATTTTGGAAAGGGGAGAGAGAAACTGGAAAGCTCTTTCATTTGGAAGAGGCAACTCTCCTCTCAGAGAGGCTTAGCAGGTGCCTGGCTAATGCTGGCACAGAAATCAGCCCCAAAAGCAAGTCTTAAAGAAACTCCTCAGGACAGGCAGCCAGAGTGCCCCTCTCACCTTGGCCATTGGCACCAAGGCTCCTCCTCATGATCCATATTCCCACTGAGCCATCCTGGCCATCCTGCCTTCCAGGGTTCTCCCATTATTGTTGTTTGCAAAGCATGAAAGATGTCCGGGTAGGAGTGATCAGACAAATTGGATAACATTCCATTCATGCAGTTCTTGCTGTTAAGCCTGCTTAGTAAAGAAATACCCATAAATATTTTCATGCCAAAGGAGGATGCTTTTCGCATCTATTAGTTGTTATTACACTGACAAAATCCTGCTGCATAGTTAATCTGCAGCAGCAAGCTGTGCAGTCAAGCCTTGTGTTAAATGTGGCACTAAAGAGCCCTACAGGCCCCATACTGGGGCAAAACAACAGTGTTGGCCAAGCAGTGCCATTTCCTTAGGGTAATTCCCCTGGAGCTATGGCTTTGAAGCCATTCCCTCCAGATATCTCCATCCTAAGACCCAAAATTCAAGCCCCTGATTTTCACACGAGCCCCCAGCCCTGCATTTGCCTCCAGCGTGCTGCAATGAACCCCAAATTCCAGGGTCAAAACAGACAGCTGAGGTACCTGGTGAGGTTTGAGTTCACTGACCCACCCCCAGCTAAGGGAAATGCTGGCCCTGGAGGGGCTGGATGGAAATCAGAACAGTGAGATGCTGCCCCAGGAAAAGGGGCAGTGTTGGGAGTGCTCAGCTCTGTGGTGGATTTGGGGAGCAGTGCCACTGGGACCTTTGCTTTGATTTGGGATTTTACCTCACTGATTTGTTCACTCCCTCCCGACCTCCCTCTTTTTAACTGTTTTTTCTTCCTCTCCTCCTCCCCCCTCTCTTCTTTCTCCCCCACCCTCCACACGCCCCTCTCACTGTGTGCACGGACCCTCCGTCCTCACTCCCCACCTCCCACTCCTCCCTCCTGTGTCCCCCCTCCATGCCTCGCTGCTCTCTTCTCTCCAGAACTCTGGCAACAAGGACTGTGATGTCCACTATGCAGAGCTGGACACGTCCGCTCTGGCCTCGTCACCCAGCCCTCGGAGCTCCATCCATGCTGGCGGAGACCTAGTCGAGTATGCAACCATCCAGCCCACCTTCCGCTAGCGCATGTCACTCTAGGCCCTTTCCCCCCACGTTCTGGCCTCAAGGTACACAACTGCTCTGCCTTCCTCACTGTCCCCTCAGAGTCACTGCTCCCTGCCCTGCATCTCTGCCCTCCTCTGCAGTGCCCAGTCTGTCCCCCTCCCTTCCCTCTCTGTGCCCTGCACGCTGCCTGCTCTCTCTGCTGCCCTGATTTTGGGGGTGCTTTGCCTTGCCTTTGCCTTGCCTTGCCTCTCTGCATGCTCTTTGCACTGTTTTCCTTTGCTTTCTACAGTGGGAGAGGGGGAAAGGGTTGATGGCTTTGTTTCAGAGCAGGGGTTTTGCCCCCCTTGCTGCAGTCAGTGGGGCTGGAGACACAGGGAGAAACGAGGTGGGTTTGAAGGGTGCAGGTCCTGGCCTGGGATTGTGTTCAGGGGGTTTTTGTAGCAGCAATATTAGGATTCTGGCACCTAGTTCTGCAGAAGTCAAAATCCTCATGGAAATGTTAAGAGGGCCTTTCCAAGTTAGTCAGTGCAAGAAGGGGAGGGGGAAAAAAAAAGGACTGATTGAAAGGAAAAATAAAAAAGAAGAGTTTGTGTGCATGGAAGTAACTATAGATAAGATGGAGCATATGTGCATGTGTGAAAGAACAAGGTGGGAGAGGATGTGAGAGAATATGGGAACACGTAAAGGTTCCTGCCTCTGAAAGTCAGTGAATAAGAGACAGTCAGAGGGACTGTGTATGTGACAGTAACAGAGCTGTGTTGTGTGAGGTTGGTGCAGGCAGCGTGTTTGGATGGTTGAGAGAGAGGGGGAAAGATCATTTTCTTTGGTGCTCTCCTTCTCAAAATTAGATACCAGACCTGATTCTGCTAACCTGTTTTTCTGACCATTTTTTATAAGTGGAGGATGGAGAGGGGTGGCTTGGAGGAGACAAAGGGCAGGGGAATTGGATTCTTGGGAAGGAGGGAGATAGCTCCATGCAGGAGGAAAATGGCACTTTTAAAAAGTCCTGCTGAAGAGCCCTGTTGGTCAGTGTCTGCTTGAGGACAAGGAACCCTGGTGCTGGCAGGTGGGCGAAGGTGGCCCAACGCCCTGGGGGGAAGGTGTGCAGTGGGCTAGCTCAGGCTGCCTTTTATCCCTGTGGTCCCTGGTTTTCCCATGCTGGAAGCAGCCCTGTAGTCCCCTTGCTGTAGCAAAAGCCTTCGTGGGTAAGGGTGTGCAGCAGCCCTGGCCCCGAGCAGAGCCGTAACCTCTCTCTCTTGCGGTGTCTCACCCACTCCTGCTCCCAGAATGAGGATCAAGGTCTTCGTAGACGTAACGAGCGAGAGTGGACAGTAAGTTTTGGATTGGTTCGGTTTTCCTTTTCTCCATTTTGGTTGTGGGGTGTGTTTGTCACCTGGGGCTGACCCCTGGCAGCCTCCTGCACGCAGGGAGAGGATGGGAATTCCAGCAGATCCTCGGGCTGTGCTGGAGAGCTGCTCCCACTGCTCCAAACAAGGCAAGAGCTCCCTAATCCATCTTGGGAGGTCTTGCCTTGTCCTCCCTGGGGTGGGGAATTTTATTGTCAGCGAAAGGACAGTAATCCTCCAAATCCAAATTTGGAAATCCTCCCAGTTTCTCTGAAGTAAAAATAAAGCCAGTCATATGGTGCTTTGAAGGTGTAATCTCACCGCCACGAAATCTCCCTGCTAAGACACACCACAGATCAGGGCAATTTCATTTTTTTTTAATGCTTTTTTTAATTATTTCCTCCCCCTTCACCTCCCCACACTGTGGCTCTCGGTTTTGCTTGGGAATTTCTTGTCCTTGTTACAGCAAGAATAGCTCGAAAGCAAAAGACTTGTACCAAGAACCCAACAAATGAATGACCAGGGTTCAGATTCCCCTTTCCAAATTGCAGGGGAAATAAAGCAAAGAACTAAGGTGGCTCTTTATTAGGTTCCCAATCCTAAACAGCAGCCCTGCCCTGACTCCAAAAGGATAGAGAGGAGGATTTGGGAGAGAAACAGCAAGGAGAGAAATGTCTAAGGCTGTTGATGGTAAAAGTTGCTGTAGGAACACAGGACAGGTATGTACTAGAGACAGCCAGAGAAAGACAAAAGCATGCTGTGAGAAGGAATGCAACTTCCTGAGCAAGTTTTCTGCATAACTCATACTTGCATGTGTCTGAGTGCATCCCTCATTGTAGGTCCTTGCCATGTATTTTGGGGATTTCAGCTTTCCTCATGCTCAACCTTTTTGTTTTCTGAACCCAGGGGTGAGTCCCTCTGTCCCACTTGCCCTCAGTTTTGTCCTCTCAAAAATCCTAAGGGCAAGCTCAGGTCCTCTGGTTCCTGCTCGTCCCTCATATGTTAGTGTTTGTTCTTTAAGAGATTATTCAAGAACTTCCTCACAGATGAAGCATCAAACAGAGCAGGAACGTGCCCAGAGACACCTAAAGTTGTGGCCATACTGGGAAGATGAAAACCAGCTCAGAAACATCAAGGAGGAAGTTTAGAACCAGGGAGGAGAGGATGTGAGGCTCCCAATGATGAAATGCTTCCTATTTTTGGTTCCCACTATATTTTATGTCTCCCAACACCTACATCCTCTCCACTGAATGGTCCACAGTGTGACAACAGTCTTGTGTTGCTGTCACTCAACAGGACTGCTTCTTTCGGGCCACCAGCCTGTTCTTCATCCCAAAATTCAAAACCAGCTGATGGAAAAGGTCAGGGTGGTGGCAGCCCAAAGTTTGAAGAGTTTTGAGCAGCAGGGACTTTTCCCAGCCAGGGAACAGGTTAAGACATTCCATAAGTTCATCAATGTGCATTTTGTTTGCCTTGATTTTGGCCAAGCAGAGAAAAGCAGTATCTGCCCAACCCTCAATAGTCTTCCAAAAATATAGCAGAGAAGTCCTCAGGATGCTGAGAAGGTTTTCACTTTTAGAACCAGTAAAAACTCATTATTTCAAGATGATTGAAAATACAGGGCATGGCCAGCTGCTGCACACATGGTTTTACCCAAAGAGAGGATCTGCAAATAGAAGGAAAGATGGAATCAGGTGTATGGGGGATGGAGAAGGGTTGAGAGTAAGACATGGCAGAAATGAAAGCTCTGTAATTCATTCCAATAAAGCCTGTTTAAAGGTAATCTGCCTGGCTGTCTGAAATGGATAGATTGCTGACATCCCCTTTAATCAAGCGCTTGAAAATAACACTGAGAGGGGAGGATGTAACCCAGATAATGAAGAATTGTATGGAGTCATGCTGGAGACAAAGGCAAGTGGGAGAAGTCAGGTGGGGGAAGGTGGTAGAATTGTGTGCCAGTTCAATTTAATTAGTTCATTACCCCTAATTTAATTTCAAACTCCGTTAAAGATAAATTAGATTGGGGAAAAGTCACAGTGGGACTTGGGAAGGAAGTCAAAGGGCACAGGCTGCTAAATATGTTAAAAAACACCAGGCTGATTTTGTTCTCTTCCCTTTTGCTACCTAGAAATGAGATCAGGAAACAAAGCAGGAGTGTAAATCCTGCCTTCACCTGCTGAGGAAAGGGAAAAGGGGACAGGGCAGTCTCTTCCTTTGACCCTGACCTTCTCCAGCCACCCTGCTCTGGCCCCTCTCCTACGTGGGAGGAGTGAGCACAAAACACCGGCCAGAAAGAAGAGCAGAACTTGTTCCCACTCACCTGGGCAAACAGGAGTGCTGACCAAATGGCACTCAGTGTCTTTTAGCAATACTTCATGGACATCTGTCTCATGCCCACACTGACTGAGAGATAAGCAGAAAGAAATATGCTTTACTGACCTGGTATGTTGTCACAGGCAGCCCATAAAATAGTATCTCACAACCTCTTTTGTTTGTTTTAGAGTTACCTGCTCACACCCAGCTCAACTTACACACCACTTATGTTAGCTGAGAATCTCTTTCCTAGGAGACCTTTCTGTCTGTTAGACACAGCAATACCAAATGCTGTGATTTCCTGTTGTGTGCTCAAAAAGCACCTAAACCTACCCTGCCTTTTAACAGATAACAGATTACAAGCCTTGCTAAGAAACCCCCTTGCCTGCTGGGTCTTACTGAATTGCAATAATTAAGACAATTCCCTTTCAGATTAGCTTTACCCAGAAAGTTAATGACCCCTATAAAGCAGGAGGAGAGCATGGCTAATACTTCCCCCCCCCACTCCCCCTTGCAGGTATGGAAAGGAGTTCTGTTGTGTCTGAGGTTTTTTGAGAGTAGATTACACAGGAAGAGGACTTTGCACATCCCATGCTGGTTGTTAGCTTTTCTTTGTCCCTTTTGATCAGCTGGTGCCATCAGAAGAACAGCAAACATGTTTAAGGCTAAGGTAGAGTTAGTGAAGCCTCCTCCTGGCCCCTGGCTTGGGTTGCTCCAGTTAAAGAGCTCCAAGGCTGCACAGCACCACCTTTTCACCTTGCACTTAAGAGCCAAACTGAACCAAACCCTCAGGAGGGGGCTGTGGAAATGGCCCACCCCAATTTAGGATAGCAACACAGCAATTCTACACAGAACTGCTGACTTCTAAAAGCTTAATCTGTGGCATGTTCAGCTTTGCCAGTGAAAGAGAAGTGAAAATCAGGTTGCCTTTAGCATCACTGCTGTTTTTCGTGGTGCTCAGACAAACTTTCCATTCTCAGCAGCCTTTGTTGCTCTTACCCAGGCTGTTCCCAAAATTGCTTTAAGACTGTGCAGTTCTCCAGCTTGGTTCTTGCCTCTCCCAGCAGTCCAACCCATCAATAAATTCTTGTTGACACCTTGTTTTCTGTATAATCTTTTTAAAGCATCCTGGTGAAATATTTATCCAGGAACTGGCAGCAGATGAGTTGAGTAGATTGCTCTGTTCCTTCAGGCGTTTTCTCCTGCAGGTCAAATCCTTGTGCTTTCCACTAAACTGACTCTTTCTGGTATTTTTGAAAGAGAACAAGGAAAGACTCAATGGCAAGTTACTTGCTTCAACCAGCCCCTGTTTAAACCACAGGCATCAAAGGGGTGTTGGCTCTCTCTTAGAGAAGAAATGGGCTCTTGGTGAGTGCCCACGAGTATGGGGGGATTTTAAAAACCAACAGCCCTGTCCTCTCTCTGTGTCCCTCCTGCTTGGGTCACCCTGCAGGGCTTCCAAAGGAGGAAAGGGCCTGGGAGCAGGGAGGAATCCTTCCCATCTGCTGCCACCCTCTGGGGAGCCGCAGCCTTGGGCTGTGGGAAAGATGCTCTCTCACCCCAGGAGAGCAAAGCATCCCTAGCACACACTCCATCACAGGGAAGATCGTGGGGCCAGCAGAGCAGCCTTGCCCTTGCAAGCGCTTTCTGTTCTCTGCAGTTGATTTGACTTCCAAAACTGGCCCCAAGGCTTGCAGCAGAACTGTTCACACAGGTAAAGCTCAGCACATGCACTCCTGTCTGCCACGGAAACATCAGGCACGGTAACCTAGTTTGCATCCAAAGTCCCTGATCAGACACATGTGCCCTTTAAATGAAAGAGCACGAGCCTGGCTTAGATTAATGATGCCTTCAAGCACTGCTTTTCCAAAACTCAGGTGTGGAAGGGTTGGAGAGAGTGAAAATAAACTGTCCTACCTTGGCTGGCTGCTTGTTTTGTCCAGAGAGCTGAGTATTTACAGACAAGGGACAAACCATGCACAATCCTTCCCTATTCATCAACAACACAGGTATTTGGGGGAGTGAGACTAAAACTTCTGCAGTGTGAGGATTTATCACCCCTGTTGCTATTTTCCTGAAGCAGTCAGCAGAACTGTTTCATTTTGCCTCCTGCTCGTTCCACGTGTGTCTCAGCCCGGAGCTGGGCAGTGCTGAAGGGTTTATGGCCCCCACTTTTCACCCGGTGACTTTTTGTCTCTGCTTGCAGAACTTTGGAAAGTGTCACTCAGAGGTATCGGATGCGGGTGATTACCTGAGCCGCTGCTACTCACACGAAGATCGGTACCTGGAGAAGATCCCTCGTGTCTATCCCCCCCTCTCAGACCTCCCACAGGATCTTTATCCTCACCATTCCGACATCTCCTTCTGCTGCCCTCCTCCTGGCTCCAGGGCTCCTTACATCTGTCCTAAGGAACAGTATGTTTAAGTGTCAGCACAGCAAAAGGAAGAAGCTCATGGTTTTCACTCAACAGCCAAGGTCTTTTAGATCCTCCCACCCTCCCTTTGCCATTGCTAACCTTACTGGTTGATTTTCAAATCGGGGTGCAATTGTCATTGCCATGGTTAGGTGGAGTATCTGCCTGGCTTGCTCGTGCTCAAGGGAACACTCTGCCTTTCCCCCATCTCATGCAGTACCTGCATCTTCCTTTTCTCCTCCTGGCCCTCCCGTCCCCAGCTGGCTCTGTGTGTGCATGTGTCTGTGGGTGACAGTGCCCTGTGGTGGATGGGATGTGCCCAGCCTGACTCAATGTCCCTTGTAGGTCCCCTTGTGTCAACCTCTGCACTGTTTGCACCAGAGTAGCCAGGTGTGGATCCTTCATGGCCCTTGTTCCAGCTTGTGTGAGGTTTTACAGCACAGCCAGTGCTCAAAGCTGAGGCTGGAGCTTTGTGTTTTCCCCCCTCCTTTGGAGAAATATCCCCCTTGGCAGTGTGGATGAGAAATCCCTGTTTGTGAAGAGCTAAACAGCCAAGACTGCTGAACCAAATCATAAGATGCTTGTAATGAAAGATGCTCAAAACCAACCCAAAAATAGAGATCAGTGCTTGGTTTGGGGGTTTTGTTTCTGTCCTTTTCCCTTCCTGCTCCCACTCTCAATCTCTTGGATTGACTCTTTTAAATCCTTATGACATGGGGACATATTTTTGAAGTCAACACAGCCTTTAAATAACTGTCTTATAACCTGAAACCAGAAGGGGAAAATAATTATAAAGGAAAACATTCTCTCTAATTTTCCTTTCAAAGCCTAACGTGGCCCCCCACTAGCTTTTCCCCCTTCTCTTCCTTGCATCTGTTGATTGGAATTTTAAAATTAACTCAGGCAGAATATGAAGAATAAATCATGATTTCAGGTAATCTCCTTGCTCTTAATGAAGGATAAAAGCCAATAGAAGAATCTGGCCTTTTAACTTTTTTAAAAGCATCTTAGTTTTGGGACTACACTATTTCTTTTTTTTTAACTATTGGAATGTGTGTGGGTGTGTAAATCCAAATGTGTACATTCCTGTGACCACAAAGTGTTCTAGAGAAGGGAATTTATCTCCACATCACATTTGTGTTCACTTGTATTAGAGGAAAAACATAAATATCAATATACACTTACATGTATATAAAAGCAAAGAAGAGGAAGAGGAGGACAAGGAATGAAGATGCTGTCTAAGAGCCTGGTTTCAGGGATAGCTTTCATCTGTTTCACCCAGGTATGGCCTAGAAGAGCTGGGACAGTTTTGCACAGGGGGATATGCCTTTGTGGTGATGGGCATTTCCTTCCCTTTGGCTCAGGGGGGACTTGGCATTGTGCAGACTTTGCACACTTCATATCCCTCTGGAAATGTGAGGATGCTTGAGCTGAGTGCGAGGGACGGATGGGAACCACACCATTACCCTGCTGCCCAGGCACCAAACAACATGGTACACGTAAAAGTGGGGCTCCTGGCCAGGTGAAAATCCCCCCACAGGAGGAGGGATGAACACCTTGGGTGCTCCAGCCCAGCTCCTTTTGTGCCACCCGGACTGAGGCACCGATTGATTTTGGTATATCTGAATCCACTCAGCTCTAATTGTTCTCTGCACTCTCTGTGTTCCCATCCAGAGCAGCCTCGAGCCTTGCCCTGCTTGTCCCTCCTCCTCCTCCCCAGAAGCACATCTGTGAGTGTCTCACCACCTCGTGGGTTCCCTGCAGGATAATACACATGCACATGAGAGAGGAGTTTATACCCAGCTAGTTAGGCAGTCCAGCACTGGGTGAGGATGGCACCACATGCATGGATCCCCCAGACCCTTGCATGGCATAAAACAGCCCTGGAGAACCAACAATTCCCACCCTTTCCCTGCTTCCCTGGTGCTCGCTGCTGCTTTGTGCTGAGCTGGGCTGGGAGCTGCTCACCAGGACAGGATTTGCTCTCTGTGGTGGGAGTTGCTGCCCCTGGGAGGGGGATTCCTGCTGGGATGTGGTCCCTCCCTCCTGGCAGCTGAGTGACCTGGCTGTGCTTGGCTGGTGAGGTCTGGATGAACAGACACCAAAGCTTTTTTTGGCCAAGCTGAAATGGGCAGGAGCAGCAGCTTCCCTGTGTGCTAGTGCATGGAGCACTCTCATTCCCAGAGGATCAGGGGACTGTACAGACAGAGCCTTAGAGCACTCAACACAACTTTGCAATAGCATCCTTTTGATCTTGACTGCTGGAAACCTTTCTGGAGTCATTTGGATTCACATTTCCTCCCCCAGCCTCCAGAGAATTCAGCTGGTCACCGATGGACTCGAGTGCTACGTGTCTTGATCAGATAATGTATTTATCTCTCTTGTTTTCTTCTCAACATACCTTGGGGTACTTTCTGGTTACCACAGAGCTGGGAGCTGGGTGTGCTCTGAACTGAAGACACAGGCAACACATTCACCCCAGCAGGGAACCGTGTCCAAGTCTGCCAAACCTGCCTTTGGTCCCTCTGTTTGGAAAGGTGAGGAGGTGCTGGAAACCCCCAGGGTGTCTGATGTCCTGGAACCAACCCAGCACCACTGACCATGGAGTAAAAGCAAGCAAAAACCCATTACACACTTCCCTACTGGCATGTCTGGAATAGCAGAGGTAGGTTTGATTTGGAGCCTTCACCTGATGCAGTTTCAGACAGATCTAAGAATTTAAATGAGAAGCAGAATATGTTCAGGTCTTCAGATACATAAGGAAGCAAGCCAGACAAAATGATTGTTTGCCAGAGGAGGCAGAGAACACGTTTCAGGTGGTTTTCTCTGCTGCCCATGGCTGGGGGGATGATGCTTTGATGAGGAAGGGGAAGGCAGAGATACAAACTGCAGCATTACAGAGAAACTCGGGTTGCCTTGTGCAGCTTTGAATCTGAGCTGCCTACAGAAGTCTGCCACAAAGGGTTTTACTGTGCTTTCAGCAGAGCAAAGGCATTTCAATCCTCCTCAGAAAAGTAATAGGCAAGAGAAGCCTCCATTCAAAGCACTAGTTTGACTTATGCCAGCACATATAATAAGTAAAGGAATGTCTTGGTTGTCTTTGCCTCTCTTTTTCATAAGAACTGGGTTGATTAAAAAAAAATGGCAAGAGAGGTTTGCCACACAGCACCCTAGGAAAAGGGGGAAAATGCTGAAGGAAAACCATGAAGTAAGAAATAGTGAGGTCCAAATCCAGCGTTCTGGTTTTACAAATCTGTGTTTAGAAATGGTTCTGATTCAGGGCTCTTTTTCCTCCCTCCCTTTCCCTGTGGCTGCACAGTGTTTGCCTAATGGCTTTTTCCAAACTTCTCTGCACCTGTTGCCATGGGCTTTGCACTCACTTTGCCCCATGATAAGGCTGCCCATGCCCGTGGGGACCCTGGAGGTGCTGAAATCCTGCTGCAGCAACAGTAAGGAGAGGTGTTCTCCTCCTGACATGGTGCCAATTGACTCTAAAAGGTCCCTGCTCCAGGACCTGAGCCATCCAGTAATGTAGACTGCTGAACAAACCCAATGGGAAACTGGTGGAGTGTGACCCAGTGGGCTGGCAGATCATGGGAGGAACTGGTATTAGAGGACATGGAACCATTTAGGTTGAAAAGACCTGTAAGATGAAGCCGTTCTTCCTGTTACCAGGGTGAAATGTCATAATTTCTGTTGCATATGTTGGTGGCACTGACACAAGAGCTCTTGCAGAAGGAAAAGACTGATCACAAAACTTAAATAAAAGTGAACTGAAGAGTTACAAGAACCTGTGTCATAGCTGTGAAACTCGTGGGGGGTGTTTGATGTCTACCTTTCTCCCAGTGCTGACTCAAGCTGTTCAGCACATCCCCTGCACTCCCCACCCCAAATGTACACACGTGCACACACACTGCTGCCTTTGCAGTCACACAGTCAGTCCTTGGGGCCAGCAGCTCTTTGGGGAAGGTACACTGAGGTCACCCTGAGGCTCCCTCCTCTCCAGCCCATTTCTCGTGCCAGTGGCCTCATCTGCCTCTTCAGGAAAGCCCTCCTGGATCCACAGCAAAGGAGACACTGAACCTGCACTCCTGGGGGAACCTCAGCCCAGCCCAGCTGAACACAGAGCTCGTCCCTACTCAGGGGGCTCCCCGTCAGACACATTTGATCAATAAACCTTTAGAGAATTTTTAGCACAAGCCACTAACCCTGAGAATGAAAAATCCCCAGGATATTTTTTAATAACAAAGCTCCACTGCACAAGAATAGAGCCTCTGCCTCTGGATTAAGGCCTTTTGGGAACAATTTAGCCACAGATCTGGGTGGGCAAATGGCAGAGGGTTTGGGGTGGGGGTTCATGGAGGGAGGGTGAAGGGGTCTCTGCCTTGCAGCCAGTGGGGTGGATACAGCACCAGCAGCAGCCAAGGCTGGGCATTCCTGGGTAGGGTTTATTGGATTGCATGAGATAAGCTGACACAATCACAGCACAGTTTTGCTGGGAACTCCAGCCCTTCTCTGGGTTGTTTCTCAGAAATATCAAGGAGAGACACAGCTTATCCTCAGGGACAATGTGGCCCAGGGTAATGTGCAGGGTGGTGGGAGCAGACTGCTGGCAATGCTCCCCTCACTCTGCACAAGAACAGGTTTATCCTGTATTTCTGGAACCTGGCATCTCCCCCCGGGACTCTGCTCACTTCCCAAAAAGGGAAAAAGAATCTGGATTTACCTCCTGCATGGCAGTTTATAAAACAGGAGACTCCCATCAAAGCCCAGCTAGAGCTTGGCTCATCTGTGTTTAAAACATCATGCAAACCGCCAGGCTGGTGTCAGAAACACCTGGCACAGGTAAGGGGGAAAAGAAGCCGAATCAAATGGGGGTGCTGTAAAAAACCTGCATTCCTGCTCTGTTTTATTCCCCCACTGACTTCAGGGTCAGCACTTAACATGAAGTTTGAGGTCTCTTACTCTGCTGCTGAATGTATGATCAGTGCCACATTCAGAAAACCTCCTACTGGGTCACTTTATGGTTATATAGAAATTTATGTATCAATTTACGTGTATGAAACTAAAATACAGGTATTAGTGCCCCCTGGACTGTATCAAATACATAAAACATATCAAAACACTTATGTAGTATAGGTAAATATGTAGTGTAAGGTGAAGAGCTGTTTTATCCTGGAGCTAATTACCTTTATAAAGATATTTTGCTATAGAACACAAAAATAGGCACTGTGGAGGGCAGAGGATACACCATGAGCAGGGAGTGGAGTGGGGGAGCTGCAGGTTGAAGGGCAGCACAGCAAAGAGCTGCACCAAAGGTTCCACATCCCTGCTGCAAACAGGGCAGGCTGAGCTCCTTTTTCTGCTCCACTGTCATGCTCTATTTTCTCCCCCTTTATGGCAGATGGGAGGTGAGGTTTTAAAGCCTGCCAAGAATGCATCCAGCCCTGTTCCTCTGGGTGAACAGCACCAGAGACGGGAGGGAACTTTCTCCAAGCTTCCTCCCACCCTCAGCCTCCCCCCTCCTCGTAATCCAGACTTGAGTACCATCATTTTCATATCAGTACTAATTACATTAATTATTCTCCTCAGTATAAAACTCATTAAACTGGAATTTATGGTTCATTAACTCCGAGCCAGAGTTCTTCTTCGGTGCAGTGGTGTGGGGCCAGGATTATTTCTGTCCTGGCTGGGGGCAGGTTTAATCTGTGTCCCTTGGCCACGCTCAGCATCACCTCCTAAAGCGTGACCACAGTCATGCTCAGACAGGGATGTCACAGCAGGCAGGGAAGGTGTCTCTGAACCACAGGGGAGCTGGAAAGGTCAATGCTCCTGGTGTGAAATGCGTTCTGTTACAGCTCAGGGAAGATCAGGTGTGAGGAGCAGAGCGAGAGCAGCCAAGGGAACACTTCAGGCAGGTTTTGTGCCAGGGTGGGGCAGGGCTGAGCAGGACTCGTGTGGTGGGGGGGAAAGGTGGTACTTTGGTCCAGCCCCACGTCTGGTGCAGAGCTGCTGTGAGCCTGTGGAAGTCACTCACAGCACAGGACAGAGAGGAGTTACAGTGCCCAAACTAAGGTAACATGAGCAGATGGCTGGACACAGTCAGGAGTGAGATGCTGCTCCAGAGGGACATCACACCCACTTCAAAGGCAGCCTTCCATCACTCCCTCAGCGTGCCATGGGCTGGAAAGGCCATCCTGGCCATGCATTCGGGGAGAGAGCAGTGCTATGGCAGTGTTCTCTCTGCTGTGTCAGTTCTCCACAGGCCTTTCCCCAGGATGGAGAGATCATCCATGTGTGGAGTCCCACCCTAACCCCACTCCCTGTGACCTGGTGGTAGAGCTGATGAAGGGTGATGGTGAGAGAGGAGCCCTCACTGTCACCTGCTCTCCCAGGGACACCTCTCTAACCAAACCAACACCACCCTTGTCTTCTAAAGAGTAGCCAGAAGTGACCCTTCACTGATCTTGGAGGGTAAAGCAGTCCTGGGAACGGGAGGGCAGGAAGAACCATGAGAAGTTTCACCTCTCCTGCCCAGGACATGGGGTGCAGACAGAGCTCCTGAGCTCCCAGACTGGAAGGGATGGGCAGGATCACTTCCCAAAGGACCCAAAGGACAGAGAATCCATTTCCTGAGTGCGGTGCCTTCTTCACACTGCACAGGTTCACACCACACTCCATAATTACTGTAATTAAGTAGTCAGGCTGAGTGATGTTAGACACGGGGTTCAGAGTCATTACAACCCTGCAGAAGATTAAACCAGCCCCAGCTGCAGTGTCTGAGCTCTTCTTCGTCATGCTGATGATGAATTAGAGTAGGAGACAGAGCTTTGTGACATGGGGTCATGTCACTTGTCATGGCTCTCGGGTCACATCACTGGAATCCTGTCATTCACATCCCTCTGTCTCCCAGAGCTGGGTGACTGTCTGGAACAGTAGGTTTGAAGCTCTGCAAGGGAAAGCTCATTGTGACTGGCACAGAGATGATGGTCCTTGATGCCTACAAGTCTATTTTGTCATTTGTCAATCATGAGGATAAATATACAGTGGGATTTGTGCAAGTGGAAAGTCCTGTGGAGCAGAGGAGAGCCCAGTTTCACATCATTCCCTCAGTATCCACCATTTGCTCTCTCTCCCAGTCCCCTTTAGCTGGGAATTCTGATATTAATCTGCAACTAGGTATGTCAACCCCATGCTGACCATGGAGTTTGATTGTGTTTCCTTATGGTTTTATACAGCAGCCTGATCAGTTGAGAAGTGGCCTTTCCCAAGGCACTTGCTGATGATTGCAGAGGACTAAACTGGAGACAACCCTCTCAATCCCACATCTACACTCCCTTCCTCCCTGCTGTTCTTCCCTTGAGGGCACCCAGTGTTTTGCAGATCTACTTGTGTTCACACAGTGTGCAAGAGACAATGGCTCAGTTCATATGCAATTGGCATCTAATTCATTTCTTCGTGAAGGTGAAAATCAATACTGTTTATAGAATCCACAAAGGCTCTTCCATCGGTCACTGTCCTTGTTAAGTTCATTTCTGGCTGCCAAAAGATCCTTCCAGCAGGTCGTTCTGTGAGCTGAAGAAGGGAAATAATGATCCCCATATCTTTAATGAAGCCTGAGAAGTCTCCAGGCTTCTGTCCTTGCCCACAGCAGAGGGAAAGTGTTCCTTGGTAATCAACTTTATGGCATGGACTGGCTTTTCTCAGAATTTTGCCTTCTCGTCAAATTCTGGTGCTTGGTTTTGCTCCAATTAATGCCAAAGTGTCTTCTTACACATGCGAGAACATGCATCTCTTCAGCAGATGTGAAATGATTTCAGCTCTACTTGTGCTTGCAAATTCTGTGGGCACAGCACTGAAAGCCAAGCCAGAGCATCAGAGCTCCACTTTATTTTGCAGTTTCCTGTGCCTCTCATTTGATCTGTAGGAAGTATCTCCAAGGCAGTGCTAGATCCTGCTCCTGCTGCTGTGCCAGGAACAGCCCCAGCCCTGTGGTCAGCTGGGCCAGCAGCAGCTCCTTCCCATCTGGGGGTGTTCCAGGGGTTTGCACAGCTGTTCCCTGCTCTCCCATTTCCATCTGTTCAGTCCACCCTTCCCAGTCTGGCTCTGGTGAGGCAGCACCACCTGGAGCTCTTGGACCAGGGAATTTAGCAGAGGAGGGAATCCAGGCCGAGCTCTCCAATTTGCAACTGCTCTTTTCTCCAGTGTTTGCCTTTGAAATCCCACGGAATTGTTACTAATATTCCATCCCTGCTTATTGATGGGAAACCAGCTGGAGTGTGATTGCTTGTTATATCTCAGGGCCTACTGATAAATGTCGCTGCTGAGCTGGCCATTTTCCAGTTGTCAGGGCCTCAGAACCAGAAAACCTTCATTTTTCTTTCCCTTAAAAAACATAAACTGATGTCTAGTGTGTTCCCCTGGATTTACACCCATTCCAAATTGGCTTGTTGTGCCCTGGGAGGGCATTCAGTCACACCAGAACAGCTCGGCTGCACCTTGCTGGGTGTTGCAGGGCTTTTTTGAGTGTTTCCAGCTCTTCCATGGCTGTGTGGAATAGAAATGGGGAGTGAAGCCGCTCCATCCCTTTCCCAGAGGGCAGCAGCACCCTGGATTAGGATTAGGATTAGGACAGCCCTGGGCCAAGGAGCCCAAACCTGGCTCCCCATTCCCTCTCCAGGAGGTGAAAAGAGGCAGCTGATCCCCCCCTGTGCTGGTTTAGAGATGTCACTTGTCCCTTCAAGCCCAGCACTGGCAGAGCCCCAGGACCACTCACTTTTCCACCTGCTGATCCCCAGACAAGCAGGGATCACTACAACATGTGAGCCAAGCCAAGGACAGGACAAACCCAAAGGAACTGGGCTCTGTGACATTTGCATGGGAGGAATTTATTTCTCTACAGGGTATAAAGAGAGCAAAAAACCCCTTCATGGTAAATCCAGAGTTCAAATTAATTCTTTGTTGTTTTTCTTTTTTTTTTCCCCCTCCCTTTTTGGAAAGCAGTTTTTTTCCAACTTGCTACAAATACAGTCACAGAGTTCCTCAGAATTTTCAGATTATTTTTTTTTGATTCCTCTGTTCCTATTCGCTCAGCTAATTACCCTTTTAGCTTGCTTTTGCTCTATTTTCACAGATCTCCTGGTTTATTTATATCTACCTATCTGTAATGATTTCAGAACCATTACTCACAGCAGCACCAGGAAACATTACATTTCCCAATTTACAATTGCAATTATGATATCCGTCAGAAACAAATGCAGCTGCCTTTAATTTTAAGCAATATTTTGATCATCGTAATTAAAAAAAGAACTTATGGCACTGCACACATTAGAGAAATTAATGTAATTTCCTGGCTGCCTTAAAAGGAATGCAAATAGTGGTCGCTGAATGAGAGATTTGGGGGGAGAATTAACCCTTTTGGTTGCTTTTACCACTCTCTGAGGCACATTGAAAGCCTTAATGATATGGTTTTTCAGATTTAACTTCACTGTAGAATTTAATATGTGAGTTCTTTGTCCTTCAGCTCCTTTTTCTCCTACTTTTCTCTTTCTGAAATTGCTAGTTATTAAAGGATTTGTGTGCAAACAAGAACATTTTGCTGTCACCGTTCATTTCAGCTTGCCTGTCTGAATGTGCGGGGACAGATGAGATCCAGTTGCTGATATTATAATCATTCCCACAATTGCATATTACAAACTCAATAACAAACTGTGGCAGATCCGGGGTCTGTGTCTCGCTGTGCTTTACAAGGAGGAGTGTATGGAGCATAATTTTGGATTAATGGCACCAAAACATCTTGGAGGGAAGCAAGGATTCAGATGAACAGTCAGAGAACATCCTTTTCATGGAAGTTGTGGCTCATTCAATTCATTTTAATGTGCTCGTTTAGTCATGAAAGGTGCAAGTTTGACTTGTTTTCTCAGCAGCAGGAGGCTCATCTGGGCTTGACTTTTCTTGTTGTATTATTTGCTTTCTACTTTGTGTCCCCACCATGGTCCTTTGACCACTGGGTGCCTTTCTCAGCTTGGAGCTTGTTCTCCAGCAGTGAAATGCTAATAACAGGCACACAGGAGTTGCCAAATGTCATCAAGCCTGGGGATCACCCAACTTACTGCCCATTCTGAGACTAGGCCTATGTCATGTCAAAATAAATATTATAGATGCTCTTAGGGTACAACATTGCAGATAAGCATCATATTAACTGCAAATCTAGCCTGGTAGTGAATAGATTAACACATCCCCCAGCTGTTGTAGTGGACAGAATTCATTGATCCCTGCTCATGCCATGACTGTCCCTGCAGGTCCTGCCCAACTGGTGCTGCACCAGTGGGAAATGTCCTTGTTCTGAGACCCATAATGGCCTCATGGCAAAAATACTGGGAGAAGGGAAGAGCTTTGAGCCTGGCCAAGGAGGCTGATGGATGATCCCCTGTGATCACATGGCAGTGGCATCTCCCCTGTCCCAGCGTGTCCTGTGAGCCTGGAAGGATGTGTTTGTACAGACAGAGCAGAATAAAGCACAGAGAACAAAGTGGAGCCCAGGGGAAGGGAGCTGATGAGCTGAGGGTTGTGACAGAGCAGATGGCCTGGTGTCCAAGGAGGTTTTTATTCCCTCTGAAGGACCACAGTGGCTGTGACAGTGTCCAGGATGAGCACTCCTTACACATTCCCAGCCAGTGGACACAGCACTCACAGGCCTTGCTCCTCACCTGCTCCTGCATCCCTGGCATGTCCCTCTGTCCCACATCACCCCCAGCACCCTGCCTTTGGTTGTACAGGACCAGCCCCTGGGCAAAGCAAACACACACTGGGAGATGGGGAGTGCTCAGGGTCAGGGTGGATAAGCTGGGGGAGAGCAGAGTGATACTAAACTACATGATCTCATCATAATTCCCTCCACTCTGCTTCCTCTTTCTGCCAGGGTCTGCAATGTGGTAACTCATCTGGCCACAGATTCCCATCAGCTGCAAGATGATTTTAAGATAATTTGATATCTGTCAGTAACAGGTCAGGAAGACAAAAACCTTTTTTTCCCCTTTAAGCACACACAGCTCCATCATGGAAAGAGACAATCCTATTTCAAACAGAAAATATAAGCGTGAGAGAGGAAAGATTACTTCTTTTAAGAATTTTCCTTCAGGTTGTCACCTCCTCTTACCCATCAGGGTGATCACGTTCTTAAAAGCAAATGAAGCTGCAGCCAGTTGTCTGCACATCAGTGCTTGGAGTACGGGGCAATAATCACTCCCTGATCAGAACTGGCTTTGCCATTATCTGCCTGGTGTTGCTCTATGATATATGAAGCAATTTTGGCTGCGACAGTTCTGTTCTGTGTGCAAACAGCTCCTGACTGGTAAAAAGTATACAGGATTGTTGTGTGAGTTTTTTTTCCCCTTTGTGCTTTCTTTTTTTCCTTAGGAAGGAGCAATATTTTAAACTAAAAGGAGTTTTCAAACTGTAGTCACCATCATTCATCTTTACAGTCCCGGGGTGTGAACAATCTCTTCATTAGACACTGAATTTTTCTCCATTACAGCACTATCTGAATGCATTTATTCAGTCATCTATTAGAAGTCACTTGATGGGGTGCAGGGAAAGAGAGAACTAAATGAAAGCAAAAGGGTGGTGTGTGTAAACACGCTTGTATATTGTAAGTGGAGAAGTCTATAAAAATACTCCGGCTTAATAACAACCATAACTCTGTAACTTACAGAACACACAGTGAAAATACCTCACTTGCTGCAGTGATGGGGAGGGGGTGGCAAAGGGGCACCATCCTTGAGCCCCCTCTTTGCCCAGCTAAGGTTGAGGAAAAGTGATTTCCCTTTAAATGTTGCATCAGCACCGAATTCTTTGTTCAGAGACTTCACCGGGGCTGCCTCGTCTGTCTCAGGACATAATTATCTTGTTGGCTGCACTTTGTTTTGAAGGATCTGCAGGAAGACAGGATTGAAGTGTAACAGGGACAGACGGGTTTGATCACGCCAAGCCTTTGCTTTGAGGGTTTCCCCAGGCCTGTCCTGTGCTTTGTGTTTCAGGGATGCCTCAGGGCCAGCTGATCAGAGGCTGATCGCATCAATTCCAGGCACACACCAGATCAGATGCATATGGAATGGGCAGCCTGGGCTCCTCTGCTGGCCTCTCACCTCCTCATCAGCATGGGCAGGTTAAATCCCCTCCTGCAGCCAAGGGAGCAGGAGCAGCTCACTAAGAGCAGGAAAATAAACCCCAGGAGGTCCTGCACGGAAATGTGGGGCACCATCAGGTTAATGTCGGGAATTTCAGGCTAGTCCTTCATGGACAGGTCTTGTTTTCTTTATTCAGAAGTGGGGTGAGCTGGATTTACAAGTCAGGATGTGGTAAAGATGGAAACCCTTGCTCTGCCACAGCACAGGCACATGCAATGTGCCAAACACATCCCCCTGCTGCTCTGTGTTCATCTCCAAGCCTGGTTTTCACCCACTCTTCCCTCCCACCTTATATTTCTCCCCCTGGAAAATGCCTTGCACCAAGGATGCCCATTTCCCCCCATGGCACGAACTCAGCACTTCAGCCCAGCATTGACAGGGCTGCTCCCAAACCAGGTCACATCTGACTCGAGTCAGAGCATCTCCTTTCCACCCAGCACCATCCTTGGAGCATGGCTGAGCAGATCAAAAGCCTCTCCCCCATTCCTGTGCATGTCACACCATCATTCCCAAGTTAGTTCTACGAGGAAGCCTGTGACGCTGCTAATTTTAGAGGATATATCACTGGTTCTGGGTTTATTTTGTTTCCCCTTCTCACTTTTATTAAAACAGACAAGTCTTCCCTGCATATTCCAGAAGGATGCCATGGTTTCTCAGAAAGAGATTTGTAAAAGCTAAACCAAAACAGGGACCATTTCCATCCAAATACTCTTAAAAATTTAACAAAACAACACAACAGCTCATAGCTCAACAGGAGTATTTAGCCTTTTATGCCTAATTTCCACTGTGAATCTCTCCCTCAGAAGTGTGCTCATGTAGCAATTGCACAGTGAAAATGCCAGACTGAAAAACAAATGCATGCAGGCATTTGGCCTCTCCAAAAGATACCGGGACATAAAGCAGGATTATGATCCCAGAACGCAATAAAAAGAGATAAAAAATTCAGAAGAGATCAAAGTAATTTCGGAAGCAAATGAAACATTTACATGGGAATCAGACCTTATAAATGGAAACAGAGCAAATGGGCTCAGCCTGTGCCAGTGACAAGGGGTCTGAGGGCAGATATGGCTCAGAAACTTAGTGAGGTGTTAGGGGTCTGTCAGAGCTAAAGCAGGGCCAGGAGGGGGGGAAAACTGAGCTGGGCAGGTCCCTGAAATCCCCAGGGAATGGGAATGGGCTGGGGGGGAGTCAAGAGTTGGGGAAGTGCAGGAATATGTGATAACTTGGTCAGTTGGTCTTCAGGTGAATAGTCATGAAAAGGCTCTTTGTAGACTAGAACTTGACAGACACCCAGGTCAAGGAGATTTTGAGCTTTTCCTGGCTTCAAATCCTTCCTGCAATAACCACCCCAATTTGGGAATGACTAAGAGGTAAAGCAACACTTCTCTGCTACAACTCAGGGGTGCCACACTGGAGAGGGGACCCACAGCCTGGGCTGGGAGAAAACAGCAGGATTTGATGGTGCAAATTAAGGAAACAGCTGTTCAAATGACATGGGAGAGCAAAGCTAAGCAGCTGGAGATGAAAATATTATTATAACCATCCTTCAACCCTTCCTTCAGGATCTCCAAGCAAATGGAAGGGTCGGCATTCTCCCTTTTAGGGGTGACCAACTAATGCAGAGAGGGAAAGAAATAGCTTGATGCTGAATCGATATCCAGTGTAAAGGAGGGAGTTTGAGGTGGAAGGAGGAAAGGAAAGCAAAATGAACACAAGGAAGGATAGCAGGCATGCAAGTTGAAAGAAACCACCGTCCCTGGAGGAAGAACAGCTCTGTCTGAGGTCCAAGAGAGCAGAAGGACCGAGGGCCAGTGCTGGGGCTTTAACAGCTCCTCGACTCACTCTGGGCTCCCTATCTGTGCATAGATAGGGCTGCTTAAAATTGATGGATGGGGTGTGTTGGCAGCAGGAGCTGAGCCTCTGAAACAAAGCCCTTTGACGAAGTTGTTAATTAGATCCAGTGCCTTATCAGCAGCATGGACTCTCCATCCATCTCCCCCCATGGGTTGGGATCAGTCCCAGAAGAGACACAAAGGGAGAAAGAGAATCTCAGCCCCAAACCGAGCTGTGATCAATTCCAATTTGCCTGGGACATGAGGTGGTTTTTGTCTCACCTGACACAGGCTCAGAGAAGCAATTTTTAAATATCACAGCTCACGACCTCTGCCTCTCCTGCCTTCTTTTAGGATTTTTCCCTACCCAGGCTGGGATATGAGGCTGGCAGTGAGGAAGGTGTAACATCCCTTGGGAGACGGTCTCAGTTTAATGCCCAGCATGTTCAGCTTTGGATCTTCTATTGAAATGGAGGGAATTTGTTAAGCTGATGAGGGAAGGCTGCAGTAGAGAAACACAATAGCAGAGTGGGATTAGGCCTGGAGTAAGTGTCTGTACTTTGGAGGATTAATGAGAAAACTGCAATGGATTTTCCATGGTGAAAAGGATTCACTGAATGCTTTAGGTGAAATGAAATTAGTCCCACTTATGCTTTCTGAACCTTCAAGCAGGAGAAGAGACTGGCACCCTCCCATCACGTGTAATAACCAGATCCCCTCCAGCTCCTCTTCTTTATGGAAAATTCCAGTACAACACTGCTGGCCATTTATTGCCATTTCATATGGCAACAAGACTCTGTCTCAGGGCATGGAGAAAGTCCAACGAAGCCACCTCTGTGTCCTCAGAGCAGGCCAGGGACCCAAGGGCTCCCAGAGGCTGAGAGATTGAGGAGAAATACTTGGCTCAGAAATTTCAGATGCTCAAAAGCCTTGCAGGAGAAAAGGCTTGGAAGCAGAGGCACTGAAATGGAGAAGGAAGAAGGAATAGGAGTTCTTGAGCCCCTCAGTTTTTCAGGGGAAAGGTAGATGGAGTAAACAAGCATGTGGATGGGTGAAACCTTTCCAGAGTCACACTGGCATGTGAGAGGGACTAGAGATGGGCTCCCAGATCCCTGATGGAAGGGACAGACTGGAAAAGGGGGACTTAGTGATGCAAGAGCATTTAAGTTGCCCGTGCTGATGCTCCTGGATACGGAAGAGGCCACTGAGAGCAGCTTGGGCTGGCTCGTGCCTCCTGTGTGTTGCCTTCCAGTCCATCATTCTTTCTAATTAGGCACCTCTGACACACAATTAATCGTATTTGCCTTCAGGCTTTTTTATCTTTCCTTCTGTTTTTATCAGACAGGGAATTAGACTCTGTTAGTATGTAAAATGCATTGCATGGACCTGGCTTTTCGTGGGGATTTGGAGACTTTTAAGAAGGCAGTGTCGAACCCATGATCTTAAAAGTTTGTTATGAGTAATTAATTTCCTTTTCGTCTTTTTCTCATCACAGTGTTGATTTCACCTATACTTTGGCAAGAAAAAGGCAGAGATGTGAGAGTGGGACAGAACTCAAGGCTGCAGCATCCAGGTGATCCCAGTTTTCAGCCTGCCCTCCTGAGCCCTGACCAGCAGCTGTCCCAGTCCCTCTGTCCCCATCCCAAATGTGTTCCCTATCCCAGATTTCACTTGCAGAATCCACAGACCTGCACAGCTGCACTTCCAAGCCACAACTTCTCTACCAGGAAAGGAGGTGGGGACTGAGACCTTTCATTTCCTGAGGCTCTTCTGCCCTTTTTCACACCCTGAAAGGATTAGTCTCACCAACCTGCAAGGAAGAGAAGGAAAAAAGGTAAAAGCAGTGCTGGTCTTGAACTCACAGCATGAGCATTGGCAGAGACAGGTGAAATCTCTCTTCTTCCTTGGGGAAGAAGGAAAGTCTTTTCTACAGATAAGGTCTAGTGACCACTGAATTCAAGCCTTCTCCTTCCCAGGCACGGGTCAGAGGCAGGATAAAGTCTCCACACAGCCCAGTACCCTTATTCTGGGAATAGGAAATAGGGATACATTCCTTTTTCAGAGATATTAAGTTCCCTCTCAAGCAAATGCCTCCTTCCTGGCCCCTTTCTCCACCAGCTTAATACATCTTCAAATGTATTTGCAGCTTCACCTTCAGCCGTGTTTTTGTTCTTGTTGAGAAAGGGGCTGAGCAAATTGCACTAATAAGTGGTTTACACTTATTTAGGAAATGAAGAGGCAGGAAAAGGTCATACTGCTCCTGCTACCTGTTCAGCCAGAGCTGTCTTCCCCAATCAGCCCTGCTCCCAGCCCTCCTCTCAGCCACCCTGGAGATCAGCCTGTTAGTCCCTCTTTGTTCCAGCGTTATTTTGATTCCTGTAAAACAATGATTAACAAGACACTTCTGACTTAGCAGGTACTGCAGAGAGCTGCACCTTCCTCACAAGCTTCCTGGGCTGCCTTTTATATATCAAACTGAAATGTAATTATCTTCACGGTGCAGGGTGTAAATCAGGGTGTGTGTCAAGACGATTTCCCTCAGGGTTTTATTTTATTGCGTAATAATATTTGACACAGGGCTTAGAGGTGCTGTTACCTGCCTAATCGCGTGAAACAATTTCATGTGCAAACAGCTGCTAAGGCTGAAAAGTACCATAAAGCAGCTCCAGGGAACGCTCTGCTTCCCTCCTCTGTTCTTGGAAAACACCCCCTGGCACTGGTGTTTTCCCCCCAGGATGGGAGGAACTGCTCTGCCTGCCTGGTGCTGTGCTCACACATGGAGGGTGGTGTGCTGCATCCTCCCTGCCAGCCCCTGGATTCCTGGAAAAGCAGGAAATCAGGCTCTCCATCTGTGCTGAGCCCCCCCAGGCCGGAAGGGATGAAGTTAATTTGGGAGGGGGGGCTGGCTGGGTGGATGAGCTAAGAGAGGAAACCATCTGTAATGCCTAATCCAGCCTAATCTCTCCCAGTCACATAATCTGGGAGGGAGGGGGTGCCTGTCACCCTGCTCAGGTGCAGTTTTTACACTCAGTTTCTCTTGACATGCTGCCCCTGGCTTTGGGGGCTCACTACACACACAGAGCTACCCTTGTCCCAGCAAGGGGATGTGAAGCTCAGGGGCACATCAGGCAGTCCATGAGAGCACAGGAAAAACCTCTGGGTGCTCAGTGTCCATCTGGGCACCTGAAATCCTACAGTGCTGAAGCTCTCAGTCCTTCTTTACAAACCCTGCTCAGGCACAGGCCTCCCCAAATGGGAAAATACTCCTTCACTCAGGGATGCTCAAGAACACAGAGGTGAATCAAATGAAGATGTAAAACCAAGGTGCATAAATTAATTTATGCAGGAGGGAAGTGGGGGAAGAGACCCAAAGCTGAGCTCCCTCCTTGCCTTTCACTTTGGGAGCAGGGAGGGGACTCAGCTTTGTGTCTCTGCTGCAGCAAAGCCACTGCACAGGGAGAAAAGCTGGGGGAGTGCAGAGCAGAGAGGGGAGATGTGAGCAGCCCTGCTCTGCTTCTCCTCAGCACAAATGGGAGCCTCCAGACCTGCCTCGGGGAGAGGGGACACAGCGAGAGGCAGAGATGGCAATCTTGGAACAATGGTGGTTATTTATAAGGCTTCCTCTTTTTTTTGTGCACTGTGGATCACAGCTGAGAGGCATCTGCCTGAGGTCTGAATTAGTCAGAGTGGGGTTGGGAGGGGAGGTGGGCAGCTGCTTGAAATCACCAGCCTCCAAGTCACTATTTTTTTCTCCTCAGGGTGGCTGGCATTGTCAATGATGGTTTAACCTACTTACGACAATAATCCCTGTAATAAAGGCATTTTTTAAAATCTCACAGCCTGAATGGCTGCATGGAAGGGTATGGGAGCTGCTGTGCAGGAAGGCTTTCTGTGTGGCTTGCCAGGGAAGAGTGGGGAGCCAGCTCTGTGCTGTCATTTCTTTAATACACTCAAACCCACCACCCCCTGCCAGGCAAGAGAATTCCCTTCCAGAAAGGCAGTTGTGCAGGGACTGTCCTTTCACCCCCAGAAAAAAATCTCCTCCCTGTGGATTAAGGAATTTCACATCTGGAGCAATATTAGATCATCCAGGTTTTTGAGGCATTCTGAAAAATCAAATGCCTCTAATCCTTGCCCACCATCTGGCCCAAGCCCCTCACCAGCTGGTGGGTTCCCTTTTGCACCCCAGCAATGCTGGTGCCAAGATGTGTGACCTGGTGCTGCACAGAACAGACCTGTTGTTTCAGGTGCCAAGGAAGGCAGGAGAGGTGGCAGAGCTGTTGCAATGGGCTTTGGGAGCCCTGGGGCAAATCCCTGAGGCAGGCGGAGGTTCCTGAACAAGGAGAAACCATTCTGATACAGAAAGTCCCTCTGGGACAGCTTTGTGATCCGAGTGTGGGAACATACAGGTCTCCAGCAGTCTGAATTTCACAGGGAGCTTTGGAGCCCATGGACAGAGCTGGCCTCACTATTTCTCTGTGTTTTGTTGCTCCTCCTCAATAGAAAGCCCTTCGCTCCCCTGCTCCCTCTGCTTTCAAGACTTTCTCAAGGCTTTTCCCTGTGCAGAACGTGGATGTCCAGCAGGCTGTAGCACACCGTCACACTTCCTAACTCCACTTAATGAGGTGCAGACCTCTCTGTTTATTGATAAGGTTTTGGCTAAACCCTTCCCTGCTCAGCCACTTGGGAATACGTGGCTGCTGAAGTCAGCTCGGTGTGATGGAAGCTGGGAGAGGATGGGTTGGGATGAGTGGGCTGGAACCTGCCCTGCCAGAGCTTTCCCCCAGACTCTGGGTAACATGGGGAGACAAGAGGGGGGTTTTGTGTATTTACCAGATATCTTTGTACTGAGTCACTGAGAACAGCGTGACACGAGTTGTTCTGGATGTGTAGGGAACAGTGGGAGGGAAAGGCAGGGCTGGCAGGGGATGGCAGAGCAATGCAGCAGGGTGTGCATGGCTTTGGGTAAGTAGTGAAGGGCTGTGGTCGGTGTTGTTTCCTCCCTCTGCACACTGACACGTCCTCACAAGTGCCTGGACAATTGTCACAGACGCTGCCCTTCCTCCCTGTGAAGCTTTTCCATTCACATCCATGGTGAAGGTGGCAGGGACACCAGACAGGTGAGGTGCCCTCAGCCAAGAGACAACACTGGCAGCCCAGGGGCTCTGCCTGCTCCCCTCCCCAGACAGATCATTTCCATACTGAGTGGTGTTATTCATGAGGGTGCCTGGGGGGCCCTGGTGATGCTCAGAGACTTTTATGGAGCTGCAAGTCCCAGCTGCTCCAACCAGGGAACGAACAGCTGTGAAGCAGAGAGAGAGATTTCCCAGTGCTGGGGCTGTGGAGCAGCAGTTTGCAGAGATGCCATGGGATTAATGGAGGAAGGTGACAGCATCTACATGGATGAGTCCTGGGAGGGAAGCAGAGCCTGCCTTTAACATCCTGGGGCTTGTCATGGCAGGAAGGAGGGCTGAGGTGCAGGCTGGAAAACCCTTGGAGGAACAAGTGATGCTTTAGAGCTCATGGCCTTGGCTGGAAGGACTCTCCCTGCCAGGCAGCAGCTGGCACACAGGATTGGGGTGGGTGGGATGGAGGACGACCTACTGGCTTGGACAGGAGAGGAGGAACCTTCTCCTGCATCATTCGCAAGGGATACTGAAGTACAAAGCAGTTGTTTCTTTACCGTGGAGGACACTGAAGAAGACCATGAGGGTGGGAAACAGCCCTGGGCCAGCACAGCTGATGTGTCAGTCCTGGAAGCAGGGAGAGAAGAGAAGGCACAGAGTATGTGTGCATGATGAGCAGTGGCTTTGTCAATGTGGTGGAGCCTGCCCAGGCTAATGCAGGGTTTTATTTTAAACCACCCATGAAACATTGCTCGAAAATTGCACTTGCTATTGCTACCTCAGCCACTGCAATCAAGGCTGGAGAAATGTGCAGCTCAGAGAGCTCTGAGAAGCAGCTAAAAATAAGGCAGGTCAAAAGGGAAATGGAGGGAGAGCAGAGCTCAGCAGCACAGAGACTGCTTAGGAGGGGTACAGGTGCCCAGGTCTGGGGCTAATCCCCTCTCTCTTGCATCAAAGGGAAGGAGAGGTATAAGCGAATCCCAAACAAGAGCCAAGAGCAAATACACTTGCATGGTGAAAGAAAAATTTTAGGGGTCCTGTTAATCTTGTGTGGATCATATTAACACCAATAAAATACTTAGACAGCCCTCTCTATAAAAATGTCAATGTTTATTAAGTGTTGTAGTTCAAGCAGCTGGATCTCATCGCCGCCTTTTGCCTGAGATTTTGGAGGGCAGAGGAGCAGTGTTTGCTTTGAACATTATTTCTCAGGAACATGATGGTGGCAAAAACAGGGTGAGATAGGGTGACCTTAGTGATGTCTACACCAGTTAGGGGATCTTCCACATGCTGTTGCCACCTAAATTCCCTGCAACCAGGAGCTTTCCCATCCAGACTGTGCTCTCAGCTTTGTCGTGTGTCTCTCCTCACTCCCTCCCTTTCCATCCCAGTCCATTTAGTTGCTGTGCACTGGGGAGATACTGGGAGTTGCAGCTGCCCTCCATGCAGCTCCTGTGCAGGGTCTGCCTCCTCTCCTGGCCTGTCTGGGCACCAAGGAGTTCACACCTTTGCCTCCCAAATGCCAACCCAGTGTCTGTGGGAAGGGCCAAGGAAAAGGAACAGCCTGTGAGACAAACTCTGCATGTGCAGGGAGAGCTGTCAGGTTCAGATCTGGAGCCAGCTGCTGGAGACAGCTGCAGGATGAATTACTTCCAGCTCTGCCCAAAGTCTGGAGAGAGAGATAACAGACTGGTTTTATGTCACAGACCACATGCCCTGCCTTTCCATCCTTTGCATCCCTACATTCCTTCGATTTATACAAGCTCCTGGGCTGCCAGGCAGATCTGAGGTATTTAAAAGAGTATCCTAAAGAAATCTGGTAGACTTTGCTATCGCAGACTCACAGCAGAACAAGATATGAAGCTGAAGGAACATCTATCACTGCACACAGGACCCAAAGCATCCCCCCAAAGAGCATCTGACGAGCAGCAGCCGTGGCCAAAGCCACTCTCTCCTGAGATTTATCTACTGGGAGGGAAAACATCTGCGGCAAAGCAAGAAGGTTGCGTGTCTTTTGCTCACTTCCCACGTGCTGGGCTGAGGCTTTGTCCTCATGGGATGGCCCAGCTGACAGCACAGAGCCTCAAGGACTTCTGAAAAATACAGCTGAGGAGCTGTGGTGGTCATATGCCCCAGCACCTATGGGGTATGGGCATGATGGATGCTGTTGATCATCCTGCGTAACACCGAATTGCCTTTTTAGATGGGAGTTATCAATTTTGCTGCCATAGCAACCCCAAAAGTCACCTAGAGGACAGCCTGCCTGGGAGAGCAGAGATGGTTTATGGAGGAAATTTTAGGGGGAGTCAGGATTTCTGGGTCTCTGAGGCCAAGCTGGAGGGTGTGAGACCCCTGGGAGCAGAGCAGGGCAGGCTGGGTGTCCCCAGGGTGACCTGTCCCACTGACCCCAAGGCTCTTCCCTCATCAGAACACAGCACCCAGCCCTGCAAATGGTGCTGGGGTTTCATGTCCCAACTCAGCTGCTTTCCCAATATCTTTTCTACAAGCGTCCCTCTTGCACAAACCTATGTAGAGTTTAATGGCACTGAGATCTACTATCCATTTGTCAAATTTGATCAAAGCCTGCCAAAGGGTTCAGGAGTTGTAGGAGGGGACAGAAAAGCCTTTTCTCACATATGCCATATGTGGTGTGATCCCATAGCACCATTTCCTTGGAAAACCAGGCTAGAACTGGCCCATTTCAACTATTTCAATGTCTTTCTGTAAATGTTTTCAAATCCAGAAGTTTAGCAAAACTGCCCTTTTCAATGCAAAGAGCTGCAATTTAGCTAAATAATGATTTTCCAACCAAAGATTTCAGTGCAGAATTCCCAGTCAGCTGTACAGAACAGCTCAGAGGAGCCAGGGTTTCCTTCCTTCGTTCTAACATTCATATATTGGACATTTTAAGCATGTTCTGTCTGTCTCGAAGCTGATGTTTGGCTTCTCATTTCTACCAAGTGTTTGAAGTGTATTCATTTCATTGAAAGACCTTGTCAAAGCTGCCTCTGTGTTCTCATCTAGGATGCTGGCTCTGAAAAGCACATTTTATTTTCAGTCTGACCCACTGAACACTGATTGCAAGCAACGATTTCTTCTGCTTTCCCATCATCTCCGCACCGCCCTCCTTTTTGTTTGGAGTTTATGGTCACTGCCTCTGGATTGTGTCATTATTTGTCTTTGTTCTGTGTTTTAACCTTTGTTAGAGACTCGGCCATTGTGCAATTCCTGTGCAGTGACCTATAATACCCTAATTTAGTTGGCATTTTGATCTCAGCGAACAATCCATCGTATGCAAGGCTTCTTTGCCTTTCTGTTTTCATCACTTCCCCTCTTTCTCATTGCTTCCTACCTTTAGAAAGGTCTCCTGTGTGTTTCCTTACCCTCTTCACACTCTGCTCAGTGTTTCCTTCGGTTCTTTCACCCATTCTCTCTCTTCCTTTCTTCCAAATCAGTCTCAGCTCTCACTCCTGCTCCTCTCCCAATCCCTGCTCCATGCCATGTCACCAGGAGTCTCTGCAGTGAAAGAAAGCACCTGTTCATCCCATCAGGGTGAGCCTGATAAGGACACTGCTCTTCTGCTGAGACTGGACATTTTGCCAGAGGAAAATTGTTGGTAGATGAAATAACGACCCTAAAAAAAAAGCTGTGGGGAGTAAAGCCCACCCGGCTCTGAAGATCAGCTGTAAGTGCATGTGGTGCTCACCATCACAAGAGGGAGTTGCTACTGCTCGTTTGATTTTGTTACAGGAGGCTGAGGCAAAAGAGAGGGACTAACAACCTCCTGACCAGCTCCCGGCACTGGAGCCCTTCCTTGGATTGCCACTGGATAGCAGCAAAGGGAGGGACCAGGGTGTGCATCCTTGCAGCCCCGGTGCAGGATGCTGTCCCTGCAGCAGGGAGGGAGCAGGCTCAGCCCTGTCACACAGAGCCCCTAAGGACAAGGAGCTGGAGCTCCTCATTCCTCGCCTGCCTTTGCCAGGGTCCCCAGTGGCTGAGTGTGACCGTGATGCTCGACAGCCACGAAAGCATCAGGGCAGCGCTGCTTTGGATGCTCAGAGCACACTTTCTCCCAGTTCACATCCCGCTGTCCCCATTGGCTTCGACTGTCTGATGCATTCCTCTGTCAGGAGAGCCCAGCTGGGAGCTGCTCACTGGGGACAGGACGTGCTCACATTCCCTCTGGCTGTAGGGTCATGAATATTGCATGGTCTGGGAGTCAGCAGCGAACCAGGAGGGCTGTCGGTGCTAATTCCCCTCTGTAACACAACCTCCAACAGCTTGTCTCTGGTGCAGACAAGCCACAAGATGCTGGTCTTGCTCAGGCAGCGTGGAAAACACCTCAACCACAGAACAGCAACAGGGCAAGGTGGAGAGATGGATGGAAACTCCGTGCCTGGCTCTTCCAGTCTTGCAAAAGCAAGAGGAAGCAGCGTTGCTCATCTGCAGCACGGCTGAGACCTGCAGTCTAATTAGTCTAGGGAGGAGGTAAAATGGATAAATAATTTAGAAACGGATGGAGCTGTCTGTGATAGTGGTCTGCTTGTGTTTGCTAGGGCCATGTTCACTGATGCTAATGGAACAGCATCCCTGCACCTGCCCATGGAGTTGCCAGGAGCTGGTTGTTGGAAGCCACGTGTCAGTGCATCCCTCTTGTTCCACCTCTCCTTGGTGCTATCCAGGCACTCAGCTAAAATAACAAGCCTGGGCAGTCACACTCAGCTCTGGGAATGCTCCAGTGGCACAGGAGCCACGTTCTGTCCAGTGTTCACACACCTGGGGAGAAGGGCAAATGCACAAAAACATCCCACAACTCCTCTGGCAGCTCTGCTGTTCTATCACCACGGTGGCATTGTAATGAGAAGGTGAAACTGGAAGATAACACTGAAGGCAGGAAAACAAGGCCTGCTTTTCTCTCCCTCTCGTGTTTAGATGCAAAGGCAAAGCGTGGCACGCAGGACTATCAGATCTGTCAGCACGACAAGTGGCGATGGGAGGGAAGGGAAATGTGATTGTACACAACACTCTGCTTGGCGAATCCTCACACTGGATCAGGCAAGGCGAGGGAAAACAGAGGGAAAACAAGACGCGGGTGTTCAATGGGGAGCCAGCAGCGTTTGTTATCAAAATGGAAATGCAGCTCTTTGTTGATGGAGGTGTATCTGCTTCCCATTGTCTCTGGTGCCAGCCCAGTGAAAGGCTCTTTTGATGGCTCGGTGTTTGTGCACCGGCTATGAAATTGCTTCTGAAGACAAAGGCGGTGTGTGCTCATCAGTAATGAAGGGGAGGTGAGGGCTCCGTGCCTCTCTCCTGGCTCACCACGCCACGGAGATTTCCCCCAGAGCAGCTGCCACAGGCTCACACAGCAAATTGGAAGGCTGAGACTGGATGGGGGGCCAGTGGGGAGAGAGGAAGAGTTGCTGCTCTTTTGCAGGGCTAATGTGACCATCTGCTCTGATTTCACTGGCCTGCTCCAGCCCGAGTGTTCCAGAGCCCTCCGGCCACTCATTCCCTCCCCCTCAGTGCTCTGCTTCCATTAACAGTGAGCACAGGGCCAGGTCCTCTCCTGCTGCCTGGCACATAATGCCATGTGAGGCCTCTGCCAGGCACTGAGATGGGCAAAGAGGAGGAATCCATGACTGGAAGAGCCTGCAGGCTGTGCATCTCACCCTGCTGATCACCAGTGACTTAGCTGGGGAGTGCACCAGGGATAGAGATGCATGTAAAGCATCATCAAACTGACAGAGAGCAGGTTTAGATTAGATATTAGGAAGAAACTCTTCCCTGTGAGGGTGGTGAGGGGATGGAACAGGATGCCCAGAGAAGCTGTTTTGCCCCATCCCTGGAAGTGTCCAAGGCCAGGTTGGACAGAACAACCTGCTCTAGTGGAAGGTGTTGCTTCCATTAGTGGCACAAGATGATCTTTAAGATGACCTTCCAACCCAAAACCATTCTATGATCAAAAGTCCAGGGATAACATGGCCCTCTCCTCCAGCTGTGCTGCACTCTGGTCCTCACAAACCCACCTGAAGTGTGTTTTGCACCTGGACTACTCCCTGCTTACCTTCTTCTCACCCTCAGGTCCTTGCACACACCTTTCCAAGCCCACCTGTGTCACACGTTGCTCACACATCCCTACTGTCCCCACCTCCCCTCCCACCTTTGGGCTCCACTCACACACAACCTGGGGCCAGGTGTGGAAATCCCATGTGATCACACACACACACACACACACACACACACGCTCATTAACTAATAGTGCCCCTAATAGCAATGTGTGCCTTTCTTCCCCCCTCCTGCCTGGCCGGGGAGTTTAATCTCGCAGTCATGCTCAGCCAGCCCCGCTCCTTTATCTGTGCAATAAAGAATTGGGTTTATGGCAGATCGACGCCTCGGCCCGAGCTGGCAATTTCACACAGGCCTTATCAGCTCTCCCACATGCTGTAAGGCCGCTGGAAATTAGACTCGGGATTCGCATGTCTAACAACCGGGGTTAAATGCTTTTTTTCCCTTTTTTTTTTTCCCCTTGCTTTTCCCCTCCACTGCTCCTTCGTCTCCCCTCCCTCCCTCTTCTCACTGGTTACAATGGCTTTAAAAGGATAGTCCTGCCTGGCTTCTGCTGAAAGATGTTAATTTATTGTAGTCAGTTCTTTATTTGATTATTGGTTTATTAAAACTGCCTGAGGTGAGAGCATTCCTTCTAGAACAAATCCTCTGTTCTCTGTTTTAATCTGTTACCAGCTCTGTTGGCAAGACAAACACAAATGGATGTGGCTTTTTTGGGGGATCATACCCCTGCAGATGGGGGAAGCCTTGGCCAGGACCTGGGTGTGCAGGCAGAGGGGAAGATCAACTCCCTTCCTTCTGAACTGGAACAGGGCACCCAAGTCTTTCAAATAGCTTTAAAAATCTACATTTACATGTCTCAAAATGACTCAAATTCACTGGGGTGTTTTTTTAAGGCATTGCTATCATAATTCCTGGGGGTTTGGGGGAAGACTTAGGGGCAGATTTACATTTGGATGAGGGGAAATGTAGCCACTCAAGCTATTGCTGGACGTGAACTTGGACTTCAAGGACAGAAGAGATCTGCTGAATCCCCTCCTTTTCTCTCTCTGCTGCTCACAGACCTTTCCAAACAAAAGTCACCTTTAGCTCTGATGGTTGTGGCAGGGCAAGGTGTCTGTGGCTCGAATTAAAGCAGATTTCACCCATCCTGAGGAATCTGCATATTGCCAAGGATAATGTCTCCCACACTCGGTGGTGCTGCTGAGACATCTTCATCACAACTGAGCCCTGTCTCAGCTCACCTGTGATTTAGTTTTCTTCCTTTCTCTCTTAGATGGGGACAGTTGGGAGGAGCCTCAGAAGAACTTTGCAGAACCATAGATATCCCAGCTCTCCTTGTCAGATCCTGGCAAACCCAGCTCTGCAAGGCTCTGAGGGAGGAGATTCAATGGATAACTTGCTCCTCACTCCCCTCATTAAAAAGCTTTCCTTTATACTTCGACTGAATTGTCTTGTTGCATTTTCCCCCTCCCATTCATTACAAATAAATAAGTGATGAACCAAGCAGTTTTCCTGCCTCCCTTACTCCATAAGAGCTTTTGGTAGAGAATGACCTCCACCCAGAGCTTAATTTTTTGTTCTCAAACAGGAGACCCTTCAGATTAAGGCCTGAGACCTAGAAAAAAATTGATTTGCACAAGCAAGAGGCATTTTCCCAATATGTTGCTTATAAACCAGCAGTGCAGGATGTGTCCTCCCACAATGAATGTGGTGCCTCAGGGCATTAAGCTCCTGCTCACATGTCAGTGCTATGGGCAGAGATGGCTGAATAATTCATCAATAATCCTCCAAATTCAGCTTCCCTTCCTGTCTGTGAGCTCTCTGCGTGGAGATGTCTCTCCCAGAATAGGTGAGGGTTACTCAGAGAAACGCCAGAGGGACCCTGGGTGTGAAACCCTGGTCCAAGTGGAAGTTTCGAATTTTGCTTTGCTTTGCATCAGAAATTAGTTGAGAAAATTCCAGGCTGGAAATGAGGGCTGTTTTGTGTTGGCTATGCTGCTCACATGGCTCTGGCTGTCTCCTGAGTAGCTGAACTCAACCCCTGGAATGAGGGTGAATAAGAATATCACATTGGATTTCCATTAATATGTTATAACATTGCTTAAAATTCTCTTCTCTCAGTCAGACTGATCTATCTACCTGTCTATCTGCATCATTATATTTCTAGAGCACCCATCCCTGCACCATCTAATTATTAATTCCTCCACTAGAATGCTTGCTGCCAGCTCGCATCAAAGGTTCGTAGATACAAGTAGAGTAAATCAGTTCAAAAAACTCAACAGATATTGTCTGAAATTTGCTGGTCAAGACATTTCCCTCTATGTAATCCCAGTTTTGCCATCCCTTTTAAACCTCTGAACAACATCCACAAATCCAGAAAGGGGTGGAGGGGGTGGGGGAATGAAAATAAAGGAACGTTTAAATTTGCTCTGACAAAATTCTGCTGGAAATGGCAACATCTGATGGAAAGCAGAAGAGTATAGCTATTATTTTTATTGCTAGAGAGTTTGGGAACCCTCAGCCAAGTGTCAGGACACTGAGCTTACAAAGAGCCAGGGAAAAGACTGGAATAGCTCAACAGCAGGGACAGGAGGTGTGACAATACCTGGGGACAAGGCACAGAGGAAGAGATAGGGCCAAGAAACCAGTACAGAGAAGGGATTACTGGGAAGGTTTGGGGAATGACAAAACTCAAAGACAAGGGCCTGGTATTTTTGTCTGTAGAGGCTCAAAAGGCATCTCATGTCTGTGGTGGGAAAGAGCAGAGGAAAAAGGAGGAGGGACCTTCAGTCCTCCAGCTAAACAGGATCCAACATTGGGCAATGACAGCCGGGATCCATCTCATTTCCCCCACCAGCCAGAACTCCTCAGGAGTGGAAGAAGTGCAGATTCCAACACCAATTTTCCCATGGCCCTTAAACCTTCTGAGTCCAAAGGAAGGGAAAAGCACAGCCCATCCCTGTTGCATGAAACATTGCATGGATGAGTCACTGTGCCCTCATCCCCTCCAGGTGACAGCTCACGTGGGAGGACAAATATAAATAAAGACAAGGAAGCTGGAGCATTTTGATGACTCATGTAATATTCATTTTGAATTAATTTGTACATGATTCTATAAAAAAGATACATTCCATAAGATTATTTCTTTTTTTTGCTAGCTCCAATTTGCTGCTGGCAAGGAGCAGCATTTGGGTCTTTTATGGGTATTAGTTCCATAGTGTATAGCAGGAGGCAGAGGAAGTTTAATTATGATTCACTGAGCCACATTGTGGGTATGTTTTAAAGCCACTTAATTAGTGTAGAAATATACAGCTGTAATTATCCTGAAATATGGCCTAATTAACCTATCGAAAACCCATACACGTGGCTCAGGGAACTTGGAAGCATTAATAGTCTATTAATATACCAGAGCTGACAGCCCATCATGCTCACATTTGGGAGCAGGAAGGCACCATGTGTGATCTCCCATCGAGAAGAGCCACCTGTGGCAGGTAAATCCTGCCCTTTCCCTGTGCTAGGAAGGACTTGGTGAGGCTGGGACAGCTCCTGCCACAACCTGTGTGTGTGAGCTCGACTAACATTGCTGTGGTCTGACCTTCTGCTCATCATCCCAGCCCCTTTGCTCTGTCCTGTTCTCCTCTTCCCTCCTGAAATTATCTCCCTACATCCTCCCCACTCCCTTCAGCCCTCACCAGACACTGCTGGAGGCTCAGGGAGCACACAGGGTGTCCTCAGCCACTTCAGCCCTGCTCTGTCATCCCCCTCTTTCAGGAGCTGGAAGAGATGAAATGGTGCAATGGGCTGTTCTCTCGCGCCTGAGTTCCCAGCCCTGGAGCAGAACAGAGATGATCAGGGAGATAGCCAAAGCATAGCTAAAGCAAAAAGGTGATGGCAAAAGGTCTCGTGTTCATTCCTGGGTGTTAAAGCTGATAAAACCAGGGGAGAAAACCCAATTATCACTTCAAAGACACCTTGATATCACAGGCTTGCTCAGAGAAGCTGTGGCTGTCCCATCCCTGGGAATGTCCAAGGCTACACTGGACAGGGCTTGGAGTAACCTGGGCTAGTGGAAGGTGTTCCTGCCCAGGGCAGGGGATGAATGAGATGGGCTTTAAGGTCCTTTCTAACTCAAACCAGTCTATGGTTCTATCACAGAGCTTCCTAAACCAATTTGCAGCCTGAAGGAATCACTGTATACAGGAGCCTTTACAAAGCAGAACAGCAAATGAATGCCCCGTCCCTCATTCCACCACTTTAGAGATGAGGCAACCGAGGCACATGCCTGGAAATTGAATTCCCTGGCTCTGCTTTCCTTGTGCCCTTCTCTAACAATCAGGTCATGCTGCCTCTTAACTGGGAAAACATCCTGATTTTGGCAGAGCTGCATCTTTCGGGAAGGGGCATTTATTTCCACTGGAGCTGCAGAAGCAGCAGAAAGACAATCTCTGAGTTGTCAGGGAGGGGTGATGGGGGCTGAGAGGAGCGAGGTGGAGAGGGAAGGCAGGCAAAAAAAAGCTGGCAGGTTCTCCAGGCAAGAGCACACAACCAGATATTCAAACAGCATCTTCGTCCTTTGGTGATCAAAGCAACCGAAATTGAATCTGGCTGTAATCATTCGCAGGGTAGTTTGTGTAAAATTCCCCTAATTATGGAAGTGAAGAAAATTACTGCTCCGTGATGAACTGAATAGGAAATTGAAGGCTCCCACAACACAACTACTGCTACAGCAGCTTAAAGACAAAACACGAGGAAGGTGCAGAGAAAAGGAGAGACAAAGAAATGCAGGTGGAAGCGGCAGGATGTGTGAGCAGGGAAACAGGGAAGGGAGGGGAGGACCAAGGAAGGGAGGGAAATGACTCTCCCACTGTCTGGGAGGCCCCAGTTTTGGAGAGCTGAAGAGAGCACTGAAAGAAATACAGCCTGGCTAAGCTGGCCCTGCCACTTTGCCAGCAGTTCTGCTGTGACACAGTTGACACTGTACCACGATCAATATTTTATCCAGAGCTTCTGCTGGAAGCTCATAGGACTTTTCTGAGTACCGTTCTGCCTGATATGCGAGAGCAGGGGATCTCTCTAGATAAATAATCTGAATTATTGCCTCTCAGAGTGTCCTTCCAGTGGCAATTTCTCCTGACAAGTGATGGCAGGTACCACAGAGGGCTCAGCTGGGTCACTTAGGGACAAGGGGCTGGGAGAGGGTATTTTGTGTTAAGAGATGTGCTCTTTATCAATTACCCCTCTTCCAGAGTTGTTCTCAGAGAAAGTCCTCCCCTCACCCTCTTCACACTGGGTGGATCCCAGCTCAGTTATCCTGCTCTGGATGTCTCAGGGCGGGTGGGAGGGGGATTCTGCAGGAACCCTCTCTCAGGAGCACAGGCAGGCTGTGATTCAGCAGCACACTTTGCTCACTTACTCTCCGTGTGCTCCCTGAGCCCCGTGCTCGCCTGGAATGAATGAGCTGAGCAGGGCAGAGCAGAACTGTGTGCTACGGTACAGCCAAAGCTGCTCACAGGAGTCAGAGCATCCTCCAGGGAATGCCACCCCCGTCAGGAACCAGTGCTGGGCTGGGAAAACACCACACACAAGTGTAATTCATCCCACCACTATGTTTGTACTCAAATAAACCCTGAAGTTCTTTTGAGGTAAACAACAACAGAAAAGAACCGGAGAGCCAAAAATGTGTATTTTTGCCAGTTTCCCTCTGCAGAGGCTTTGGCAGCTTTGCTGTGGCACCCACGAAGCACCTTCAGCCAAGGGGAGGGCTTAGTACCCGTGCTGATGGGGGGGTTCAGCTGGGGAGGGGACCCCAGGGGGCTCTAGTGAAACATCCTGCTCCAGACTTGGGGACTTCAGAGCACGTCACTCAGGAGGGGCAAAAAATAGGTTGAACGTATGGAATAAATCCTTCCCTTTGAGGATGGGGAGGCCCTGGCACAGATTATCCAGAGAGGCTGTGGCTGCCCCATCTTTGGAAGTGTCCAAGGCCAGGTTGGATGGGGCTTGGAGCAACCTGGGCTAGTGGAAGATGTCCCTGCCCATGGCAGGGGGTGGAATTGGGATAATCTTTAAGGTCCCTTCCCACCCAAACCATCCTGTGATTCTATTTTGATGCCACAGGTTAGAGAGGAGAGAATCCCCCAGGGGAGTCCTTTGGGCTCTTGTCTGAGCCATCCCTTCTCCTGACTGACTCCAAACACCCTGTCCTGGGCCACCAAGCCACAAACACCTACACCCAGCTCTCACCAACACAGCAGTGCCCTCCTTCTCCTTCTCCTTCTCCTTCTCCTTCTCCTTCTCCTTCTCCTTCTCCTTCTCCTTCTCCTTCTCCTTCTCCTTCTCCTTCTCCTTCTCTTCTCCTTCTCCTTCTCCCTGCAGGTGCCAGGAGAGAATTCCCCAGGCAGACAGAGCACCCTGTAGGAGCCTCTCCAAGGTCAGGGCCATGCAAGCATTTCACACCGACTTCTTTCCCCTCAGCCTTCACCCACTTTTCAGAACACATAAAGTCTTCCATTCTCTCTTCATCTCCCCCTTCAGAGCTTTATTGAAGTCCTGTGTCATTCCCATTCCCTTTTCTCTGCAAGCTTTATTAGCAATTCAAAGCAAGCTTCCCCAAAAATGTAATTTCAATCTCTGCAGCTTCTTTTTTGAGGTCCTTAAACACTTTTAAAAAGTGAGTAAAGCATTGACCATGTGAGAACTGCCCTTTCTCAATGAGTTGCAGTGGTTTACCAGGATTTAAAGCTCTGCAATGGAAGAGTCTGGTTGTCCCAATTAGCTCCCTTCTCCCACTTCAGGTGTAACACATCTCTTTTCTCTGGATCTCATTGTAAAGCCAGATGAACACAGGGGTTTACAGACTCTTATCACATTCTGTGGCACAGAACTATCTTTCTATTCTTTAATCCAGCTGGTTTTTCCCCTCAAAATTGTTTATTTCATAGTTAACTTCCAATGCAATTTGTACCTTGTTTTGCATCACTCTAAATCATTTCATTAATGAAAAAAACCCAAGTCATTATAAAACAAATATACAAAATATGAGCAGCTAATCTTTCCCTTATATTGCAAGGATTAAATAAACAGAAATATCAGCAGAAAGTATTCCAGACACGTTGGGCTGCCATAAAATTTACTAGGTGAACTGTTCATTTACATATTCCCCAAATGCAATAGGATGACACTTTTGAAATTAAAAACTGATGATACAAATGGCATTTAAAGTTCATTTAATATTATTTGTTAAAATTCCACTGACAAATCTGTCATATGTAAGGCAGATCCTATTACTAGAAGAAGAAAAAAAAAAGCTATTGAAATCAAAACCCACCCCAATACTGAAGGGTCTATTAAGGCAGTAGATGGGAATTTGCATTATCAAATAATCCTAACAGGAGATTTTATAAATGGAAATGTAAACTGCAGGGGGTTTTAAATGTTAATTTATACCAATAACTAGTTTCACAAACAGACTTGACAATGTTTCTCCTGGAGACAATACAGCAATGTTTCCCTGGGGGATTGGGAGAACCCAAACAGCAGCAGTTGGATTTGTGAATAACAAACCTGCAGCCCCCTGGGATGAGGATGGAGGTGCAGGTGAAGGGATGGTGCAGTGCCTGCTCTGCCTCTACTTTTTACCTTACTGTGACTCTGAGCAGAGCCCTTTTCCAACCTGTAGGTCTTGTTCCCCATGGCACCACTCTCTGGAGCCTAAACCCCAGGAAAGCCATGAATTCCTGCATCCAGGAATTCAGGAGCTCAGGATCCCCAAGATGACAGAGCAGATGCTGCAGAACACCCCAGGGGCAGCCATCCCTTGGCCTCAAGCTTGGAAAATGATCCCACTGACCGAAAAAAGTCAGGAAAACTCTTTCATCCTGTTTAAATGACAGATGCTTCATGCACCATCTAAAAGCAGGTAGATTTTTGGACTGCTTTTCTTTGTTTATTTATTTTCTCCTTACATAAATATGGAAAGAAAGCATAGCAGGTGAAATGGTGCATGGAAATTAATCTGGTTCATGCTCCTCATAAATATTAACAGGTTGGTAAATATGTAACCTTATTTCTTTATCCCTCTGCCCTCTTCTCTCCCCAGTTATTTTTACCAGGGAAGGTTAAATAGTTGGTAAATGAGGCCATGGCAAAGGCAGGGTGTTCATCCAGACCCAGCACCCCCAGAAGTGCAACCAAAGCAGTGTTACCTGCCTGCAAAGTGAGTCTGTCCCACTGAATTGGCCACCCCAAACAAATTCAAGTGCCTGGTTCTCTCCTCCCCTCCCACCACAGCTCAAACCATCAGTCTCCAGTCCCTTACTGCCAGAAAGTTAAATATTAACTTATTTCCTTCTTTCCTTTCCTCCCTCCCTTCCCTTCTAGAGGGCATTTATCTGTTCTCCCTTTCCAACGATTTCACCAAACAACCGAGTGACAAATTAAGACACTTTTTATCTGTCTGTAACAAAGTGTGTGTATGTGTGCGTGGGGAAACAGTGGAGGGAGAACTTCATCTACAGATTAAAGCAGCAGCCCTGTCTCTCAGGAATTTGTGTGGGGCTTTGGATGATGAGGATCCATGCCTTGAATGAGGCAGGAGCTTTGTGCCAGAGGAGTGACTTGAGTGAAAAGGACCCTGTGGCATGAAATGCAGAAGTGGGTTTATGGAACCAGGATTTATCTGTGACTCTGAGCACTCACAATATTACTAATATGACTATTAGAAAAGCAAATGGATGGAACCATTAGGCCACATAATCCCTCAGAGTCTGGCTGAAGCTGTAAAAGTGAGTATTTATGGGCAGGGCTCTCGAGTGAACTCAGGCAATGGATGCTCTGAGTGGGACCAGGGGAGATGGGGAAGGGAAGGGACAGTGCCACTCCCTGAGCAGAAAGAGGATGTTATTCTTGGTGAGGAAAGGGTCTCCAGCCTGCAGGGGCTGCGAGGTGAGCATCAGTGCAGAGCATCACATAACATGCTGCTCCCCCTCCCAACCACACTCCCTGTCTCACTCCAAACCTCTGCTGCAAAAAGCTGCAGAGGCTGGAGAAACATGAAGGGTTTCCACTTCACACGAAGCTCCTGGGTCATGGGGGGACATTCTCCTCCTGTGGTCCCAGCTGTGAGCAGGGAGGGGGGTCCTGCAGCACCCCACAGCCAGCACATGGACCTCACACACCACCCAGCATGGAAGGATCTGTGAAATCAGTGTGCAGGATTTCACTGTCAGACCTGCAGATCAGACAATCTTTGGGTCAGAAGGGAGTTTAAAGACCACCCAGTTCCAACTCCCAGGCACGGATAAGACCTTTTTTCCTCAGGCCTGGTCTTCTCATAGCAGAGATGAGACAAACTTGAGGTGTGAAGGGCAGGACCCCTTCCCAAAGCTCCTTGGTGCCCATCCTGCCTTGCTCCCTCTTTCCCTCTAAACTCATCTGTCCCTGCAGCAGTGACACACCAAGGCTGTGCAAAGTCTGCTGATGCTGGCAAGTAGGATGGGACTACAAAAAGATCCGAAGCAGAAGGCTGGATTTTGTCTGCCCTTCCCAATTCCTGTGGTTCTGAGCCAAACCTTGAGCTGGTTCCTCTGCACCAACAGCTCAGAAGAGAGGAAGAGGCAGATTCACCCAGCACAGACACACACGATTTACGAAAGGACTATTTCTTTAGTAATTAACAGTTGTGTCCTGCTGGGCTTTATTTCTTTCCTGTGTCCATGTTTTCCCATCCAACAGCACAAAGGATGTGGGTTTCAAAGCAACCATGCCATTTTCTGTGAGCTGATCTTTTAATGCCTAGGATTTATGAAGGATGGCACTCTATATTTTTGTGTTTACATGGATCATTGCTGAATTGGAACTCATCCTGTTTTCATGAAAGGGTTCCTCCCTTTCTGGCAGAGCAAATGAGTTTGTTTTCAAATCTAGCCTATGTGAAAGATCATGTGGCCATGAAGAAAATCTTGACTCCGTTCCAAATGGTGAGTATCAGGAAGGCAGATTTCTACCCAAACCTCTAACACTTGCAGTTTCAGATATTTTCAGCAGGGAAAGCCCTCGTCTTGGCGAAATATCACAGAGAAGACATATTTCACTGACATGAGCTTTCCTGAAAGACAAAATCGTGAATCATACACAAAAGAAGGGGGGGAAAAAGCTGCTGAGACTTTTTACAACGTTGTCATATTTACATCCTTGAGCAGCTTCCCTGAAAAGCAGCCACTGCTGGAGAGAGCAGAGAGTCAAATGCCTGCAGAGATGCAGCAGGTGAGGATGCAGATGGGGACAGGGGAAATCATCCAAAATGAGGCAGGCAGAGGAAAATGGTGGCAGAATTGGATGGTGGCTCCAGGTTTTAACAGCAATAATCAGATATTGGAGATAATATTCCTCAGTGGAGATGGATTCCACAACATGACAGATGTTCTCTGCCCCCGCTGTGTGACACAACCTCGGTTCGGTCCCTCCATGTCCCCACATCCCCTTTAATCACCCTTGGAGGATCCATCCCCTGTCTGTGCTGGCCGTGGGGGCTCAGCAGGAGCGTGGAGCTCGGGCAGTAATTGTTCTGTCGTGGGCTGACATCTCAGCTCGGGTCTTAGCAACAGAAAATCCAGAGGCAGAGCTGGAAAGCCATTAATGTTTAACAGGCAGGGAAGCTGCTGCCTGACAGACACTGCCATCCCCCTGAGCTGGGCTGGCAGGGCCTGACAGCACATCTGAGGGTGCTGAGGGTTTGATCAGCCTGCCAGCACCAGGCACACCCGTCCCCCTTTGCTGCTGCACAGCCAGCATGGATGGGAAGGAGGAGACCTCATGGAAAGGGCACAAACAGGGCTGCTGTGCCACCCCAGGTCCCAGCAGGCTCAGGGCAGGATGGGGTTTGTGTGGGAGGGTTGAGATGCACCTAGATCTCCTGGTCAGGCCCTGCTGGTGAAGCACAAACACTCCTCTCTGCTCCTGGGGATGCTGCTCCCAGCACAGACAGGCTGGGACTAATCTTGAAGGGAGAGCAGGGGACCGACCTAAGGCTCAGCTGAGGAAGGATTCCTGACTTGACTGAATTACCTTGGCTTTGCTAATGTGGGCAAAACTGTCCTTGAGCCTGGGGTGAGGTGGCCCTGCTTGGGTAGAGCCTGGTGCTGATAATGCCCAGCCTGGGGGTTTGATTCCTTTGACTTTGATTCCTTTGACTTTGATGATCCTTGTGGGTCCCCTCCAACTCGGAATGCTCTTCTGTGATTCTGCTTCTGGAATAGCCAGGGGACAGCTGAGGGGCATCTGGTCCTCCTTTCAGGGAACAATCAAGACTACTGGAATGGCATTCCTGCAGGAATTTCAGGAGGAGGCCAGAGTTCTTACACCTGGCCCAGAAGGAGCTCTGGCACTGGACACAAAACCTGGGCCTCTTGATGAGAACCCAGCCTGGAAGAAATACAAAAAGCTTAAAATTTAACAGCCCAAAAGGCCCTCCTGCACTATCCTCGTGTTCGAGTACTTTGCCTGAGTCACATACTGAGCTTTCAGGCTTTTTTTTTTCTTCTTTCTGATCCTGTTATGTTTCTCATGGAGGAATAGTTTGCCTGACCCCTGAAGACCTCAGTTAAGCCTGCTGGCAGCAACTTGGCTTTTCTGAGTTTCTTCTTGCAGCTCCTTAGATGTAATCTCCTGACCCCCAACAATCTTCAAAGTGCAGGTTGAAAACCACTGACCTGCAGCATTTTTTGGTGTGTGTCACCAGAGCACCTCGCTTAAAACTTCTTCCCAACACCAGGGGATGGACAAAATGTGTTATGGCTTCACATTCCTGGGTGGAATTACCCAACCATGTGTGAAAATGATGCAGACAAAAAACCCCAATGAGGGCATCAGGAGCTGAGAGCTGGGTGGTGCTGACTGCCCAAATAGCCCCATTTAGCTGTGGAGGTGTTGGCTGTGTCTGATTCCAAGGAAGATGATGCTGCTGTGCCTCAGGAAAGTGTTTTATGAGCTCTGCTGGAAGATAGGCCAGTGCTAGGCTGGTGTGGAGTGATATTGTTTTGATAGCACCCTGCCTTGATGGGAAACCGTGTGGTTTTTCCACGGAGGAGGAAATATTTCTCTAGTAGCCTGCAAAATAGCATGTTCCTTCACCTCTTAACTCTTGATACCCATCAAAAAAAGTGTGCTGGCAGAGATACAATCAACATCAGCTCCTGGAAGTGTTTATAAACTGCATTAGGCAGGCTCTCCCGGGGCTCCCTGTACGAGGTGTGAGTGCAGCAGGGCCAGCCTGCCTCTGCAAAGTTCGAAGCATCCACATTTCCCACAAAAGAGGGTGCAGAATAGAAGGGGCTGGGCAGGGGCTGCGGAGAGCAGAGACATCCCCCAGCCCACCCCTCCTCTCCTGGCTCCACAAACACGGATGCCCAGCCAGAAGGAGCCATTGATCCGCATGACTAATGGGGGCTTTAAGGAGGAAAGTGTGCCAGATCAATATGCAATCCAAGAGTACATGAATCACTCCAGCTTTCCCAATTTATTCAGCTCCAAATCAAATGAATGAACAAAAGATAAATATATAGCCACGGGGAGGCCCGGGGGGTGGGGGTGGGCGAGGAAGGCAGGTGGGGAGGCTGAATCTCATAAGGGATAATTAACTGGCTTTTATCATTCTAACAAAACATTAAGCCAGTAAATCTGTGAAAATGGGAATGCTCCAGAGGGTCGTTACTGGCATAAAGCAGAGACTCGGGAGAACTGCGTGCCTTCTCCAAGCTGGATTGAGGAGGGGGAGGCAGAGCTGCCCATGGACCCTGACACAGCCCCAGACAGGGCAGAGCATCCTTCCTGCCCAAGCTGGAGCTTCACCTCCCCACTGCCCTCCCTGACCTCCTCCAGCCTGGGGGAAAAGCATCCTGCCTGCTAGAGCTACATAAAAAATGGGTTGACTTCATTCAATAGAGGAAAAACGGGAGAAAAACTGTATTCTGGGGATGAGACAGGGAAAATGATTCTTTCTTCCCTTTTTGGTGAGCAGTGCCCAGCATCAGAGTTGCTGCCCAGCCTGGCATGGCCAGCACGGTGAGAGAGACCCCTCTGAGAGATTCTGGGCACAGAAATCACAGGGTCCCACACAGCCAGGTGCTGCAAACATCCCCCCCCAGGGGACTCAGGTTGCACCAAACAGAGAGAAAAAAACTATGGGGCAGACAAATATTTTTTTGATGACAGAAATCCATCTCAAATTGAAGCAAGAAGTCAATGTGTGGCCAATTTTCCCCAGATGACCAGTAGAAATCCAGTTTAGATTGGGTCACTCCTTTACTCCAATAACTTTAGATTGTTCCATTTTGATTTTAAGCTTTAGGGTATTTCAAAGCCATTCAAGTTTAAACTTCCAGTGAAAGGGTAAATTTCAGCTCAGACTCTCCCAGACTTCGTGTCCTGATTGTATGAGACTGGGGTGCCTTGATAATTTCAAACTATGTTTTTCCAGCCCAGAAAATTCCTCATGAATGCTTCCAAATCTTGAATAGTTCTGCTGCAACAAATCAGCACTTTTCAGTGAAGGACAAAAATGCATCTCGGGGGGAAAAAATTGCCACTGTGTGTGCCTGTCAGAGGCAATCTCATGCTCACCATTCTCCTTCCAGTTCTCTCACTGCCTCTTAATCTCCCCATTCCCAAATGCACCACAGGACAGATTCCCACCCTCTGCCCTACAAACACACCCTTCCCTGTGTCCAAGCTGCAGACAGAGGGTATTTTGGGGAGCTGGCATGGGAAGAGCAGAAAACCCCTCAGTTGCTTTAAAGGCTCAGCCTCAATGTACAGAAACAACCTCAAGTGTGACTTCAGCTTCCCTGCTGTGAGATCCAGCTGTGGGTCCAGGGGTTTTTCTGGGCTCCCATCCTGAATGGGGGGATTCCCTCCCTTCTCCACAGCCTCAGAGTGTCCCTTCCTGGCCTATCCCTCTCTCTTGCTCTCCTCTTTATGATTCCTGCTGGGAATGGCTCTGCTGCCCAGCGACGTGCTGAGGAAGGAAGAGGGGGTTTGTTGCTGCGCCGAGGTTTTTAATTTCCCCGTGTGGCGATGGTATCATGGCTCTGACAGTGTACTAAACACAGGCCTTATCTCCCTGCCCGTGGAAAAGCAATATCAATTTGGTGGCGTTGAGGGCTGGAGCAGGAACAATGTGCTGTGCATTGTTAAACAAGCCACCAGCCCTGTGCTGTACAAGCGGAACAAGTGTAATCGCTGACACAGACTCTGAACATAATTACGGCTCACTGGCAAGCACAGGAACCTTCCCTGCCCTCCCTCTCTTGCTCTGGCTATCCTAAATTGCATATATATCCTATGTTCTTAATCACAGAATAGGCTGAGTTAGAAGGGACCCACGAGGATCTTTGAGTCCAGCTCTTAGCCCTGCACAGGACCATCCCCAAGAGTGACACCATGTGCCTGAATGAGAGGGAACGGCCTCAAGCTGTGCCAGGGGAGGTTCAGGTTGGACATCAGGAGGGATTTCTTTATGGAAAGAGTTGTCAGGCTTTGGAAGGGGCTGCCCAGGAAGGTGGTGGAGTCCTGACTGCTCTGTGTGCAGCACCATGATCTTGGAAGGGAACCAAGGATGTCAGTGAGGAGAGCCTGGAAGGATTTGTCCTGGTCCCACCAGTGTAGGTGGCCACTGCAAACTCCCATCCCACTGAGCAGCTGTAGAACCACATTGTCACCCTGCTTTGTCACCCTGCCTGGACCCTCAGTGGCAGCACAAGGCACCTGTGTGTTCCCCCAGAGCAATTCTACCACTTGAGACAAGGAGGGAACTGCCCCCATCCTCTCACCACTGTGTGTCCTTTTTTTTTAAAGCAAATCCTAGTGCTCCGAAGTCTTACTTGCTTCTCTTGGCAGACAGCTTCACATAATGACTCCAGTGTTTTGAAATGTTGAATAGCAGCTGTGTATCTCTAATATCTCTGGAGCAAGGTCAACTGCTCTGCAATAAAACTCCATCCTGCCTTTCACATCCCATCAGCACAATCAGCGAATTGGGCTCTTCTCCGAATACGAAATGCAGCAGCAAACTCCAGAAGGAGCTTCCTGTGAGAGCCACGGGTCCTGCTGTGTGAGCCAGGGCTGGATGCACCTTCTGGATCCTGCATTGCTGCTCCTGGTTCCCCCAGTCCCTGCTCAGGGCTCTTCCAGCCAGGTGAGGCAACACACTCAATGGGAGCATTGTTCCATATGGCCAAGCAGGGAGAAAGGTCACAGTGACCCCAAGATGTGCAGGAAATGATGGTAAAACCCATCTCCCCACAGCTTTTCACCCTGATTTCCCAAAAGCACCCTCCCCCTCCATCCTGTTCCCTGCCTCTGCTCTGCCTGAATCTGCCAAACTAATCTCTCGTTGACATGGGCACTTTTAATTTGTTTCTGCTTTCATCTCTCTTTAAAAATTAAAGGAATAACAGGCAAAAATCAGTTTCAACAGGTTTTCATTTCCTCCTCCCCCTTCTTAAGAGGATATTCATAAACCCCGTGCTTGTTTTCCCATGGCTAATTAGCAGTGCAGATAATAAGCTGGTTTCATGGAGTTAGCATGCATCAATGTCTCTGCTAACTGAGTTAATTACACAGTGGATGGGCACTTGTTGAAGACAGGATGATGATGAGGATGGGTCTTGTTTGCCCAGGCTTTGGGAACCAGCAGCACTGTCCATGTCTGATGGGATCATCAGCAGACTCCACCACTGGTGTTGCTGGGACTCAGGGTATGGTGAGGGCTGTTATCAGTCTGCCCAAGAAAATCATATTCCATCCTTCACTCCTGATCTGGAAAATGGGCTCCAAACCCCGAGAACTTGTTTGTGCTTCCTGCCAGAAACTGTGGGCAAGGAGGGAGAGGGGATGAGGGAAAGGGAAGGGCCTTTCTGGCTGATGGAGAAGGGTTCCAGCAATCCCTTCTCCAGTGGGGAGTCAGAGGGAAGGTGGGGGGACCTGTGTTTTCCCTTCAGAGGATGCATGTAGATAATCCAGCTGGGGAAGGCAATGTTCCCCTTGGGCACAGTGCAACTACTTTTCAGTAATCCCAATTTTCCCACTTTCCCAGTAATTTTCCCCCAAGCTCCAGTGTGCCCAAGAGTGTTGCTCTGTCTGTCAGCTGTGTCCCCAGCCCTGTGTGTCCCAGATGGCTCGTGGTGAGTGGGATATTTCACACCAGTGACAACAATTTCTCTCCCTGATGCCCCTTTCTCCCAAGAGCTGTTAAATTGCTGGTCACTGAAGAACTCTGAGCACTCAGCACCTTGACCTGTTGAGTTCTCCATTTCTCACAGCTGACCTTTAAACAATTTTTCTGCAGATCATCTTTCTATTGCAAGACCAATATACAAATACATTCCCATGTGTTGCTCCCTCTGGCTCAGCCAAGGCATTTGATGCTTCCCAGAAGAAGTGTGAATGGGAAACAAGGCAGGGGGTGACTGTGACAACAGCTGACATCACCCTGTCACCTCTTAGCCCACACTTGGGTTTACCTGCAGACACCTAAACCTGAGAGTGCAGTGCACACAGAGAGGGAGAGAGACCAAAGCAAAGTGTGAATTCAGGGACAGCCTTCAAGGGGTTAAGAACAACATCTCTGTTGGCAGAGGAGAGAAAGGAGAGAGATGAATTCAGAGGCTCAAGAGCAATTTCAGAATCCACTCAAGCTTCATGCCACTCTGTGAAATCTCAGTGCACCTCAACTAGATCAGAAATTGGTTTACATTCCCTTCTATGTGTTTATGAGTTTGTAAAAGCTGATTTATTGTAGTCCATTGCTACTCTAGGATATTATAGCAAAGGCATCTATTGGGAGAAGAGCTAGGACTCATTATAAAGTTGCTTAAACAAAGTCACTGCTATCAGAACTGCTAGATCAGAGAGTATTTTATTTTTATTGCACTGCAAGGAAATACCTTGGCAGCAGAGTTAACCATGGCCTGGCATGTGATGGGGAGAGCAGAGCTGTGGTCAGATGCAGTCAGTAGAAAAATTACTTTTCACTTCTCAGAGGACACAATTTCACCTGGAAGGTTTCATTTCTTAGTGCCTCCCACACTCCCTTGCAAGGTGGCTCTGCTTCCCCTTTTGCTATCAAAAGACAGCAGGTTCAATGAATGCTGGGTCTGTCCCCCCCAAAAAAACAGACTCATTTTAACCATAAAGTGTGGGCTGGTCTTCTGGGCACAAAGTTCTTGGCCTTCCCATCCACGTGCCAGACCCTGCATGAACAGGGCAGCAGCAGAGGCTTCTTCTCCCTCTGAAAGGCCCAGGAACCCATCCCTTCTGCTGTGACCCCTGAGCTCCTGCTGGAAACACCACGTTTCATTCCCCCTCCACATCTTCAGCCTCCCAAATCTCCACCTCTTGGTCTCCACTCTTCTCCCTCCCTCCCAAATGCTCTTCTCACATCAGTTTTGCCTTGCGAAATCAAGAGGGTCACAAGCAAAACCCAATTGTAAAACAATTTGAAAGCAATTTTGCAGCTGCCTCGTGGTAAGAGGCAGAGCTCGTAGCAGGGATGTTCACTTTAGAGCCACGGCACACAGAAATAATTATCTCTGCTTGTGAAGAGGGAGAGACAGAGGGAAAACCACACACAGCACGTGCCCAGATGGCTCCTGCCTGGATTTCTGAGTTGCCATCAAATAGTGCTTGTGTTTTCTCCAGGACATCTGGAGAAAGTTTTCCCTTAAGAAGCAGGGGCTGGAAACTCCCCCACAAACAAGTTCCCTGCACTGATTCACTGACGTGACCCAATAACTTCTTTGACACCAGAGCAGCTTCACTCTGCTGATCCCAGGGGTGGCTTTACACCAGAAGGAGATGAATTAGAGAATAATGGCACTGCACACATGCATTGCTGTGATTCATTACTCACTGGTTAATATAAAAGAGTGGGAGAGCAACTTTTTCCACAGGCAGACAGTGATAGGACAGAGGGGAGCAGTTTTAAACTAAAAGAGGAGAGATGTACATTTGGTGTTAGAAAGAAATCCTTCCCTGGGAGGGTGGGCAGGCCCTGGCACAGGTTGGGCAGAGAAGCTGTGGCTGCCCCATCCCTGGAAGTGTCCAAAGGCAGGTGGGATGGGGCTTGGAGCAATTTGGGCTGGTGGAAGGTGTCCCTGCCCATGGCAGGGGGTGGAATGAGATGAGATGAGATTTAATGTCCTTCCAACTCAAACCAGCCTGTGATTCTGTGATTCCCTCAGTTATTCCTAATGTTTATTAACCTATCTGAGCCCCCTGGGGAGGGACTGTGCTCACTTCATGTGTGTGCCTTGCCCTGGTCTCTGCTCTCAAAAGGCTTCAGGTGATGCTGCAATGATAGAACAGAACCCTTAAAAACTGCCATGACATATTAAAAACTTTTCTTTGAAACTAAAGCAAACAAACCATCCTTCAGCACGAAGCTAAACCCAAATGTAGCCACTTCTAAAACTTCCTCTGTAACTTTCAGATCCAGATCTGAAAATTGGCTGTCAAATCAAGCCAACAAATCACAGCTTTGCCCTTGCTCCCCTAATTCCATGCCAAGATCAGCGTCCCTGCCAGAGCTGCACAAGGCACTGAATGAATAAACAGCATTTGCCTTCAAACCCTGCACCTTTCCTTCCAAAGATGACAGCAGATAATCACACACACTCTTGATTTAATAGCTGATTCCGGGGGAGATTAAAGCTGAAAGGAATAGGCTACATATGAGGAGTTTTATCCGTAGGTGGGCGAGATTTCCAAGGCTGCACTGGGAGGGCAGCTGCACATCTGAAAGGATGGACAAAGTATCATCTGTTACCTGAAAAAATAAGTGGTTTCTTACAGGAGGTATGGCGCAAACCCCTGGGGATTTTGGGTCCATACTGGGGCAGCGTGTGACATTCTGGGTCAGTGAGTGACATCCTGCCAGCCTCAAATCACTTTGCCAAAGGTCATCCTCAGACAGGGATATTATTCAGATTCATTCTTCATTTCTTATTCAGGCAAAATCCTGATTAAAGGATTCCTGGCCCTGGGCTGGTGAATGAACTCTGGAAACAGTGGATGTCAGTGCTCTGTCAGTGGCACAGTGTCTGGGTACCCCCCACACCTCCCTGATCCTCTTGTTGGGTCAAATGGGTTCTGCAGCTTTTTGAGACTCCAAATCCCTAGAAATAAATCCTCCTAAAGAGACTGAATATGCCTAAACTTACTATCCAAGTGCCTGTTCCAAGCCCTGAGCTTTAATACAAAAAAGACAAACTGTGCACCCATTAGCACCACATCAATATCATTTAAAGCCCCATTCTGAGGAGGGCCTGGCAGTCCTCTTAATGCATTTAATTTCCTTGTGTCTCTGAGTGGACATAAATAATTGTGCAGTGCTGGCCCTTCCCGCTCCAGCCTCTCCAGCCAGACAGATTATCTCTTGTTCTTTCCCTACACTTGGCTTCAGGATGCAAACCCCGTTTACGGGCACTGATTGTTCAAGAGGCCAAGTGTATAATGTACCATAAAATGAGATTTTAATACTCAGTGGGAGATCAGAGCAGCTCTGTTTTGTTCCAGCAGCCTGTGTTCCCACACTCCAGTGATGCCCAGCTCTCAGAGCTTCCCACTGGGCTCAGGAGAACCTACACTGAGGACACACACTGAGCCACCAGGGGCTTGGCTTAAAGGATTTTGTCCTCTGCTGTTGAGTTTGCCACTTTGTCTTCAGATTTTTGCCTAGCAAGGCTGCTCTTGAACCTGATCCTTGTTCCTACAGGCAGGAACCATCTCTGCAGAGGAGAGGTCCTGGTGGAAGATGCAAGAGGACAATACAGATGGCAGGAGCAGCATCTCTCAGCTCTGCAATGTTGCTCCCACAAAGCTGAGCTGAAGGACCACTGTTATGGTCCCAAAGTTGGGAAATCAGCAGAGCTGAGCCTGGGGAACAGACTGCAAGCAAGGGAGAGGAAATCTATCATGAATTAATCACAATAGGGCATCTTTCCTCAGACTTCCATAAAACTCCAGTGTGATAATTTAGTGGTGAGAATATCCTCTAATGAGCTTCGAGGAAACTGCAGTCGTCTTAATGGGCCTCTTAATGAAGAATCATTTAGGATTTTATTAACACTGAGGAAAAACACATGGTGTTTGGTAGCTGTTTGGAGCTGGATGAACATGAGTAATTGCTTCAAATGCTCAAACAGAAGCGCTCTAATGGGCCCCTCTTTGGTGCTTGAAGGGATATCACAGTTTTGGTCTTTGGGAAGTGTATCCAGAAAGAAGATTTTATTCTGGTTGTTAAACAGAGTTTCCAGCACATCAACCTCTGTGGCAGGTGCCATTGGTACCATATGGATCCCAGATGTTCTCACGAGTAAAGCCAGTTGGAAGATCCAGTGGAAACCACCAGTGGGTCTCAGCTTTGAATCTCACACTGGGTTTGCTCCCCAGGTTCAGCCAATGCTCATCAAGAACAGTGTTTGCCAAGTCATTTTGACTTTTCATTCTGCTCCTACCTGTTATCTTCTATTTTAATCCTTTTGGAGTCCTGACACAACTCAAACTTCAAGCAAGATCATGACACACCAGTTGAGATGGACCAGGAGACGAGGAGAGAACTTGTCATTTGCTATCACAGTTCACCCAGCTAATGGGCAGTCTGTTCTGTGGGCATCACGAGGCTGAGATCAGCAAAGAAGTCAGAGTTTAGAAAGCCAAGAATTGCATGCTCTGCAGCCATGTGGGATGTGTTCAGTGCCTCACACAGCTGCAGCCCCAGGATGGCTGAGCCTGCCTGCAGAGCTCAGTTCCAAATGCCAGCAGCTCCTGGGAGATCTGCCCTCAGAGTTCAGAGAATGGCTTCAGATAAAGATAATGACATCCCAGGGTCCTGTGATCAGGCAATTACACAAGCAGGGATCCTGCAAGAAGACAGGGAGGAGAAGAGGTTATTTTTTTACTTTCCTTGGCCTAGATTTGCTGCAGGAATTTTGTCCCACCTTTCTCTGATCACGTCCCTCCATCCCTGCTCCCTGTGTGAGCACCTTCCTGCCCTGCTCAGCCCAGAGCCTTCACCTCAGCAGGACAACTGCTCTGGTCCCTCCCTGGCTGGACTGTTAGGCTTTCCCTAATTAGAAACTTCTCAAGGGACATCTGATTTTGTCCCTAAGAGACCAGCAGTTGGGAAAGAAAGAAATAACCATGAAATTACTGTCTTAATCTGTCTGCTGCTTACTGTGCAGTCTGAAGGCCAGCAGTCACCATACAATTATGGAGTTAATTAAATGGGTATCTGTGTCCTTAAACATAAAACACCACAGGAGTGCTGCATGTTGGACTTCAGAGAAATAAAGGAGACAAAAGAAGGGGGACTGGAAACATTTCAGATTAAGGGAAGGGAGGGAAGGGTATTCATTTTCTTTTCTGGTGCTCCAGTTTTCAAGGTGTCAGGAGCTGAACTCTTGTTTAAACAAGATTTGTTTTTCCAAGATCTGTGTCTTGGTGCAGTGGAAGCAGCAAGGGAGGGTTTTTGCCAAATTCAATAGAATTAGTCAATAATATTTCATTAATACAGAGGCAGTATTACAAGCTTTTAAGTGTGGGCACAGTAATCACAATTTATTTTCAAGCTAGATTTATTCTCCCAGTACAACTGGCAGTAAACTAAATGGGAATATTACCACCGTAATTAATCTCTAACCTTGAAATTCTAGTAATGGCTGAAAAAAGGAAGCTATCTTTAGGGAGGAAGGTTGTGGGGAGGTGTTATAAGCAGGTGGATTTATTCCACTTCCAATTAAAAGACTAACACTTCTCTTCCTTTATCAGCTTTGATTAGCCAGCATCTTTCTCCAGTTTTACTGCAAGCAGAAATTAGGTTCTTCTGTTTCTTAATGGAGTCAGCACCAGATTAAAAGAGTATTTACCCAAACAGTTCATGAGTGCTTTGGGCTTCCTTTGAATGGCTCCTCATTTACACCAGTTTGAGGATGGCATCCCCTGCAGTTTGTTTGGATTAGGCATTATATATGTCTAAAACTTGCAGGTTCCTGCCACAGAGGAGCTGTGCATTTTGCTTGGCTGATTTACCACCCCTTTTGCCTCCCCTGCCTTCCCCTGGCCAAAATAACAGTCACCATTCAGCATCAGGAGGTTCTCCAGCCACAGAAGATCCACCTACAGCCTGTGCATGAATTACACACTGCAATCAGCCTCTGTCTACACACAAAGAGGTCCAAAAGGCTGAGACCAGCACAGACTAAAGAAATAAGGAAAAGTCATACTTAAGCTTCTGTAAAAATAGAGTGGGGATAAAAAAATCAGCTGTCCAAGGTACTTGAAAGGTTTGAATCATGCTCTGTGCTCGAAAGAGAACCTGGAGCCTTGAGAGTGATGGAGACAGTTTTTAAATCAGGAAATTAGACATTATTTAAACTTCCACCTTCTCTATTGCTAATTGCCCTGGACTCACACTCCTGTACTAAGGTTCACTGTAGAATTTCCTCTCTGATGGCTCCTGCTTGGGCTTCCAAGGGAGATTCCCCCATCCATTGGGGTGTGATAGCTTGATTCATTTTTGGCTCACTCCCCTGTTGTCATGCCTAAGTGATGGACAACCTGTCTAGAAGCCAGTACAGAATAATAACATTAGGTCTGGGTCTAGCAAACACACTGAACTTCCAAGAGCACTGCCAAAGAAACCCTGAGGAAGAGAAAGTGATGAAAATAGAAATGATTAGAAATAGCTGAGAGACAAAGAGTCTAAACCTGTCCAGGGAGAGAGGAAATGAAAGTGGGAAAGTGGGATTCAATGGGTTTAAATCAACTCACTGATTATCACAGATTGGCACCCGCTGCTGATGTGCCTCCCTGGGTGCTGCTGGGAGGAGCTCAGCTCCAACACTCCTTACCAGCTTTTGACAGCATTCAAATTGTGCAGCCTGAGTTTATTGTGTTACACTCTCACCTTGGGATGTGTTTGTCGCTTTGTACCCTCTCGGCAGACAAAGGAAAAAGAGAAAGGATCAGAATTTGGAAAGGGCCAGACAGTTTTTGGTCCTGTGTTGTCCCATCTTCCAGGTTTTAGTGCCACTTTATGTCTGGGACACAAACTCTTCCCTCTTTCCCAAATGAATGACGTTACCAGTGCAGAGCAGAGTGCTCAGTTTGCTTCACCCTGGCATTTTAAAGTCCTCCAGAAAAGCTCTTCCTCAGCATGATCCAATTTCCTCCCTCATTCCTGGGCTCACCATTGCCTTCCCAACACTGTGTCCCTTCTTTCCCAATATGGTGAGTCCATCCTGGATGATCCATTCATTCCATCAGATTTGCAAACACCTGCATGTGCTTGTGTAGTTAAAAGTTTCCCTTAGGAGCATGTTCCTTAGACATGGACAGGTTCCCCACATCCTAGAAGGAAAAATTTATGGAAGTGGAGAAAGTTGTTTTAAATTATTCAATATAAATGTAAATAGGAGAAAGAGTTCCTTTGAATAAATTGTGTTATTTATGCTGTGCCCCGGAAAAGTGGGCAGCAGGTTAGGATCTGCCTGCAAATCGAAGGCATTATTTTTCCTGGTAGTTGATGCAAATAACATAAATATGCTTTACATTCTAGAAGGAAGCTTATGAAATATTAAAGGCAAATTCCCAGGTCCCATCTCCTATTGAAATGGAGTGCTCTTGAGGGAGACTCGGGGATGTGGTGGTGGCAAAGCACAGGAGGGCTGAGGTGTGTGTGCAAGGCAGGGAAAGCAAAGATGGCAAGGGTTTGCTGGGAAGGCAGATGTGTTTACACAGAGGAGGAGATGGCCAGAGGGAGGGAGGGATGAAAGGAGAATGTGCAGTGTTTGTGTCTCCCAGGACAGCCTCCCCCTCTCCCGTTCCCCATGTGTGTGTGGCAGGGGGTGGATTCTTCCAGGGGACAACAACAAAAAAGGGAACAGGGCATGGAAGTCACTTGAATTATTCAGTACTCATAAATTACCACCCTTTGTTGCTTCTCTGTCTGGAAGACATATTTTATTTCAGGGGAGAGATGAGATGGCATCCAACCACAAGCCCTGACAATTGCATGGATACTGGGAATGGGAATTGGGCAGGGAGAGAGAACAGAGAACACACCTTTTCAGATTTCACCACCTTTCCATAGCATGAGACTTACTCCTTCGTGATTGTTCCACCTCCATCAGGATTAAAAAATCCAGGCTCTGGAATGACCAGTGACAGAGGAGGAAGGAGCACAAGCAGTGAAGGTTCTGCAGAGCTGGTTCATCCCAGCAAAGGCACATTCCTGGGTGCTACACAATGCTTGGGAAAGGCAGAGTTTGTTATCACAGGATGGACAACACCACCCATGGTTGGGTCCCAGCCACACACCACAGCTCATTTCCTTGGCTCAAGGACAGGCAGGGATGGTTTGCCTTCTCCCAGCACTTACAGAGCCTTTGCAAGCCCAGGAAACAGACCACGGGTCATTTAAATCAGTGGCTGGTGACCAAGGGGGTGGCAGCTGTCAGGGCTTGTCGCAGGGACAAGAGGGTAATTAAAAGCTGTAATAGGGAGCAGAAGCAATCACTGCCCTGGTGCTGTTTGATTATCAGCCTGCACCGCCCCCAGAGAGCAGCCCCAAGAAAAATGCAGCAGGGTGGATGTGTGTGAGACTCAATAAACATCCTTCCTGCCAAGGGAGAGGGGAAAGGGCTGTTTGTGCGAGGGGCTGCACGATGCAGTGCCAGAGCAGAGCCCCCAGCAGGGGGAAAGGCTCAGGGAATGGGGGTTTGAAGCACCCCATTGCACTGCTCCAGCTTGTCCCCATAAGGGATTGGATGACATGGGACAGACATGTGTGCATGGGGAGGGATGGGTGACCACAGACAAGGGCAGACAGAGACTTCTATATGGAAGCACATACATATATATGTATGTATATATATACACACAGTGGGTCTGTGAGTGAAACATATGACAGGGCTCTCTGTCTCCAGTGACCCCAGACAGTGCAAGCTGCCTGTCCCCAAGGGGCATGTGACACATGGGAGCAAGGAACAGAGATGAGCCATGGCACTGCCCTGCAGCTGAGGCAGAAGGCCACGCTCACGCTGCTTTAACGTGCCCCAAGCAAACAACCCAGCTCCTCTTTTGTCTGATTTATTTTCTTCCTTCCCCCTTGAGACAGGCAGCATGGCCACTTCAGATATTTCTCAGGCTAAGTAGGGAATGCAGTGAGAGAAAAGCTAAATCTGCGTTTAAACATCTGCCTTCCTGGGCTTGATAGGTCCAGGGAATCTGAAAAACTCCAGGAAAGACACAATTCCATCATTGCAGTAAGAGCAGGATGTCCCTTAGCAGGTCATTTTTCTCCCAGGAGATCTGATTCTCAAAGTTTATACATTTCTAAAACAAACGTTTATTTTTTTAATTGAATGCACTTCTCTACAGCACTGCCAGTGCCAACCCCAAAGACAGCAGAAAGGAAGGAGAGGAAAAAGGGCTTTATTTAACTTCTCATGGGGGAATTTGACAGCCTAAACAGGGATCTGCACTGAACACTTTTATAACATGCAGCACTTCTGCAGCATTTTAAGCAGCACCCCCCAAAAAAAAGACATCAGTTTGATCCCCTTGAATTGATGACTGATGGGTCATTGCCATGTCTGGAAGCTGTGTTTGTATTTACCGACAGCGCTGGAGATTCCAGCAATGCAATAATTTGCTTGAGTTCCCCAGGCAATGGTGTATAATACATGGCTGTAAACAGTAATGGATAGAGAAATATTAGTGCAGGGAAGGATTGGCAGAGAAAACACCCAGAAACTGCTGGGGCTCCAGGAGGGGCAGGATGGGGAGGACTCACCTGGAAGCCTTGGCTGTGCTCTGCCAGGACAGGAGGGGTGGCCATGGACTTGTTTAGCTGTGGCACTCAAGCATTTTTTGCCCTCTTCTTCCTGCAGAAAATCCCATTCTCCACCACCCTCCATCCCTGCAGGGTGCAGCCACCTTTCCCTTTCGGGAGCACGCTCTGGGTTAATCTGTGTGAAAACAAAAGACCTGCTGAAAACGAGGTAGAAAACCTGTAAGAACCTGCAGTGGCTCCTTGTACCCTGCTCTGGCAGGAGGAAAACATCCCTTTCCACCTGGGCTGTGCCCCAGCACTGGCTCAGAGGGACAAGTGGATCACGAGGCTCCTCTTGCCAGCTGGATGCTGGTGTTGCCACCGGCTCAGCACCAATTATTTATGAAAGGAAATAGAAACAAAACTGCTTGACATTTGAAAAGAAATCATTACCACACACTCGTGGCGAATCAGAGCTGGAGTGCTTTAAAGTTCCATCGTCCCAGCGCTTAATTAGAGAGCAGGCAGCTTATGTTTAGTGCTCATGAAAAATTTAACCCCCCGGATGCTTTGCCTGATTCCAGCCCAGCCCTGCCCTGGCTCACCCCATTGCCCCTAAATGCCCAGGGGCATCGAGCCCAGCTGGGAGCAGCCTTGGCACTGCTCAGGGCAGGTGTCCCAGCAGGGCTCACAGGGATGGTTTGGCATTAGGACAGCTCCTGGTTTGGGAATCTCAGTGAACCCATCAGGGCTTTTCCCTCTCTCTGTTCCAGGAGGAGACTTGGACCACCATCTCTGTTGGGCTCACCATCCTCCCCATGGCTTTGGCTAAACCTGGCTTGAATTTCCCCCCTCGTTTTTACAAAAGACACCTCCACAGCTGGAAATAAAAAGGCCTTTTTCTCTTTTTCTCTCTCCCTGAAAGGCCTTAGAGGTTCCTGGGGCAGCATTTAGAGTTTATTCCCTATTTTGGGGGTCCAGCCTCAGGTAGAGATGGCCAATAACCCACATGGAGCAGGTGCAGCACGAAGAGGAATAGACTGAGTGGCACAAACTGCTCAGAGAATGGATCTGTGAAAGGTTCCACACTCACCATCACTGTGGCTACAGCCCAATTTCCCTCACCTAGACAAGCCCCTGCTGCCTTGTCCTTCAACCAGCAGTTTCATTTGCATTAAAAAAAAAAAGGAATCCTTGCAGGATGATGTGGATTGCATTTTTCCCCCCTCCCAACGTGCTTTACAAGATATAAACATTGAGTCTTCTGTTTAAATACAGCCTCTGGGTAGGGATTCCTGGGAAATGGAGAAGCAGGCCATTTTTCAGATAAATGATTTATACAGAGGATGCTATGGATGACCTGACGCTGACCTGTTTGAATTAATTCCAGCATTTGAGCTTCCATTTCTATTAAAACTCCATTTACCAGGAAAGTGAAAAGGTAATTATCGTCCCCAGCTTTAAATCACTCCGCTGCTGAATTATTAAAGGGAAGAATTAAAAATAATCAGGCTTTTTCATTATACTTCATAGAGAGGAAATTAAAGGTGTAAGAATGTATTTTTTTCCTTGAATTTAAGTATTCATTTCTGAGATTTATGTAGAAATTGAAATTATTCTCTCTGCGTGCCCAACTCGTTCTCTTTATGAAGACACACAGATACACACATGGGGGGAAGGAAAAAAGTAAAAGCCCTCTTGTAAAATTAAAAAAAAAAGAATAGAAGGAAGAAGGGATTTAACACGAAAAAGTATAGGAGAGTGTTTTGCATTTTAATACCCTTTTTTTCTGCACAATTACACCTCTGAGTGATCCAGCAGAGGGAGATTAAGCTGCTACTAATTTCAGAGATACAGTTGTAAAATGCTAGGTTAGTTCTTATCAGGAGATGTAAGAAAATCTAACACTGTCAGGCAGCAGGAGAGAGCTGATTGCCTCTGATGTCTGGCAAACTCGCAGGAGAAAGCCCTGCAGCAGGGACTGCCACTGGATCAGAGCATCCCAGGAACCAGGGAAAGGCACCAGCAGCTCCATGCAATTCTCCTCACTTAATAAATCCCAGCCTTGTGGCCAAGGAGGCAAGAATTTGTACCTTTGCAGGGTGAAAGTGGTTGCTCAGGTGAATGGGTACAGACAATAAGAGCTCACACCCCTCCAGGTCCCTGGAAAAGGAAATTGCAGCAGGAAAATGTAGACCTGGGGCTTGTATTTCATAAATGCCACAAAGCTGAACCGGGGAATCTGGGCCAGCCAACATCTGTCCCTGGCAAAGTAATCAGAAAAGCTGATATATGATTCAATTGATAAAGAATTAAAGGGGGGAAATATAATTAACATCAGTCAACATGGTTTTATGGAAAATAGGACTTGTCAGTCAAATCTGATTTCATTCTTTGATGAGATTACAAGTTTGGTTGATAAGGGTAACTGCAAAGATGTAATATATTTAGCTGTTGTAAGATGTTTGACTTTGTATCTCACAACCTTCTGATTAAAAAATTAATGTTATATCAGTAGAGCACGTGGTAAATGGATTAAGAATCATATTTCTCATGGAACTAGCTGTCCATGGAGAAGAGAACAAGGGAGAGAGAGGCACAAGTGGAACTTCTAACACATTTCTAGCCTTGGACTCAATTTCCCTCAATAATCTTGATACGAAGAATTAAATTAATCCTAATGAAATTTGCAGAAAGCCCAAAGATCTGAGGAGGGGTGCCTGGCAATAAAAGAGGGAAAATTGCTCTGGAAAAGAGCTGGATCACTGGGGGAGCTGGGCCTGTTCCAGCACCCCTGGACAAGGAGTGGTGTGTCTGTCGAGCAAGCAGGGACAGGAGGCAGAGGAGGAACATCTGGTGTGACAGCTCCTGGCTGCACAGAAAGGGAATTCCTCCACTGGATACAGCTCCAATCTGCTCCCACTCTGCTCTCCCAAGGATGCTGCAAATGTGCAGCATCATTTTGCTGCCTGAGAAAACGTGCCTGCAGCAAGCAGGATTCCCAGGAGTGGGACTGGTGTCTGGACTGGGCTTTCCCTGGAAAAGACCAAAGGCAAGTGCTGAGCGTGCTGAGAGCACTGATCCATCGCTCCCTGGAGGGGGGCAGAGAGAGCTCTATCCTTTCAGTTTATCAAACAGAGATTGAGAAGGGACTTCACTAGAGCAGATAAAAGCCTTTGTGAGGAGACAATAGCAGGTACTAAAGGCCTCGTTAATCTGCCAGAGGAAAAAAAAAAAATAAAAAGGAAAAAAATAGACAGGAAACCAACGAAATGACTGCAAGATGAAGCCAAAGAAATTCAAATGAGAAATGAGGCCCAAATACCTGTCTGCAATGTGACTAAATACCAATTCCCACTAAAATTCTCAAGCTCCAGACACATTTAGTGTTTTATGAAAGGGCTGCTTCAAACAAAACTGACTTTAACCCAGAACCAAGATAACCCCAACTAAATAACCCTGGCTGTACTGCCCTCCTGCTGAGTATCAACCTTGAAAAGCTCCTGGTCTGCAGTAGCCCTGCCTTTTTCACCATGTTCTACACAGAAATTTGACAACCAGATCTCCTGGGCAATGAATTTATTATCCCCCTTAACTGCCTGAAAAGAACTTACAGCCCTAATAATAATACTCTACATCTCCCTTGGGTTTTCCCTTTAAGGATCTCAAGGAGCTCTGCAAATAACTATTATTCCTTGTGTTCCCACACCTGGAATTCCTTTCCATCTCCCAGACATGGCAAGAGGCTGAGGTGACATGGGATGCTGTGCTGGACGTGGGACCAGCTGTGCACAACCCTTTGCTTTTAGAAACTCGGCTGCATCGTGCAGATGAGGACTTGGAGACATTTCCCATCCTTGTTCTGCTGCTTTTGCCTCCAATGATCATCCATCCATCAACTGGGAGGAAACTTTGATTAAAAATTAGGAAGAGATGCCTTTCAATAAAGCAGAAACTTGGTTTTGACACTGTTAGAAAGGAACACCTTCATTTTTCATTTGAAGTCAGAACATGACTTTTATACTATTATCTTTTCAAGGCAAAATTGAAAAGAAATATTGCAGTCAGGCCAAAACAATGTTTCTTTTAAAAAAAATGTGTTTCACAGGAAAAAAGTAGCACTGACTTCTAATTCAGAATGAAAAGCAGACAACCTCAGCCCCCGTTTGAGTGGATATTGCAGAGGAACAGACAGACACATCAACAAAGAGGTGAGTAGGTAAACAGGGGATGGATTGTTTTGGAAACAGATGAATAAATATGCAAGCAGCAGAAACAGAGGGGAGCGGTGGGGGATTGGTGTGATGGGAGGGAGGCTCAGCTGAGCAGCAGTTTGAATACACACAGGGATGTTCTTAGGGGGGCTGACCTGGGCTCCAGGTGCCCAAGAGCAGCAGTTTTGGGCACCAACCCCCCTGTGGAAGCAGCTCCCTGCTCCTGCTCTGGCTGCTTTTGGCACCCACCAGCTGGTTTACACTCCCCTGCTTTGGGCTGATTGTGCCTCTCCTCTCTCAGCGTTCCAGAAAACAATTCTCACTGCATAAAAAATAAAAAGGAAAAAAATAGCCACCCCCGCTCCCACCTCCTGCTCTCCAGTCACTTCCCACCACAGCCTGATTAGGGTAAATATTGCCACCAAACAGGAGCTGCCTGAACAGATACCTTCTCATTTACCTCCCCTCCCTTCCCACCAGGGGACTCTGTAATGAATGAAGGGAAAATGCTGCTGAGGTGTCAGAACAATTTCTATTAAACATAATTTTCTAATGAAAAGGTTATAAGCGACTGTGTCAGAGCTAATCAAAATTCAATCTCCCAGCCACAGAATAACAATCCTCTTCCAGCAAGTGTGACTTGGAGGGTTGCAAGCCCTGCAGAGTGTGGAAGTGGGAGAGCTCCCATATCCTCACCAGAGCAAGGGAGAGGGAACAGTTTGCTCCCCATCAACCATCACCTCTCAGGGGTGAGTTTTCCTGTGCCTCCAGCAGCACTTCCCTTCATTTATCCCTCTCATTTCTTACTGTTCCTCCTGCCCTCTCCCCCTTCTTCTCCTGTCTGTCTTTCCCAAGCCACTAGAGAGGATTGGGGACAGGATTACTTATTGATAGCAAGAGCCACCATCCTAAATCCAGTCAGGGATGGTGGCTAATCCCTTTAATGAGTGGCTTCAGCTCTGGCAGCTGAGCTAACCTGCATGTTAACTCGCCAGCCCTGCTCTCCCTTCCTCCTCCCAGGCACTCGGAGGTTGCAGACCAGGAGATTCCCCTCAGCAGTGGGGAAGAAGCCCTGAGGTTTTATTTTTATTCCTTTAGCACTATGGGAAACAGAGAGTCCCAAACACACTACTTATGTCTCTCCAGCACCCAGAGATGGAGTAGGAGATGTGGGAAGACCCACTTCCCTCTGCATCCAATACCCTTTGGAAAATGCTGTTACAGCCTCCGAGGAGACAGTCTGGAAAGGTGCATTTTTCCTGCCCAGTTTGTGTTCCCATGTCAGCAAGGATGGCAGGGATATTGGCAAGGATGCCTGAGAGGATGGCAGGGATAAAGGGCTTTTCCCTCCCTTTCCTTATTAAGATAAAGCTGTCACCAGCTTCCCCATTCCACTGGTTTGTTGGGACTTTCAAAGCCTGCAACTGTATTAAATATTCAGTCTACTCCTTTTGGCTACATTTCAGAGCCTGTATCCCTCCCTTTAATTGCTCTGTCAAGAACAGATGAAAGTTTGATACCGAGGCTTTGACTGGGAACAACTCAAACACTTTGGGCTCTGCTGATTTATTTATTTAAAAAGAAAATATCAGGATTATTCTGCTTAAATTAGGCCCTATGCAGTTGCTAAAGACTTCTTTTTCATTTGTTCTTTTATGCATCCTTCCATTAACTCTTTTCTCTGCTACTTTTTGTTATGCTGAATTATCTGCATGTGCTCTCCTTTATCTCTTCCTCTCTTCCTCTCTTCTGTCACCCAGTTTACATGTCCTCAGACACCTCCTCTAGAGCAGCACCGTGCCCTGTACCCTCATGGGATGCAGATGGATATTTCCATCCAAGGAGATACCCCCTGGGGCATTGCTCCACCAGCAAGGCAGCAGAAAGCAGAATTTGGAGAGAACTTGGCTGGCAAACATGAAACAACCACAGCATCCTCTGCACAGCTTCAAAGGCTGCCTCTGGTTTATGTGCACCCTTAATCTGCACCCATCAGTTCACTGCTTGGCCCAGCTCAGCCAACAGGCTGAGTCCCCAGGGCCCTTCCCCTCTTTTTTTTGCCTCTCCTGAGCATCTTTGTTCTCGCTCTGAGCTCTGCTCACTCCCCCAGCACCAGAGAGTTTGCCATGGACAAATTCAGCTCGCTCCCATCGCTGGCTGCAGCTGGAAGGAGACTTTTTGTTTGTTTGGGGCTTGTTGCTCTGCTTTGACCTTCCATGGCTTCATCTCAGGTGAGCACATCTGTGCCAGGAGCAGGGGGACAAGGTCAGCCCCAGTCCCAGGGTGCCAACAGCAGCCACTCCAGCTGCGTTGCCCTCCTGCTTCCTTTGATGTAATTAACAGCCCTTTGTTAATGCCTGCAATCATGCCTGTCTCTGCTTTAATCATCATCCCCCAGCAATGAGCATTCCTTCTCATTAGGGCCTTAAAAACCTCCATTATAACCATGTAAATGGGATGCAGTGAGGAGGGAAATATTTTACTACTCCAATTTCCTGTTGTGCCACTGCCAGCAAGTCGTGATATTATTACTGAGCATCTCCAATCTGCACCAGCAGCTACGGGGCCAGAGCTACACTGTGCTTGCAACCAGCATCTGACAACATCCCACTATCAGGGTTTTCCAGATTTTTCCTTTGAGGAAAGAGTGGAGATAGGCAGCAGACTCTGAAAGCACAGGAGAATCTGATCCCTTTCTCTGATCCAATTGGCAGCACGCTCTCAAGGTAAAACCAGGAAACGAGCCCGTATTTGTAGCACAGAAAGTGAAATCTCAATTTCTCTGGCAGCAACATTTAAGGACTTCAACCTCCTCAGAGTTTTCTGCATTGATACCTGCTGGGCCAGAGCTCCTGAGCACCCAGACCACAGGCACTCACTGCAATCCCTGGACCCATTGGATTCTCTCAGCTTCCTCCTCAGGTCTGCCCAAGCATCTTCTCCTCTCCCCTTCTTTTCAGAACGGGCAGGGTCTTTTATTTCAGAGGATGGCTGACCTCTGGTTCCCTTTTCCACACACTCTTGTCCAGGAGACACTTCACACAGGAAAACCCTGCTCTGTCTCCCTGCACAACCTCTCTCACATCAAAGCAGCAGCACATGAGGCAGGCATTGCTAAAGTCCCTACACTAAGAACAACCCAACCCAATCACATTTACAGTGGAAACACCATCTGTGTTTGCAGCAATAGCAGGGGAAGTGCTGGGGAGAACCCATAGCCCATCTCCAAAAAACTGCATAAAGCCCATGTCACAATTTCTTGTCTTTTTCCCTCTTCTGTTTGTGTTTGTTGGAGGCTACAAGGGACATTCAGCCTGATCTCTCCAGGCAGGTTTGCTGCCTTGTGCATACTGAGGCCTCTGCAAGCAGAACCCACCGAATACATATAAAATATTCCTCCCCAAGTTGCCTAACAAACCCCTAAAGGCAGAACTTGCAGCCAAGGTGCAGAGGAGAGATAGCAAATCAGGCACTACAGTGCTTTCAACTCCAATTTCCTTGTCCTCCCTCCTGATAAGATGTTGCTGAGACCTCTTCCATTTCTCAGTTCCTCTCTAGCATGTGGATTTGGCACTCGTGAACTTTTTAATTTCATAAACCACCGGTGCTTTGCCTTCCCTTTTGCACCCCTGTGCCTTCTTGGAGCTCTCTAAACCAGGTGCAACCACCTGATAATTCCCTGTAATGTGATCCCAGGGCCTCAGTGCCAGAACTGAACCATGCTGAGCTACAGCCTCAACTGGAGAAGACCTCTGCTAATAAAAGAGCAGGACAGATGGGACTCAGAGCCCCCTCGAGCTTGAACTGCATCAAACAACTGCCCTTATTTTGCTGCTCCTCACATGAACATCCCCAGCATCCTCCTGGATAACAAAACCCAGCCAGGCTGTTTGCCTGCATTTCCCAGGTGCCACACGTGCCATCTCCAAGGGTATTGATACCAAATCAAAACCCTTGGCTTGCTGCTGAGTGGTTTCTATATCCCCTGTGCCCCTGAGGAAAGGGCACACACCATTTGTGCCTCCCTTAAAACAATAAAATCCCACACACCCTTCTTGCACTCAAGTCATCCAGAGCAGAACAAGGTGCTCGTGCTCACTCAGTAAAGGGGTAAAGGCAGGGAAGTTAAAAGGGGTTAAACAGACTTATGAACACTCTCAGCCTTTTGTGCAAGACCCTGTGCTTGGGGGCAACTCACATCAGATTTAATCCTCTTTAAGAAATTCCCTGGCTTTGCCCCTGGACCTTTCAGTTTGTTCCCTTGGAGACAAGCCCTGAAAGCCTCTCTAACAGCCCTGAGTGCTCTCATTTATTGCCTCAGCTGACCAGTGGCCAAGCTGGGGATGGACAGGGCAGGATAAAACAAGGCAAGGATAAAACAGGACTCCTGCAGGAGGGATACTCCTATATTAGCAGCTTGCACCTGCATGCAGACACACCAATTGTGATTTATGTGCTCAGTGCCACCACCCTTGTGCTGCCATGACTGGTCAGAGCAATCCTGTCAAGGGCAGACACATGTTCTGGATGTGCACACACTGCTCAGGAGCCCTGGCACTGGACCTGCTTGCAGGGACTGGTTTGTAGTGAAGTGGAATTTATAGGCAAACACAGCTACCTGCCCAGAGCCCTGCTGCAAAACTGTTCCATCCATCCCTTTCCAAAGGCTGCTCAGCCAGAATTTAATACTTACACTTCCTATTTATATCCCCATCCTGTGGTCTTAAAGGATAACCAGCCTTTTCACGAGTTCCCATTGACTGCAGGGCCAAACCCATGGCTGCTTTTGAACACAGGATTGCTCTTTCCAGCTGTCTTCCCCAAATAACTTCCTTTTTCCTCATCAGAAAGGGAAGTTCTGTGCAACAAGTACATCTCCCTCCCCCTTGATGCTCAGGGATCTGATATAAATTGAGTTTAAAGCACCAAATGCCCAGTGTGTGGTGCTGGCAGCTCTGTCTCTTCCTCTGGCCTCAGCTCAGGGTTAGGAATTACGATACAGGATTAGGAATATTTAATAACAGCGGGAAGATTTGAACCAGTTAGAGAGAGAAAGCATCAAAATTACAGTGCTAATTAGGGTTTTAAGGGAGGTGTGCTCTTAAATGGTCATGAATGAATGGGGAGTGGATGAGGGCGGAGTGGAGAGATTCATGTATGAGTGGGAATTAATAGTTGTAAAGATGAAATTTGGCTTTCTGTTATGGTTAGGGCTGGGATATGACAAGACTGCCATCAGAGTCTGCATGATTTCAGACTATGCTCTGTGTGAGTGGCCAATATTCTAAATTCCCCTTTGTTTCACTTATTTGGGAGAAGATACATCCATGGATGCAGAGATTAAAATGGCTTTTTTCCTTGTCACTTTGGGTGCTGATTTTAATCAGGGCGCTTTTTTTCTTCCCCTTTCACAGCTCCATTTCTAAAGAAAAAGAACAGCTCAGAGAGAAATTGGAGCTGCTCCCAGGACAAATGGGCCTGACTGGCAGTGCATAAAATTACCACTGTCTCTTCACCTTGCTTTCTGCAATCCCTTTATTAACTAACTGAATCCACAGTCATTCTCTCTTTCCCAGCTCATTCATCCTCTTTCTTTCTCCCTCTCTACTCCCAGCTAAAAGGTTCATTATCACATGCTTGTGGCCTAGGAATGCACCCAGGTTACAGGGCAGTGCAATGACATGTCCTGCAAGTGTCACCCAGCCAGCTGGTGGCCACAGGCACATCTGGCCCTGGGGAAGGGGCTGGCTCTGGACCTGGAGCTGCTTTGTCCAGCTCAGATCCTGCCATCACCTTCCCCACACCTGCAAAGGGGGCCAGTTCCCATTTCAGCCCTGAGAAAGGACTCAGAGACAACAGCCAGCCCTCAGTCAAACAAACAGCCCTGTTTAGGTTCCAGGGGGGTAATTGTTTTCCACCCAGATACTGGAGGAGAAGTGTGTTTGTTTAATAAATGCAATAACAATTTGTTCTTCTGCTCACTGTGTGTTCTGGCATTTTACTAACACTTTTTTTTTCTTTTTACTGGGGGTGGAGGACAAAGACTAATAAAAATATGTTAATGACAAAATACCAGCTGCATGGAGAAGAGACATAAGAGGGACAAGATGATCTGTGGGCTAGTTTGAAAGAAACTGTGAACACACTGTCCAAAAACCAGGATGAGGAAGAGCTGACATCACTCCTTTTCAGAAAGGTGATGGGTTTCTGGCACTTCAATCTTGCCTATGAGTGTGTCTGTGGTGTGATGGTGCCTGCAGCAGCCCAGCCCTCTCCTAGCAGGTGCTGGCTGATGTTTCACCTGTTCTGCAAGACCTTTTCTTCCTGGACCAGCTTCCAGTTGAGGAGAGGAGGCTCTTCCTGCTCTCCTCAGCCCTCCTTGCTTGTGCATTCAAGTATGATGCTCCTGGGCAGTCTTGTTCTCTTGGCCAGTAGACTACATCCAGGAGAAACTAGAATTTTTTTACTTCCTTAATATTTTGTAGCTGACACCACAATAAATAACTAAAATATCCATGCTTTTGTTGCAGCAAATATTGTTTTAGGTGAGATGGAGGCAGATATGACCCTCAATGTACTGCCCTTCACTGTAGTTATTTTCTCTTCTCTCTATTATTTGGTAAAGCTTTCCAGAACCATTTATATTTTTCTGTATATCGCTTTAAGATCAGAAAGAGCTTTAAAAAGTAAATTGCATTTTTTTTTCCTCTCATTGCACAGCCTTGAATTTCTTACTCTTGTCTTTGATTTTTCTTTTTTCCTAAAGTAAATAAACAACAAAATTTTTTACAGCACTCTCAAGAGGTTACAGTCTGGTCATTTCTCATGGTTGTTTTTCAGTGTTCAGTGACAATTATTACTAAAAAAGAACAATTTTTCCAGCCAAGACCTGGAATGGGAGCAGTCATACAAACCACTCTTGGTTTCCAAAGGAAGGAGCATCAAGGACTTTCTTGCTCTCTTGGTGATGTCAGTTCCCAATGGAGGTAGAAGAAAGTCCTTGGGTGACCACAGGGGTCCATATGGGGGATTCAGATGAAAATGAAGTGTGGTCTTAAAGGACAATGGTTGTTCATGTGTGGACACTTCTGTCCCTGCAAATGGGGCAAGGTGGCCAGCAAACCTTGCTTGGGGGCTCTTGGTTCTGCACTGGGGCATACCCAGAGTTTGTCAAAAGCCTTTAGGAGGAATCACACCCTGAAGACAAGTTATGGAGCTTTCCCTGCTTCCTCTGTCTGGTCAGAGGTTGTAATGGTCGCTCCATTACTGCTGGTGACAGGTGTGTGATAACATTGCCATTTCATTAGCAGGGTATTGTTCAGGAGATTGATGGCTGGCAAGCTCAGAAAAATTGCATCTCCCTCTGCAGCTGCCTGTCTCACAGACAGCATTCATCACAGAGGGAAGGCAGGGGAGCAAAACATGCAGGAGTAACCACCAGAGGCACTGACATCCCACCAGAGTCAAACAGGTATGGGTGAGGATCCTGGAGACCAGGAATTCCCCCTTTTGCTGCTCCAACCCCAGAACATCTTCCAGAGAAAGGAGAGCAGACCTGAACGCTGGGTCTGAGCTCACAGAGGCCTCACCTCCCTCCTGTGCCCAGGAATTATTAAACAGACAGTTCCAAAGAAAAGCAAATATTGACATTAAGTAAGAAAGTAAATGCCATTTTGCTTCTGGGTGCTGGGAGAGAGGAGAGAGACGGTGAGATGCAGAAGGAAAGGAGGCTCTGGAAAGATTTAGAGAGACTTAGATTTGCTCCCCAGGCCTCTCAGCATCCACACACTCTCTTTTTGCTGGAGGAAGAGGGATTTGGGGCTTTTGGCTGGAGGCAGCAAGACTGCAAGTGCAAAGAAGGGTGGCAAAGGTAGCAAACAGGCAGAGAAAAGGTGAAAAGCAATCCCACAGAAGTGTTTCTTGGTTGTGTCTAACCCTCCACTTTTCTTGACTGGCTCTTGCAAGCTTCTTCCATCACTGCTGGCTGGTTCTCAGGCTGGACGAAGCCAACTGTCCAGTTTCCAGAACTCTCCCATGCTGAGCACCTCCATGTGTGCTTTCAACACCTCTGCTGACCTGAGAGGGGCTCCATGTGGTTTCCTTCCTTGCATGGTGTGAGACCCTGGGAATCTTGCACCATTCTGGCAGTATTGCTGAGGACAAGTTTTCCCAACTCACTCATTGCCCAGCATCCTGCAGCCAGGATAACTCCTAGGAGGGGTACATTTAATATCATTTTTTTGTGAAAAAAGAAAAAAAAAAGACAAAAAAAAGACAACCCCCCAGCTCATATTAAAGCTGCAGCCAATCCTGCCCCTTCTGGATCCTCCCCCCAGTTTTGCCTGGCCCTCTGCATCCTCCTGGAGGCACTTTGTGACATGGGAGGCCCGAGAGAGCCCCCGACGCGATGAATGAAGAACCTCCTCGCAACTGTACACAAAAAATTAAAACCTCATTTGTGTCTGCTGAGCGAACAAACCGCAGCTAATTAAATCCCCTCACAACAGGACGTTCTGTACGAGTGAGAACTGCCTCCTTCAAAGCACAGCTGGGGCCAAGAACAGCCTGTCGTGCTGTGCCCCCTCCAGAGCCATGGGGTGACATGGCTTTCATGGCACGGCTGAGCACCACAGGCTGGGCAGGTCCCTCACACCCTGCCAGATGAGCCAAGAAAGATTTGGATGTTGATTTTGCCAGGGAGAAACCACACACAGGCACACAGAGCAGGGATGCTCTCCCTGGGGAGCATCAGAGCTCTCCAGCAAGGGATGGAGAGTTCCCTCCGTGCTCCCCACGGGCTGTGTTTGCAGCAGGGAGGGGACACAGGGGACACAGGGGACACAGGGGACACAGGGGAGACAGGCTCTGTCCTGCTGGCTGGCACATCAGCCTGTGCAGGAGCCTGACAGAATTTATTGTTGTCTAACATCTGTGCCACTGAAAGCACGCCCATCCCCAAGGCTTAAACAACCTCCCCTGCTGTTGTACGAGAGCTCCTCGCCAGCTCCACATGTGCTTGGGGAAGGGGGTCATGAGTTGCTTTTCTCCCTCTTTTTCTTTCAGGCAGAAAAGTGAGAAGCACAGAGAAATCTCAGTGACAAAACTGGGGCCAAAAAGCACATCTGCATCAGTGCCAAGCAGCATCCAATCACTGATGCTGGAAAGGACCTCCAAGCCCATCGAGTCCAGGCTGTGACCCATCACCCCCTTGTCACCCAGCCCAGAGCACTGAGTGCCATGTCCATTCCTTGGACACCTCCAGGGATGGGGATTTCACCACCTCCCTGGGCAGCCCTTTCCAATGCTTGAAAACCCTTTCCATGAAGAAATTCTTCCTGAATGCTCCCCAAATTCTTCCTGATGCTCCATGACCGTCCCCTGACAGCGTCCCTTTGCTCCCTGTGCAGTGGATGCTCTGCCCCTTCCCAAAGGCACCTGTGTGAGCAGAGCTGTGTCACACACCAAGGGAAGGGTCCCCAAAGTGCTGGGGACAGACCACCAGGTGTCTCACAACCCAGACCCACTTCCCACACAGTTTATTTTTCAACCTGCTACCTGGTGTAATTTGCACAGCTCTGGCAGTGCAGTGAAGGGTATTGAAAAGTCAGAGGGTGGTCGGGAAAAGACCTGCTTTGCATTTAAAGGATGAAGTTCATTCAGCTGAGCTCGCTCTGGACTCCTTGAGCAGAAGGATGACAAGGGTTCTTCTGTCTGCACCTGTACCAGCTCAGCCTTTGTGATTCTTTTTGGTGTGTAATATCAGTTAACTTTCATTTCTGAACAAAATGGTATCATTTAATGTAAAGTAGCAATTTTTTTCATTTTGAAAGTGTTGAAATGGGGTGATTCACCACTATCTTTCCTTCTTTCCCGCAGATATATTTGTTATCATGTTTCTTGTAAAAATTGGCTTATTTAGGAAAGCGTTTCCTGCAAAGAAATTGAGTTTCATTAAAGCAGTTTTCTGATGAGGAAGTGCATAATCAGAGGATACCTTACCTGGGGTATCTCATCTTTATCTCATCATTAGCACTCAGGAGTTTTTCTGACACAGCCTGCCAGTCACAGGGTGGGAGGGCTGAATTCCTGCCCTTATTCTGGACCAGGTATGTCAGGGACTAACAGGGAGACAGAGCCCCAGCCTAGACCAGGCAGGGAGGATTTTAGCACTTCTGCCCTGCCTCTGCTCTGCCTGCAATATCAGCAGCATCACTTCGGTGGTTTTGCAGTGGTTGGCATGAGACTGTTTGGTCCCCGGGGGAACAAGTGTCACTCCTTTCAAGCCTGTGGTTTGGAAGGGTCTAGAAGTGCAAGGGGAAAACAAAGAGCAAAGACAAGACTTCATCTGGTTCTGATGCAAAGTCAAACGAGGCTGTTCGTGGAACAAAACCCACAAGCACTGACGCTCCAGGGAGTGTATTGTCAGTGTGCTTTCTCCATAGAAGCCCTGGAACAAGCTGAGGCACAAATGCTCTGCCTCCTAATGCTGCCCTTAAGTATCCACAGTGCTGCCTTCTCTTAATGCTTTCCCTGGGAGTGTTCCTCAAGCTGGAATCCTGGCAGGGAAGGAGAGGGAAAAAACCTGAGGAAGCAGGGGAATGCAGAAAACAAAAGGAGAGAGGCAGAGCCTCAAATGTCTGAATTCCCTGTGCTCTGAAGCCAGCTGTGCATTGGCTCATGGGAGGGGACTGCTTTGCGTGGTTTTGCACTGAGGCTTGGTGGGTTTGTAAGGTTTTCATCCTGGTTTTGCACCAGTTCTGCAGTTTCCAAACGGGCTGATTTGTGTCAGGAATCCCAGTGGCCATGCAGAACTGCCTCTCCTCACCCATCTTCTCTTGCTCCTGAGGGCAGCTTAACTAACTCACCTGAAAGATTATTTATTTGGCAGTAAAAGCCACAAATAAAACACAGCTGCCTAATGAAGACAACTTGGTGAGCCTGGCCCATTTTTAATTTTAATGTTGCATGTAATCTCCATTCTGGTCTGTGGACTTGTCAGTGGTTTTACAGCTGCTGATTATGTGAGTGCAGCAGGCAGAGGCAGCTCAGTGGCAGAGCTGGGGAGGCAGCATTAAGAACTGCCCCTGGGGAATCCAGCCACGGGAGCCAAGGATTTGTCTGCACCGTCATTGCAGTGACAGAAAGCAGAGGCTGAGCAAGCACTCTGTGTGGTGTCCTTTTCACAACCTACCTGCCTGCTTATTTATAGGTAGTCAAATAGCTCTGGGCCTGTAACACAAGGGAAGAGAACTCTCCTGCATCACCATCCATGGAAAGACATGGACAGCCAGTCAACTCTTGCAGGAGTAAAGTAGACATCAGGGATTTACCTGTGGGTACAGGGAGAAAGGGCTGTGTCAGGCCTTAGGGTCAAGCCTATGGCCAAATTTGGAACCTTGGGCTATCCACCACTCTTTATCCTCAAGGCTGTCTCCACCAGTGAAGGATCCCATCAATAACAAGCAAATCAGCCTCCTCTCCAGAGCACTGTCCTGCCAATAAAGCCCTCCAGACTCATTCACCTCCTCCCACTAGACAGGCTTGGTGCTAAACAGATCACAGGCTGAAGAGCGAATCTATTCAGAGGCTAAGGATTTTCTGACAGAAAGATGGATACAGAGGAAGCAGTTTCCTTCCCAGCATGAATAGAGGCAAACACAAAAGGCCAGGCACATCAAAACTCGGGTACTGCTCCTGTTTGGAGCCCCATGACCTCAGCTATCCTGCATGGCTTGCTCTTCATCAGCCTCTGTTGTCCCTGGCATCAGGGAATACACCCAGGAACAGCTGGAGAGCACAGGGGCTGTTGGGATTAACACCCTCACGGCTCAGGGAGCTGGATGCTGTCTCACAGCTGAAGACTTGGAAGGGAAATGGGAGCTTTGCTCCATGGGCACTTTTGCCAGCCCAGAATCAGGCTTAAAGCAGTTGGCAGAGCAGCACATGGAACTCCTTGACTCTTCTGGATGGTTGGCAGGAGCAGTCTCAGCCCTGAAAGGTTTGCATCCCTCATAGCCAAGGCAGGGGGTACCCCAGCTTTTATGGGTGGGAGAATTGGGAGCAGGAGGAATTACACAACTACCACACAGGGAGTCTGTGGCACATCCCAGAGTTTTAACCCAGCCCTTCATCACTTTGCTCCTCCTAGGACTCACAACAAGGTTTAACCAAGGCTGCATCCTTTCTCATTACAATTGTGTAAATCAGGAGTGACTCCCCTGGAATTACACTGTCCTTGCCTGCCAGAAGGTGGCTAGAGAAGATGCTCCAGACCCTTCAGTCCCTCAGCCTCAGGTCTGCAGGCTCTTCCCTGATGCTGGCCCCCTTTTCTTCCTGGGGAAATGCTACTGCAGTGCAAAGAGTGCTTGGATAAGGTCCCCAGGCATTGTCCCCCAGTGAGAAAGGAGGGGTCTCATCCCCTGGCTCCCCTCCAGGGAGCAGCATGTCAGCCACACAAGATGCTTCTCGAATGAAGTGCAGAAACTGCCACCAGCTGTGGAGCTGGTGAAAACCAGCCCAGCCCTTGACAGATCTTTCTCTGGAGACGGCTGACTCAGAGCCTGCTCTGCCTCCGGGGTCTCTCCTGTCGTGTAGGGCCTGTCACTGCTGTGTCTCAGAGTTAGCCAGGAGGGGTTTCTGCCTGCTGAGTTTGACCTTCTAAGGATGTTGAGCACATTTCAGCATCTGGCCCGTCAAGGGTGTGACATGTTGCACAGCTGTGCAGGACAGAGGCACAGGCTTTGCAGTGACCTCATTCCTCCTTGCTCACCATCTCTTTCCAGGGACTGAAGACACATGGGCTGCCTGACTCCTTCAAACAGCATATCCAGATGACCAGCATTCTTTTTCTGAGGGAAGAATCATCTCACATTCCTTCCCAAGTGATACTCTCTAGTCTCATGCTAATCCTTCGTAAATCTCTGGTCTGGACCTGCCTGAGGAAAGATGGTGAAAGGGACAGATTTTTCACTGCTCCTGCTACCTTGCAGGAGAGAAACACCTGAAGTCAACCCTACTTTTAGCTCCTGGTTGCCAGCATGCTGTCAGGGAGCATCTTTCTGCTGCTGCCACCCATGGCTCTGCAGCCAGACCCCTGGCAGGAATCTCCATGGGATTATCACAATTCCCCTACAAAACCTCCTGCTGCCCATGGAGGAGGATCTGCCCCTCTCAGGTGCTGGATCACTGATTCCAAGTGCTGCTTAGTTCAGTCCCTTTACACATTTATCTGTCTCCAGCCACCATGGAAATCCCTATGCACATCAGGGACGGGCTGCAGTTTGGCTTTGTACCAATTCCTGACACTACCTGGCTGGCTGGGCTTCCCAAGGGGCAGGCAAGAGGCTTGTCTGTCTTTACAGGTAATTAAATCTGGATTAGAACAAGATCTTACTGGAATCCAGCCTGGGGAAAATTGTAATGGGCTTCCCAGAGATGAAGCTCTACAACCAGAGTCCAGACAGGGCTGTACCCTTCTTCTGTCTCCTGAAAAACCCACAGAAGCTGCTTTGCCAACCTGTCCATAGCCAAAGACCAGCTTGGATGCTTCAGCACAACACTGCCCACCACATGCAGCTCACGGCTCCACCTGCAGGAATCGAGGTCCTGACTCATGGAAAGCCAAGCTTAACCTCTAAATCTCCCTAAAACTTCACATGCTTGACTTGCAGGGCTCCCAGAAGAGAGGGAGCAATCTCTTCTCTCCTGCACAGCTTTGGAGAGGAACTGGCCCTGGATGCTCAGCCAAGAGTTCTCAGCATTGCCACATCTCCCATTCCCACTACAAAGGGGTGGTCAGGCTCCATTCCCCTCTGGAAGAAGGAAGGACTGGCTCTCTGGACCTCAGATTCCTGAAAGAGAGGGCCAGGCTGCACTCAGGTGGTCTTCAGCTGGAAGGACAGGCTTGTGGAAGTGTAAAGTTCACTCCTATCAGCACAAATGGCAAGCACATGCTGTGTCCTATCGATAGGTGTCCTGTGCCTTATCCACAGAAAGGCTTTGCTGAGTGAATTTGTCACTGCTTTTCCCTGTGCTTCAGTTTCCTAAATACAAACTGAGGCACTGATAGTTAAACTCGTCTGGCTCACACCCTCCTTGGTAAATCACTTTGAAATGCACCACTGAAGAGCACAGGTCTTGCAAATCCAACCCCCAGCCCATCTCTGCATGCACACACTTCTGCCACCAGCTCTTCCTCCACCCCACTGGACATTTCCCACAGTGTGTCCTTGTGACCAAGCAGCCACCACGGCTCCTGCTCCCTGCTGGATACCCACAGCTCCCTCCTGGCTGCTGCATAATGGGCCTGAAAGCACAGAACCGGTATGCAAATCTGACATTTAATTTGGACATGAGGGTTTAATGAGGCTGTGGAGATTCTGCCACTTGCAGCCTCCACATCCTGCAACCTGCAGTCACACTCCCTTAATTGAACACGTCCCTACTACCTATCTCTGGATGCACATGCATGTGCACGTGCTCTCCAACACATCCCACCCTCTGCTCCCAAATCCCTTCTTTGTGTGGGGACTGTGACTCTGCAGCAGCCACATCTGGTCTTTCCAAAAACATCTGTCAGAAGCAGACATGCATTTTTCCACCCTGATTTGGGGACCTCTTTTGAGATGATGCTTTGGTTTGGTGGCTTCTAAAGCACTTTGGCTCTGCAGCTTCTGGGGCCAGACAGTTCATGAGCTGCTGTGCTGTCTTGTTCTTGAAGAGATGAAAGATGTACCAGGAATTTCCTCTGCTGAGAGAATTGGCTCTAGCATCTCTGGGATGAAGGGAAAAGGGAGCAGGTTGTGCCTTGTGAGGCCTCTCCTCCCATCCCATGAGATCTGGAAAACAGTTCTCTGCCAGAACAAGCACTTCAATCAGGGAGAATGTATCACATCCATTAGCCCCAGTGACAAAGAAGAGAACAAATAATCAAATCACAAAGCCCAAGCAAAAAGCAGGAACTCCTACATGCAGCAAGGAGATATTCCCTTTGTGCCACCTGCCTGAAAGCAAAGGCTTCCATCAGCTCCCAGAACAGAAACTCCAGTCTTTTTATTTGAAGAGGATTATGGAGCTGCCATTCAGTAAATGAAGTGCCACTCCAAACAGCTGCACTGTGGCCTGCCCTCGTTCAGACACAGAACTGCTGGGGCTACAGAGCTGCAGGCAAAGGCTGCTCCTGGCCTTGGAGCTCTGCAGAACTAAGGAATGCTGGAAAGTGCATGGAGAGAGGTGAAGAAGCAGGAGGAGAACACTGGTGCTTGCAGCCACAGCACCAAACTGCTCCTCTGGCAACTGAAATATGGATCCTGTTTTCCCTGTTTTCCTGGGAGGGGACAGAAGAATATGAGCCACTCCTCTTTCCCTGCTGCTTTATATCACAAGAAGTTGCTCCCAGAACCTGTCATGGTCACAGTGACCACAGCATCCTCCACACAGGGCTGGTCACACAGCATCACAGGAGACAAAGACAGGGGGCTGCAAGCCCCAGCTCCAAGAGTGCCACATTCAATTTCCAGGGAATATGACACTAGGAGAGGCTGTGCAGCTGGTGAAGAGACAGGGACACCCAGTCTGGGGCTGGGAGGGAGCAATGTGAGCTGGGCCAGGGCAGGAAGAAGCAGGTACATGGGACATGAGCTCTCTTCAGCACGAGCAGGCTCTGGGATGAAATATTAATGCCAGCATTCTGAGCAGGCAGCAAGCAGTGGTGTCTGAGCTACTTGGCCATGAATAAAAGATGGTCCTGAAAATGGGGAAGAGCAGCAAATTAATTAATCGAAGCAAAAGTCTCTCCACTCCCATTAATGAACAAGCCTGGAATCCTCCCACATGCAGCTCAGCTTGGGGAACATGCAGGGGCACAGAGAGGAGAAGGAAGCAGAGGCAGGGTCTTCTTCCAGTGATCTGGGGTCTTCCCTTGTCCAGCAATGCCTTTAAGCTCAAATTCAGGTCCTGGTCCAGCTTCTCATCGTGTCTCACCTGACAGCTTTGAGAGTTCAGCCTCTGCCAGCCTGGACTCCTCACCTGTGCCATGGATCCCTCAGGTTTTAGGTAAGGGATGAGGTGGGAGCTGCAGTCCTGACACCAAAAGTGTCTGGCAGAGGTGCCACGAAGCTGTACCACCCTTCACAGGAGCCAACACCCCCGAGGGGCTGAAGGAAGGCTGCAGGTTCCTAACCCTGCATATTCCAAGAGTGGTGCCGGCTGGAAGAGCCCAGCTCTGGGCCAAACCCTGGGGCCCAGCCAGCTGCTCCCAGGAGAGCTGGCAGGAGGGGTCCCTCGCTGGTGGAGGGCTTGGAGTTGTTCCTGCCTGCAAGAGAAAACAATCCAGTTTCCCTTCCTTCAGAGCTGAGAATTTTCTGGGTGCTGCTTGGAGCTGCCCTGCCCAAGGCTCATCCCTTATGCTGCACCAGTTGAGTGGAAAGGGAGCAGTGGGGGCTGCTGCAGATGGAGAGACACCCTCAGCACCAAGAGATGACTGATCTCCTCTTCTGAAGCTTTGCCCATAAATTATAGATTTTAAGCAGTGTTTGTTTAAAATATTCAGCTTGCCACTTAAAAAAGAATACTCACACACACTAGGAATGGGGAAAAAGGATGGGGGCTGCATTCCCACTTGGAAGGAGGGGGAGGGAAGCAGACAGGGGAGAGGTGTTTCCTGGACTAATGAGCCAGCATCCCTGGCTGTGGATGTGCAATCCCACACGTGAGCCACCTGCACTGCAGCTTTGCTGCCTCTAAAAAGAAAACACAGCTCAGGCCCAGCCAAGGCCTGGGGGAGCACCAGGCTGTTTTCCCACCCTGCATTCCCAGTGTGCAGGTCATCCCACAGGCTTCCCTTCGAGCCCACAGCACAATGCCATGCTTGAAAAGTCAGAGCAAAGGCAGCTCAGGTGCTCTGAGGGCAGGAGGGAGGTGAGCAGGCAGGAGAGCATCCCCCTCTACACAATCTGCCCCTTCCCCAAAAACACAATCATTGCTTTGATTAAAAATTCAGCTCTTCAGCTGCCACGGCCACAGGGCAGGTCTGCAAAAGGTGAGATGCAGGGAGCAGTACCCGAGATGTTTCTCATCAATGAAAGATGCTCCCCTTCATCTGTGCTCTGGGCACATCCCAGCCCTGCCAGGCACTTTATTGCCGCCTGATGGTGAGGAAGAGGCAGGGCTCTGCTGCAGGATGAAGCGGTTTCTCCTCTAGGTTGCAGCATTTCCCAGGCTCAGGCTGGCTCTCCCTGCCTTCTGGGGTGGATTTCTCATGGAAGAGACTGCAGGGAGCGCTGGTGAGGAGACACAGCCTTGCAGGAGGTGGCTAAAGGCATCCCTCAGCTTTTCTTGCCCAGGGAAACTCGGATGCTCAGGTACTTCTTGAGCAGAGTACAGGCAGCAGCAGCCCAGGAAGGCACAGATTGCTGAACCCTGGCTATCCCACATCTCCTGTGATCTTACCAGGGTCACACCCAGATGGGAGCTGGCTCAGGCAGCTCTGTGGGATCTCCCTGTGATCTGAGGATGGATCGATGGATGCCAGGACCACCAGCCCAGAGGACTTTCCCTTCCCTTCTCTTCCCTTTCTGCTCTAGGTGATGCTCCAGGCCCAGCCCAGCCTCACATGTGCACAAGTGTCCAGGTTCCAGAGAGATCTTTAAGCAAAGCCACCTCCTTCTAAAGGGCCCTCCCAACAGGCAGGTAACCTACAGCATGGACCCAGGGAATAAACTCTGAAAGCCTGCCTGGGAAAGCAGTCCAGGATGCTCCCAGTTCCAGCCAGGTGTTTAGGTCAGCAGGTCCAGGGAGTCTGCAGCTTGAGCACACTTCAGGCTGGCTGCATCTCACTCCCCCTGTGTGTGAACAAACCCTCTGTGTCCCCAGGAGACACAGAACATTTCTTGCTCTCCATCCCAGGAGACACTGACCATTCTGGCATGTTCCACACTATATTTTTAATAAATTAGCCCTGAACTCCATTTGTGTGGATAAAAATAGCACCAACAGCTCTGCCAAGCCGTTTTTCTCTTGGTTAACACATTCATCCAAGCTGCTCTATTTGTCTTTCCTCCACAGACTCATATTCTTCTGGATTCATTTTGTCAAACAAATTGCACAAGCTGGACTGCCCATTTACCCAGTGCTGTTTGATTACAGGGGTTATTTATAAAACAGCAAGACATATGGCATTAAGCTTCTTAATAATAATAATAATGAGAGAAGGGAAGGGGGAAAGCAGTAGAGGAGAGGAGGGGGAAAATGTATTTTATTACAGACAAAAGCTCCTGCCATCGGTGATAAATTCCAGACACTTTTTCCACTTGCTCTGGTGCTGCTGGCATGATGGATGGCACAGGGAGCTGGGCTGCAGGAGCGTGGCCACGGGCTGCAGGGAAAGGAGGGAGATGCTGGAGCATCCACAGCAGGTGAGGCTGGCTCAGGTGGGCAGGGGCCACTGGCCAGCAGTCACCAGGCACTTCACTTCCCAGGAGGTCTCCATGGCACAGACCCCACCTTGCCCTGCCTTTGAAACTGATTCCTCCTCTTCTCTCTGATGTAGTCACTGATTCCTAAGGGGTTTGGGACCACTCCATTCTCCACAAGCAGAGCCCAGCTGGGTCCCTGAAGACATCCCACTCTGACCTGGCCATCCTGGCTCTAATAGCAACTCACTGCAATTCAATCAAAACTTCTTTCAAAGGAAGATGCTTGAATAAAGGCCTGGGAGACCTTGAAAGCAGAGTCATTTCTGAAAAAGGAAGGTAATTAACTTTTTTAATCAGCGGGCACTGATCTCAAGGTCTAGTGAAGAGAGCCAGCAGCAAACTCACTCCCACAGATGCATAGTGGAGCCCTGCCACGTTACTGGAGACCTCAGAGAGAGGGCTGGGCAAGAGTTGCTTCATCACCTCAGCCCTTCTCCCTGGTGGGAGCAGTCTGGGCCCTTCCCCTGGGGCAGAGGCACCTTCTGCTTTTCCTCTCACCTTGTCTCAAAACAGGAAAACACACCAAAGTTCCATTCAGAGCAGTATCAGTCTCTGGAGATAATTCCTTAGCAGCCCTCAGCTCTCTCTCTGCCTTACAGGGAAGACCCTGGCATAAACAAGCTCAAACACTGAGACTAAAGGCTTTCCCCTGGCACATGCAAATGTTCTGCAGCATCAGCCTCAGCTCCTGCTCTTGTTCATCAGCTGGCACAGGCCATGCTGGGCAGACAGAGTTAATCAGGCCTCCCTGGTGATTTCAGTGAACTCCTGTATTTCATGGCCTGCATCCTAAACCTGCTTCCTAATTCCCCAAGGGAGAGGGATTTACACTTTCAATTTTATGTCTAGTTAGTTAATGGTCCATTACTGTCAAAAGGATCAGTAGCTAGAAGTTAAATCCTACAGGATTTATGATAAGGAAACACCAAAGGCTGCAGAAGAAAACATTCCAGGGAGGGCACAGGGATCACAGACAGGTTGGCAGGTCCTCAGTGCTTTGACACTGGTGACTGCTCTAGAACAAGGCTCATCCTATCACTTGTCCCTTACCCACTGTACATGCTGAATTCCTGCCTCTTCCCCATCAAAAGACTCTGAAAGGGCTCCACTTCCTTAGCAAGATAAAGGTTTTTGAAGCACACACAAGCCTGCAATAGTCAAAAACGTCTGTCTGTTCTGCTACCACCCCTGAGATCCACGGTGTTGCTGCTGTCAGAGCAGAGGTGTTAAAGCAGCTACACTGAAAGCTCTGTCAGCATTACAGAGCTTGCTGTGCAGGGGTTTAGAAACCTGCCCATAAAAACTCATTCCAGACTGAAACAGGGCAAACAAGGTCCCTGTGCCCCTCAAGGAGGGAAGTGTTATTTTCCTTTTCTTTTGCAAACGAGGAAACAATCTCTTTTCTGCTGTCTGAGGTTTCCTGAGTGGTGAGAGATGGAATAGAAGGCGAGTTTGGCTAGATGGGGGACAGGAAAACATTTAAGTGATCAATGCATAGCTGTCCTTAGCAGAGGCTGGAAATGGTTTTACAGGTCAAGGCAGCTTGAGCTGCAGCCAGGCAGGCAGCACAGCCCAGTGCTGAGGTCTGCAGTCATCCTCAGAGGTCCACACCTGCAGAAAGAGCTCATATTAGGTTGGAAAGAATCCAGGAGAGCTCCCAGTCCTAAGCCCTCACTCCCTCACTGTCTAACACAGGTGTGCCAGCAATGTTGTTGGCTCTGGAAAGCTTGGGATAGAGCAGGAAAACTTTAATGCTGTTTACAGACACTACCAGGCTTTCCAGTGATGCTGCAACTCTCTCCCTGCCAGCATTCCCCACTAGAGCCCATCTATCCCCTTGATCCAACCATCCAGCTGCGAGGAACCACACAAACCATTGCCAGCACCAGAAATTGTGCTGCTGTTACTTTTAGCCACTTCATCTGCTAAGCTTCTGGGCCACCAGCAGTTATTAACTCGCTGTAATGTGCCCTCCATACCTGATCCCTCCATACCTGAGCCCTCCATACCTGAGCCCCCCATACCTATTCCACCCCATACCTGATCCCTTGCCATACCTGTTCCACCCCATACCTGATATCTCCCCATACTTGTGTCCCCTATACCAGATCCCTTCCCATACCTGTTCGACCTATACCTGATCCCTGCCCACCTGAGCCCCCCATACTTGATCCCTGCCCATACCTGTGTCCCCCATACCTGATCCCTTCCCATACCTGTTCCCCCCACGCCTGTTCCACCCCATACT
>WBMV01002766.1:166946-250940 GCA_013396655.1 Campylorhamphus procurvoides | reverse complement strand
CAGCTGTAGGAAACAACCGCAAACTGGCTCTGTCGAACACATTTTGCGGGCCACGGCCTGCGCCGTTATGGGTACCCCGGCCCGGGGGTGACCTCTGAGCCACTGGGCAGCAGTGACAGCCGCTGTCGCTTTGCCTGACTGAGCCCTTGAAAAACTCCAAAGACACGTAATCCGTGGAGCAGTTCTTGTACTGAGTGGAACTACAGACTGGTATCTCCGCTAAGGGTCTTCACGGGATAACAAGAAGTCCGTACCAGCCACAGGACAGGGCAGTACCGCCAGAAAGTGCAATACACTGTAAGTCCAGGAGATGGAAGTATGCGCCTCTGAACGATCTGGATCACACCAAAAGTGAAAACAAAGTATAATCAAGTGTTCTAGAAGCACAGCATTCAAAACCAGTTCTCCTAGCACAGCTGCAAGAAAACAAAGGTGTGCTGTTAGGTGAGGAGAGGAGGTTTGCATTGGCACTGACCTCTGCGTGGAAATGTTGGCATAGCATAGTAGGAGTATCTATTTCAGTGTAATAATTAATGGAACTGTATGATCCTGATGGAGAAAGTCCACTCTGCTGCACAGTGTGTTAATGTGAGGTCAGGGTTCATGTCGGTGCTCTGCACACTGTTGGCACTACTCCACCTGATCCACCTTTCTGTCCACATTCCTACAAGGAATAGCTAGTTTCTTAAGCTTGCATTTTCCCTTGGAGTTATGTCCATTGATCATCCTGCAATTTAAATGCTGGCATACAACCACAGGAAATTACATGTTTAAGCCAAGGATTGCAGTCCTGTGGTAAAAGTACTTTCAGCACACTTGAAGGTGGGTGAGTGGGGTAACAAGCAGAGTGCTAGAAAATTAGGAGCTGCCAGATGCAATGCAAGAGCCTACCTGGGCTCTAGAGGGCTTGAGGTGGTGTTGGTGCAGATGTTGACCTGCTGTTTCACTGAGCAGCCAGCCCCAGCAGAGGAACTCAGTCCTCTCAACATTTGCTCACGTTATAAACAGCATAACATGCTGTCTATAAACTTGGATTTGGGAAGAGGAAGACAAACTACTGTCACATGACATTCAAGAATTTGAATTGTCTCTAGCTTGCTGTTCTGGATAATCCATTTGGGCTCACCATCTTCCTACATATATTTAAAAATGCTTTGGTTATTGCTACTATCCTCTGTGCTCTCCATTCAATTTCTTGACCCCCTTGACTGTCTTTCCTTTCCAGGCTGGCAGCCTTCCTCTTTCTTTCCACTATGATTAAAACAGAAACTGAACTCGGGAACTTTGTCAGAGGACGAGTATTGCTCGTATGTTCACTCTGCCTCAGCCACCCTCTTCGGCTCCTTTTTCCTTCGTCTATTTCTCTCCTTGTCTCTTGCTCTGGTAACCTTTACCTTCCCCTTGTGCTCACCCTGGCAATCACAACCAGTATTTTCATCAAAAAAGTGGGATTTCAGTGATAGTTTAAGTGACAAATGAAAACTGTGGAGACTCAGGAACTGAGTAATGAGCAGTACAGACAGTACAGTGAGGCAGTCAGGTAGGCAGATGAAAGTATCAGGTATTGCGGCCTCCGAAGAGAAGTCCATGACACAGCTAAACTCTGAACAATCAGTTCTAAATTTCAGTTCTGAACAAACCTTGTGAAACCTACTTTCCTCTGAGATCTCTTCCTATAAATACAAAGCACAGGCTTGTGCTATAATTAAACTTCCAATATAATAGAATAGAATTATTTCATTTTCCTTGTAAAACAGACATGATTACTCAGTCCTGTGGAACATCAAGCTAGAAGCCTTCTTGCAAATAACACCAGTACACATTTCACCCTACTCTTCTTAAACAATTATCTTACTTATTTTCTGTTATTTCTGGGTCACACACACACACACAGAGTTCTGCATCATAAAGGATGCTAGCCTATTTTTACCAAATTTCTTGTCCCACGCCCACAACAGTCCTGCTCACCAGCCCAGAGGGGACAGATGTGTATTTCAAAGTGCCTCCATACATAGAAAAGAACAGTCAACCATATGCTGTTATTGAAGAGTTCAAGAGATGTCTGTGTTAAATTTCAAGCACTTGAAGAAATTATGGAGAGAGTGTCCTGGAGTCTCAGAGAAAGGAGCTGTGGTATTTTAGTACCAATTTGAAATGAAGAAAGACCTTGATTCATGATAGCCGAACAAAATAATTTGTTGGTTCCTTTGCCTTAGCCAGATTTTGCACTAGAAACTCAAAGGATGTGGTTATGATATCATCACATTAGAGTAATTTTAAACTATTTCCAAACAGCTGCTATGACCTCTGAAAAAAGAAATACTAATATAATGCAAATATGCACTAAGTGGTTTCTTGATTGCAAGGCAAAAGTATTTCTAAGATCTCTACAAATATAGAGAATAATAAGGAATATGTATTACCACATGTGCTGAGCATTTCAGAATGTCCTGGATGTCCATTGAAGGAAGCTACTCTTAAGGTAATTGTTCCTAACATGTTTTTACCATGTGTACATAAACAATGGATTTGACTCCTTATCTAGTAGTTATAGAGCACTAGTATTTGAAGCCTTGAATTCTACATAATATTTGAGATCCAAAAGAAAAGATATATTTTATTAATGTTACTGCAGATGTGACATAAGCAAGAAAGACTTGTATGCTTTTTACAAAAAATTGTTTTTCTTAGACTTGATAAACTATTGGAACAGGCTGGAAGAAGTCCTGGTTCAAAGGTTAGCAAGTGTTTATAGCTGTACTGGTTTTGGCTGGCATATTTTTCTTCGCAGTAGCTAGTATGGGGCTGTTTTGGATTTGTGGAAACAGCTGGAAACAGTGTTGATAACATGAGGATGTTTTAGTTACTGCTGAGCAGGGTTTGCACAGAGCCAAGGCCTTTTCTGCTTCCCCCTCCACCCCTCCAGCAAGGAGCCTGCAGGTGCACAAGGAGCTGGGAGGGGACACAGCCAGGTCAGCTGACCCCAGCTGAACAAAGGGATATACCATACTGTATGGTGTCATAGTCAGCATATAAGAGCTGGGGGAAGAAGAAGGAAGGGGGAGACACTTGGAGTGATGGTGTTTGTCTTCCTAAGTAATGGCTACGTGATGGAGTCCTGCTTTCCTGGAGATAGCTGAACACCTCTTTGCCCATGGGAGGTGGTGAAGGAGTTCCATGGTTTACTTTGCTTGAGTGCACAGCTTTTGCTTCACCTGCTAAACCGTCTTTATCTCAACCCATGAGCTTTTTCATTTTTACTCTTCTGATTATTTCCCCAGTCCCACTAGGAGGGAGGGAGTGAGTGAGCGAGTAGCTGTGTGGGGCTGAGTAGGCGGCTGGTGTCAAACCGCAGCAATAGCTTACTATGAATATGTGAAGAATTGACAAATGTGTTCCATCAACCAGCTGCTTCTAGCAATAACGAGCAGTGCATAAGTAAACCGCATGCATGCATAAAAAGTTCAAGGCCCCATTTCGTTATTGGAGTGTTGCTGATCACAGTGCATCACTGCTACTTCAGCCTTCACACACTGACTTTGTAGAAATCTGACTTCATAGGTTTTGTTGGATTACTCATATGTAATTACTAATGAGTGGAGGACCGGCTTTTGAAAGTAGTTGGAATCTGTGAAGTAAGAGTCTAGACTGGAAAGAGCAAGTAGTTGGAGTGAAAACTATTTTACCTCCTGAACAGAACTGTTCATCTCTAGCCACAAAAATGAAGGCTTTTTTGCCAGAATTTTAATCTCTCTCTGAAAGTATCTATTATTTGTTCTATTTCTGTATCATAGTTTGCACATATCATGTGTTTATTATCCTTTTGTGAACTCAGGATGACCTGCAAGTGCTCGTCCTTTTTCTCTCTTTTTTTTTTTCTTTTTTTTTTGAGAGGAGTAAGGCTGCTCAAGAGGCAATATCTATGAAAAGGATTTATTTCTTTGTCTTTTTCTGAATGCAGACAGAAAAAGATCAAGATAGTTCTTAGGGCTTTTTCAACTTCACAGCTGTAACATAATGCCACACAAAATATATTGGCAAACCAGGCTTCAGCAAAGGAACGTGTCGCCGTTGTTCTTTCAGGCTGCTAAATAGTTTTAAGTTTCCTAATCTGGTGATAAGAAAGTAGTTCTGCTTTCTCCTGTCATGTGGAGTGTGGAGTTCTAAAGTTAGGTACATGGCAACATTTGCTCTGAAAATTCCTTTTTATGCATCTTAATATTAAAATAGGTGACTACATGGAGTACTGATGGCCTAGCTAAAATAGCTCTTCTAAGAAGTACTTACTGTTTTTTCTCCTCAAGCAGAAAGGTGGTCTGTCTTTTATTACATTTGGATGAGATCCTCAGCTCCCACCTCACTTTCCTGCCCTGTGGATAGGAACTTAGGCCAAATATATTGATTATACCACCTCTTCCTCATCTCCAGCTTGAATTTACTCCTGGCCAGTTTACAGCTATTAATGCTTGTAACAACGTTGTCGTTAAGCTCTCGTGCTTCTGCTTTATGGATCCTTTAACTTGCTAGAGGCCGTCGGCGACCTTCCTTGGTCTACCAGTCTTAAGAACGTATCGCGAATCCCCTGAGCCAGATGTGCGTGCCCTGAGCCAGGTGTGCAGCGCACCCCGGCAGCTGGCAGTCCACTGCCCGGCTGTCCCAAGCCCTGCTCCCGGCGCTTTCCCCGCCCGGGCCATCCCTCCCTGCGGGGCGCAGCCCGGCTGGGCTCGGCTCCGGGCGGGCCGGGCATGCTCAGTGCCGGCGGCCGGGCTNCGGGGCAGCGGGACGGGCGAGGAGGGCACGGGAGCGCGGGTCGTCCCGGTGGGGCAGGGCGGGCACGGCGTGCGGCCGGGCCGGGAGAGCCGCGGGGCAGCCCCGGCTGCGGGACGGGAGAGCTGTGCGGGGCGGCTGGCACCGCACGGCAGTGTAGTGCGGCGGGGAGGTCCCGCCAGCACGGCCAAGCCTGCGCTCCTGCACCGGGGAGAATGTGCTCCTGCACGGCGTGGTTCAGTGCCCAGAGCAGGGAGGGTAGAGGCTGGGGGGTCTGTGTTTAATTTTCCAACCTCATTTGTAAATTGTTCCCCTCTATCTGAGGAGTTATATTCTGTTGTCATTTTTGTTTTGTGTTTCTAGATGATGGTGTGTCAGAAGCACTTGGGGAGGAATCAAGACGGTTTACCAGAGAACAGCTATTTACGATGGTTGCGGCAGCTTCTATAAACTTCAGTTCGATGATATGCTACTCAATCCTGGGACCCTTTTTCCCTTCAGAGGTAAACAAACGACTTAGTTACTCCTTACCTTACTTTTTTTGCATATTGAAACTTTTAGAAGTATCTTGAACTCCATGGGAGCTTTATGACTGGCTGTAAGCTCTGAGTCAAGACTTTTCAGTTTTGGAAATTCAGTGGTAGCCTGATGCTAACATAGACTGAGTGTGTATGATGGTGAGTTGGATCCTGTCCATGATCTAATCTTCTCTGTGACTGCAGAGGAGACAGTAAACTAATGATACCAGATAGAAGGTGAAGTGGATTTTTGGAGAAGGGAAATAGTTCTTTGCTCCGTGTTGCCACAGTAGTTTTGTAGACCTGAGATTAAACTCTGCCAGTGTCCTGACTTGCATTTCAGTGCCCTAGCCACTCAATGACTTTTTATTTATAGCTATGTCTCTGTTAACTCATGCCCTATAGGCCATTCTTAACTGTGTTAACTTCCTAACCTGTCATTTCTAGAGGAAAAACCCCTAAAATCTCTGCTTATGTTTGGTGAATACAATGTTAAAATATAGGATGAAAAAAATGGTCATAGTGCCTTTGCAGCAGAAGTCCATTTCTCTCATGACCAAATAGCTCCCGAATATTTACAAAGAAATGTTTTTTTGCTCTAAATATTCCTATGTACTACTTGTGTCCAAGTAAATGTATTTTGCCAACCAAGTAAGTAAAAAAATTGTCTGGTGCTTGTTATGGGGAGGCATGTTAGAGTGAAGGTAACAGATATCTCCTTTACTACCCTCTTACTGCTCAAGGGATCAAAGTTTTGTAGCTAGCACTACTGCACACCAACTGAAGCCACCTGTATAGAGTCTGTTCACCTGTTCAGCAAATAACACATTTTTCCATTCACTGAGGAATGAACATTGCTTTTCCCTTAATTGTGTATTAGAAGTGCAGCATGTCTTTAAATTGCTGTGTTGTTACCTTATGAGCCCCTACTGCCTTTGAGAAAGGAAATTGCTTTCTAACTGCATTAATAGACAATTAAAAAAATTAAATATACAAGGCATAAATGATATTCACCTCAAGAATGTGACTGCATCTTTACATGTAATCTTTTTTTGCAGGCAGAAAAAAAAGGTGCCAGTAACACCATTATTGGCCTGATTTTTGGATGTTTCGCTTTGTTCAATTTCTTGTCTTCTTTAATCTTGGGAAATTATGTAAGTATAATTGAAGCTGTAACTTACTTCTTTGATGACACAGATTGGTATATGAAGACAGTTCTTTAAGGCTGAGAAAAATAATGGCTCTTGAGTAGCACTCCTTCAGGCTTATGTCTGTAGTAATTGGAGTCTGATCAGTCAGTCTGAATCTGATCTAAGTTTTGTCAGTCCTCTTCTATAGTTCTTGAGGTAGCACAGGGCGATGGACATGTAGCTGTTTTGTTTCTCTGATTAACTGTTCTGTTTGTTTTAGAGTAATCTGATGATCAATTCTGCTTTCTGTTACCTCCTTTCTCCTACACCCCATTTTATTTGTTGCACTTGTATATTCTGTTTACGTTTGGTGACATTCCTAAGGTGATTTGTTTTGGTTTTGTTTGAGTGTGTTTTTTTCTGTAGTTAGCTACACCCCTTCTTTTCTGGTATGTTGTTTTTTGGGTTTTTTTAACATTTCCTTCTGTTATAATTCTCTACTGCTTACCTCAGTTTCCCCTTCAACATTGTTATATAGTAATATGGGATAGGTGTCTCCAGTTCTTGCAACTTGAGTTTTCCTACAGATTCAGGATTTTTCTCATGTTGGAGAAATTACAAATAAATTAAATAACTGTTTATGTGCTGCAGCACTGCTGTTCATGTATTATTGGCTAGGAGTTCTCAGGATCATACCCTAAGTTGGGGCTGCTGCAGAGTCAAAATCTTCTCTGTCTTTGGCTGGGCAGCCTCTTTTATGAACCTATGGAGAGTGCTTGTCTCTGATAGTGAGATGGCTTATCAGTGTCACACGAGTGCCATTGCTAAGTCCAGGTCTTGGTGCCTGTGATAACATTCAACTATGGCACAACCCTTCACCAAGTACTTTACATGGCAGAGAGTGAGCATGCCATCCTCACTGCAGACAGCAAAAGTGAACATCAATAGATGTGGACAGTACAGCAATCACAGATCCTGAGGGTTTTAATGAAACTCAGCAAAATATGGGCTTTAGTAATAATGGCTGTAAACCAGGGACTTTGTCCAGGCCTGAAAAGAAAAGGAGTCTGAAGTACCTACTGTCCTTAGGGGAAGTTGCAGCATGTAATTAGAAACTCATATGTACTTTGTTATGGGATTGAGTTAGCTTTATGACATGGTCCCATCATCCTTCACTCTACTGATAGAGTCTGAAATGAATAAAAGTAGGGTCCTTTCCCTGGTAATAAATGGGGAGGCCTGAAGCTACCATACTTCCCATGCCAAAGCTTTAAAGGTAATGATAAATTTGCTTTAAAATCAGCTTTCATTGACTCTCCTTAGCCATATACGTGACAGGTATTGCTGGCCTTGCCTCAGTGGTGGTGCTGGAGGGGGAATGTATTATTTTGTGTTTGTTTATAATGAGAAATGCTGTTGTAACCTGCTACTCTGCAGAAGCTGCAGCATGCTGCTGTGGCATAGTTAACTGCAGCATTGTTTTATCATTCCGAAAACTGGGTTAAGTCACTTACCCCTTCAGAGTATTTTTAGGTTCACTATTGCATAAAGGCACATCAGCAGCAGCAGTGTCTCTAGATATTTTAGTTATATGTGCTATAGTGCCCATGTTTGATTTCTTAACAGTAACTTACGTTGGAAGATTCTTGATCTTTCTTTGAAATGCTAACAAATGAAAATGGTATTTAATTTACAGCTTACCCATATTGGAGCAAAATTCATGTTTGTGGCAGGGATGTTTGTTTCAGGGTGTGTGACCATCTTGTTTGGGTGAGTAATTGCTATTGCTTGTTTTTCTTCTGATCATTTTCATCCTTACGAAAAGACAGACACAAAACAAAACTAGAAACTCTTGGGCATCTTTTGTATGTTGGTTAGGTCACCTAACTTTTTAGTTTTTATCTCTCCTTTTTAGAGCAGATTGAGCCCTTTCAGTAGTCTTCAGGATCAGTTTTCTGCTTTGAAAGCGGAGGAGGAAGGTTCTATGTATTTAAATAACAACTATAGTTCACAAATAGTTAGAAGCCTGTCAAAGTGCAGCAATAAGGGAGCTATTTCTGCATAATGTTTTAATTTCTCTTTTCTTGAAAATATTGAGTGCAAATGGGAAGGTTTGCCTAGGAGGTGAAGAAGCTAAGTCACTCATTTTAGAAAAATAAATGTTTTATTAGCAAGGAAGGAACTTCTGATCAGGTAGCTGTAACACATTGCATCACACTCCTTACACAGTTGCTTGGAAAAGCTATGAAATACAAAAGTGGATGACATTGGAGTTTTTCACAGGTTAGATTTTTCATGCTCTTTCCACCGCCAAACAAAGGGGTAAAGGAGAAAGCCACCAGAAATAGTTTGGTAGAGTTTGAATGACTTCACCTATGTGATTCGAAAATACGTGGTAATAGAAAGCATTAACTGTCTTGTAGCTGTGTCCTTTAATGAGTAAGAAATGATGTTCCAGAGCCTTTAGTAGATGACTCCTTGCATCCTGAGAGAGCTCTCTTTACTGTTGGGATTTTTTTTTTCCAGAATGCTGGACAAGCTGCCAAGTGGACCGATGTTCATTGGTTTCTGCTTTTTAGTAAGAGCAATGGATGCAATAAGTTTTGCAGCAGCAATTACAGCATCATTTTCAATCCTTGCAAAGGCATTTCCTAGTAATATAGCTACTGTCCTGGTAAGTGCAAAAACCAGTGTTACACCTGGGTAGCCTAAAACCAAGAAGAGAAAATCTGTTGTCTCATGTGCAGGCTTATTTGAAGTCACCATGTAATGTTTGTTTGTTTGTAATCTAGAGTCACAATCCTGGAACAAGTTTAGACCTTAGCATAACTCTAATTAGATATAAATTAGGTAGCATATATATTGGTTGCTTGTGCTTTGAAGACAGCTGGCCATTGGTGGCAGTAGTTACCTCTTCAGTTGAAATCAGACTATTAAAATACTAATACAGCTTTTAGTGACTACTTCTACATGAATAGTAAGGATCCACGTAGATTGATTGCAAAAATTAATAAACTCATTCAAATAGTGCTTATTTAGATGATAACGAGTTGCAAAACTGGAAACAATTTTGACTACATTTTTCTAATCTAGTGACAAAAGTTATGTCTGAGAAGATGAGAGCTAGAACTTCTTGAAATTTGAAGGGCAGTATATCTGGTCATCAGTGATTCATTTCAATCTGAGATATTACCCTTATTTAATTGCTTTTTTGGTGTAAGGAAGGAAAGCTTTGTATTTAATAAAATGCTGCTTTCTCTTTCTCTCTTTCAATAAATTCTGGTTTCACTTCACATATAGACTGACAAAAATAACTGGATTAAATTTTAATGAGTGGACAAATGTTGAGAACTTACTCAAGAACATTAAATAAAATTGGAAAAGTTGATGTTTTTATTAATATTATTGTTAAACTATGCAGTTGCTTCTATATATAGGATTATGTCCTCCTAACTGAAAAAAAAACTACTAAACTGTATAAGCAATGATTAGCTGGCATTTTCTTTGGAAAGCAGTTTATGTATTCTAATCATGTTTTGGATTATTCAGTCAATAAGGTTTAGGTGTCCTGTTTGCAAATTGTAAGATGTAATTTAAATAGGTAAATAAAGTAATGTTGACTTAAAGGCACTTAGAAATTCATCTTCTAATCAGAGTTAAAAAGAAATGAAATTCTGTTGTGGCAGCACAATCACCGTGATGCGTGGCTGAAAAGGCTATGTGGTGATGAAGGTCATCTCAAGACCACAGCCAGAAATGCTACACAGCTGTGGCTTGGCAGTCACCTTCATTTAAAATCTAGAAAGGGTGCTCTAAGAAGACAGATGATTTCTAAATGTTGGTCTGTTTATTATGTTATATGCTCTAATGTCTTGTTCTGCATGAGAATGAAAACTCTTCATTCATTTAGATTTACTGTCCTTAAATGGACATAGTGGAAAGTTCTTACTGTTAGCTCAGAGGCAGGAGGCAGAAGATAGAGCTGATTGTTTAAAGTAAGGTGCATTCTGGGGTAAAATTATAAAGCCTGGAGGAGTGGATTGGGTATTTTTAGCCTTGCTTTTTTTCAGTACCCTTGTTGATAGTGGTAGATACTGAAAAGCACTTTTCCTCTCCGTACCATTTTGGTATCCGTTTTCAGCCTACTTTTACTCATTGGGTACCCAAGAAAGTATGTGGGAAAGTTATTAAATGTAGGCAAATCAGCCTTGTTGAAGTGGGAAGTTGAGCGTCTGTCAATGTGATGCCTCTGTTGGAAGAGGTATGGACTTCAGAACATATGCAATCTCACTTTTCTTATGGTATCAGGTTTATCTTCTGGTCTATACTAATGCAATGTCTGAGCTTTCCCTCCCTACATTAATTTAGAAGGGCTAGATGATGTACAGCCTGATTTGAAATAAAGTCTCACAAATCAAGTATTTTTAATGGTTGATAAGCAACACAAGTGAAAGCATTATTTGAATGCAATTATGTTAACTCAATGGCCATTCCACATGTCAAAGTTTACCAAAATGTCTCAAATCTATCTGGAAATTTTGAAACTTACTAGTCGTATGTCGTTACTAATTATTTCCTTTGCTAGGAAAGCAAAAGACTGCAACCCTGGGCTGACCTAGGGTAAAGAACTTGGCTGTTGCTGACTATGCCTGTTTTTGGGCCATTTGATCACTCTGACTTGTATCAGTAAAATTAAAGATGAGAATGTGTCCCTATACTATCTCTCTGGGTTCCAGGAGTTATCTAAACTTTACCTTTAAGCAGTTACTACCATCTGGTTGTTACGGGTGGTCTAAGTGTTGATTAATCAAGTGTTAAGATGTTGACAGTGGTGACTTGTAACACAACCTATAACTGCATTATTGTTCTTTTACAAATTAGTAGCTTATAAAAGTTACCAGATTATTAAATTATAGCCCAAACAATCTGAGTTATCCCCATTGCAATTTGATTATTATTTCCTACCGCTATGGAGTGAGTCCAAACAGTTGATTATGAAGAGAAAGCTTTAACTTGGCACGCGTACTTCATCCCATGAGATAATGACTCATCTGAGTACGTTTGTTTGGATCCTTCCCCTCAGGCTGGAGTGTAATGGCAAGTGGGTGAGATACTCCCTTTAGCCTAAGTAGTCCTGGGGATGCTTTCTACCACTAGAGCATTTGCCTTGCTTCGGGACTGGGTTCTGTTGGATAAAAGTAGAATTGAATGGTGCCGTACAGGTGGTTCTCTGTAGTGAAGCAAAAGAGGTCATGACTGTCACACAGGTAATTGTGAAATTCCTTTCACTATGCCACCTTGTGAAGGTCACTACTAGCTGTTGTCCTTAGTGATGTAGTGCCTTTTTAGTTTTCATTAGCCTGCCTATGTTCTGCTGCTCCTCAGATAGATGGCTTGCTTTTTATCATTGCATCGTATTTGCTCAACATACTGACTTCCTTTTTTGCTTGTCTTTTCATCCCTTAGGGCAGCCTTGAAATTTTTACAGGACTTGGACTGGTGCTGGGCCCACCTTTAGGTGGCTTTTTGTATCAGTCATTTGGTTATGAGGTCCCTTTCATTACTCTGGGATGCATAGTGTTGCTTTTTGTGCCTTTGAATATGTGCATATTGCCAGAATACGGTAAGCATCTTTCTACCTTCTGTCTTCACTGACTTTTATTTCTCATGTTTTTAAGTGTCTTTAAAAAAGTATCAGCTTCTGGAGTCTGATTCAAGTCAGAGGGCAAAGCTCCAGTTGAATTAGCTGGTCATCTTCACCAGACCCGTGTTTTAACGCTAACCTAAATTCATGTGTGCAGAGGGCCTGCCCACATGCCTCCTCATGCCCATTTCTGCAAAGATTAAGAACTCCATGAAAGTTAACCAAGATATATTTTTGTTTTCCTTTTATTTATTGACCTCAGGGCTTGTAAGGGGCCAGTTGTGTCTGATTCTTACAGATTTGTCATTGCAGCTAGCTGAAGAAAAGCTGGAGACAGATTTTGCCTAAAACAAGAGAACTTGACATGTTTGAGATAACAGTTTGTGTGAGGAAACTAATTACAGGGAGAAAAGAACAGTTTATTTGTACTGAATTATGCAGGATCTGATTAACATGAAAGAATATTAGAGTTAATAAATGAAGTGTTTAATGAAGTGCTGGAGGTCATATAAATTTGATTAAATTTTAGATGGTCCTGCTTGAACAGAAAGCTAACTTAAAGATAAGTCTTCACACAAGATTGTAATTTCAAGGTTACAGTTCCACTATTCTTTCCTAGAGGAAAAAACCCTAGTAACGTTAAAATACTTCTTTAAAAAATCACATATATTGGCTTTTAGAAGAAACTTGCAGTGATTAACTGTGTGCTGCTACTGCTGGCTTAGAAGTGCCATGTAACAATGACATCTGAAAGAAGTTTCCTGGAGTACAAATTGAATGTGTAGCAGACCCACACACCCAGTTGCTTAAAAAATCTGACAGATCTCAACTCATAAATAGGAATCTTTTTATCTTATTTTGAAACTGTGTTTCTTTGATTGGATATGAATTGTTCATGTATGTGTGCAAGTTGAGACATACCCATGAGAATTTCATTGCATGAGTGCTAGCAGTGAAGTGACTGTATTTACACATACTTGGGGTAGTACATGCTTTTGTTCTCTTCAAGTTGGGGATTTGCAGTGCTTGAATCTAAACTGTGCACTTTTCTTCTTCATCTGTGAAATTTCTTTTTTACTATAAAAATAGTATAATGCATAATAATCTACTATTGACTTTCATTTTCTATCTAGCAGGAGTAGTAGGACTAGACAAAGGGCAATCCTGATTTGTTTTCTAAGGCAAGAAGATCAATCATGAGCTTATGCTGCTGAAAATAATGCAATTTTCCCCCCTTTTCTGTTGAAACAGATTCAATCCCTAGCAAGGAATCCTTTTGGAAGCTCATTCTTCTGCCAAAAGTCTTAGTACTCTGTCTCACTATATTTTCTCTAAGTGCATGTTTGGGCTTTTTGGATCCCACAATGTCTCTATTTATCCTAAAGAAGGTAAGTCCTGCTAACATACAGTGAAGTTTTGCTAAATAGTAAGTAACTGGTTGTAAAGGGGGTTTAAATATTCTAAACAAAATTGAGCTTTATGCAATTATCTAGCTTTAATTAATTGTTAATAGTATGATTTCCAAATAACTTGATTTCCACAATACTGACAAGTCAGTTTCCATTGACACCATCTCTTCCTGCTGGATCTTTGTACCTCTGAGAATAAGGAAATGTAATCCTTTTAAAAATCTGGTTTTTCTACTTGATTGGCTTTCGACTGCAAAGTACTTTTCTGAATAGGGCATAGCAGCCGGTTTTATAAGCAAAGTACTTTTTCTTACTTCCTGAAATCAAATGCCTGAAAATCGCTACAGTCACTGACAGTGTTACATCTCTTGATGTGAACACTTGTTTTCTAGGAAGTGGTGTCAGAGCTCTGCATTCTCTTACAGCAGTCCTAAAATTAAACTAATTACAACTATGTAGTTGCCAGCTGACTTCTTCACACATTTGTTAAAAAGGCAAAAGACCGTTTTTTTATTTATTTTAATACTTATTTTTTTGTTTTGTACTTGATTTATTTTTCTCTGTGGTGTTTAAGGTAATGGATTTGAAGTAAACAGTTTAAGGTTCTGTTCCTCTGTGAAATTAAGCAATGCTCTTTGAGTGCTTCATTTATTGTTTTTCCAGGGTATTGTATTTCACAAGTGGTTGTGCTCCTACTTTTGTCTGTCTAGTGCCGTACTTAGAGCACTCATCCAGGATGAAGGGGACTTGATGCTAACCTCCATCAGTGGAGATGTGATTGTACATCTTTCATTATCCAAGTTGGGGGGGTTGTGTCATTACCCATCTGTAGCATACTGTGTGCTTCTGTGGCTCTTCTGCTTTCCCTCTGCTCTGTGCTTAGAGATACTTGCAGTGAAAGGCCTGTAGCCTTCTTGGCAGGTGTTCTAACCACTAAATTACAGTTATTATCATGTGCTCGCATATGGCAAGGAAGTAACGAATATTTGTGTAGTCAATGCCACATAAAACATCTTGGAATACCTTCTGACTGTTAGTTAAGGCACTCATTTGAGAGCCTGGTTTGCTTTTCGTTCATTACACGTTTCAATACAGAAATGTGACTCTGCATTAGGAAAATGTAGACCTCAGGATGTTTGCAAAAACACTCTTACTAACTCTCATAAAAATCATCCTCTGGTGGAAAAGTTGTAGTTGAGTTTTATAGCACCACTTACTTTTATGATGTGCTGATTAAAAGTGGATGACTACAGTATTTATGCTTTTCTAAGTGCAAATAAAACTGAAGATTGGAAAAGTAGAGACTAAATCCGTCTAAATTTCAGTGTCTGAAGTGTCTGTTTCAAATGTGTCAGATATTAACGTTAGAATCCAGCATGCTGTTGTAGGGGACATAGCATAGTGTTTCCTCCTGACATTATTTAGGCTTTAGATGAGTACAGTTATGTCAGGTGTTTCTACCACTCCATGCTTAAAAACTGAAAAGCAGTGAAACTGAAGCTTTGTTGATGACTTCAGATACTTGAAAAACCTCTGTATGGTATCAGTAAAATGCTTAAAATCATGCATTTTGGTATTTTGTCCGAAAATACTATATTAAAATAATATTTTAATTGTCCTTTAATGACTGTAGCCTATATGGTTTGTATTGTTTTTTTGTTTTATTTGTTCCTTTCCATAGTTCAAACTCCCAGCTGGTTATGTGGGCTTGGTGTTCCTTGGTTTGGCACTCTCGTACTCCCTGTCTTCTCCCCTCCTTGGACTCGTAAGCGACAAACTGCCAGTGAGTACTACCCTGCTTGCTTGTGCAGGGTTAGTGAAGTACTCTGCATTTAGTTAAAGGTGGAGGACTTCCCATATTGAAGCAATGGATGTGGGCCTGGTCCTGTAAAGAGATCTGCCTTTCAAGACCTTGCACATGCACCCATTAATGCTGAGTGAAAGGTCTCTTTGGCAAGGTCCAGGTAATTTAGAAATGTCCAACCAGTAAAGGATATTGGACAAGCAGTTGAAGTGTGCTGAGCTTTTCTAGTGGATTGAGCACAATCTGTTTCCAGACAATATGGAATAGAGAGTGGGAAAATATGTCCCAGATACCCCTGGTTTTGATCACATTTAATTGCATTAGCTTTTGAGAAGAGGATTAAAGATGTTCTGGTTAGCTGTATTGAGTTTATCTCTTTAAAAGTATAGCATCCATGTTAGATCAGCACACTGGCTGGCTATGGGCCTTTAGCTCTGAATAGCACTATAGAAAGAGACTTTGACAGTGGTGCACCTAAAACTGCCTAGTTAAGAGGCACTGCTAATTGATCAAGAACACCTACACTTTGAATGCTGTGCATGAAGGACAGTGACAGTTTTCTGACACTATTTTGCTGACACAAAGTAATAATAGCCTTTGCACATGAGAATTACGTAGAGTCATAGAATGGCCTGGGTTGGAAGGGACCTTTAACATCATCATGCAACACTATGTGGTATTTCTTTTATTAAAGAAGAGTAAGACCTAAAATACTTTGCTAACAGAGAAGCTGTATTGCTCAGTATAGTGAAGAAATCTCTGTCTTAAGCAGCTGCTGCCAGTGATTGCATTGGTCTAAGGAAGCAGTGTTTCTTGAGGGTATTCTGAACTGGCAGAGAAACTTGAATACCCATTTTATCTGTAATGAAGGTCTCTACAGGAGTTGTACTTTTCAATGAAGATTTAGAAGAGTGGTATTAGGAAAGGCAAAATAGTTACATTACAAATTCTTGATTTTAAATTGCATGCCTCTTCCTTTTCTTTCACAGTACATCAGGAAGTGGCTGCTGATATCTGGAGGCTTACTGACAGCACTGTGCTTTTTCATGTTAGGACCTGCTCCAGTACTGCACATTGAAAGGTACATAGCTGCCTCTTCTTGAGCCTGTCCCCTTATGTGATGTTACCAACTGTAGTCATGTATGTCCACAAGTCTATAATTAGCACCTCTGACCATGAAACAGCTTTTTTTTTAAGATCCAGAATAAGACTATGAGTGTGAAGCAGTTATAGCGTCTGAAAATGGAGATCTTTCAGCTTCATAGATTATATGCTTTTCCTTTGCTTTTTACTGTTACTGTGCTCATACTGATTTTTTTTCTCTCTGTATATAACTCACCAAGGAAAGTGACAGATTAAAGCTTTATCTTCACTAGCTAAGTAAAAACACTGTCCATTGCACCTGAATGCTCTATTGCCCTATCTCTCAAGTTAATTCACAGCAAAACACTCTTCTACATTTACAAAACAACTGTACAGTCCTTTTGTCCTAGGTTAGATACTCTGTTAAAGATGAGATTGGTTTGTTAATGTGTAGAATTCCTCCTAGGTATCTAATTTTTAAAGAACATCATATATTGTAACTGGCGAGGTGACTTATTTGAGCTGGTGAGAAAAAGAAGTTAGTAATGTCTTCAATATTCTTTAGCTAAGTTGATTTGTTTATAATATATTAGGCTACAAAATTTTAGCTTCAAAATTCTTCACTTCTGCAATAAACCAAGTCTGGCATTTGGATCGCTGAGTTAAGCTCATCTGTCAACCTCTTCTCTGTGTGTGTTCCTCATAAAATCAGCTGTGATTTTTAACTTATCAACAAAAAACTGCATTTGATAAGAGAATATGTAATCTGAGCACAGTTTTTCACATTCTTTTACAAAGTCTGTTTTCAAGCATAGAACTGTATTTTTCAAGTCTTAATACTGACTTCAAAAAACATGGTTTGCTGATCAATTGTGGAGTGCTGATATAACAGCCTTCAGTCAAGTGGGGTCCGTACTTGAAAAGAATCTTAAGAAGCTAACTTCTTTTAAATGCCTCTTTTTCAGTCAGTTGTGGATGTTTGTGCTAGTGCTGGTTTTGATTGGCTTTTCCATTGGCATGAGTGCTATTCCAGTGTTTCCAGAGATACTACACTGTGCATAGTAAGTAACCAGGTCCAATCCATCTTTCATGTTACTGGCAGTAGGAAACTGCAACTGTTTTACAGGGGAGAATATGAAGTGTGGCTTTTTTACCCCTTTTTGAAACAAATGCAGCTAGTAACACTTAATGTTTCTACTAGTCTCAGTTTTTACTGAGCACCCCAGTCATTATATTCCCCGTATACAGTAAATTATTTTGTAAGTAATAATTATGTATAAATAATAATTATAAAATTATTTTTTAAATGTGAACCTCAATGTTATGAACACATTGAAGTCCATCAGACTTTGAGTCTTACTGTATCTGGTGACCTGTGTGTGATTTTATATTCATAGGATTTACTTCACCTTCTGAGGACTACTAATAGCAAGCAGCTTTCCCTGGGTTTTCAGTCTGTAATGGCTCTCAGAGCTGTACCTACAAGAGTCATACTTGCTCAAAGTATGAGATCTGTGTTGTGACTTGGCAATAATGACCTAGGCAGGTCTTGATTTACTCTTATTGGTATGTTCCCTTTGGAACAAGGTATTTTCTTCTTAAAAGCTACCTGTCACTGTTTTACCTTTGCTGTATGTTAGTGATCTTCCTCAGATGAGGAATAGCACTACAGTCCTTCAGGGAGGCAACAAAGAAGAAAGTACTGGGTAAATAGACATTCTAGTATGCATTTTTGCTTTTTAATTAATTATGTGGTGTGCAAATTAAAAGGAGTAGGGAAACTCTGTAAGGAAAGGCTATGGATTGAGGCACAGTAATGTATTGTACTGCTCTAACTGGTCTGTCTTTCTGCAGTGAGAACGGATTTGAAGAAGGTCTGAGTCTGCTGGGACTGGTGTCTGGGCTCTTCAATGCCATGTGGTCCCTTGGGTACGTATGCACCTTTTTATAACCTGGGAGAGTTCGGTCATTCTACACTATTGCCACATAAAACCTGGCTGCATTCTAACCAGAAGACTTGTATTGCAGCCACTGTGTTGATCTTGATTCAAAAGTTTCTTGCTAGACAGGTGCCTGGTGGACATGTTAAAACAAGGCTTTTAACCCAACAAGGGGTAAAACTGTTTTTTACAAGACTCTGAACTCGCCTTTCTTCTATTGTCCTGCATATCAAAAAACTAGAGTGATTAAGTGGATGTTTGCTTGCACCTTCATGTGATCATTTTTCTTATCACTACCATATTTAATGCTCAATAGAGAGAGATGTGGAGCCTAATTTTTTACAAAGTTCTGTCCATCCACCCAGAGTGAACTAGAAGGTGACTGCTCCTGACACATTCTGCTTTCTGTTTTCCACGTTTCCTTTTTTGTCTGATATAGCTTAGGGTAGAATTTTCTCTTCTTTTTCAGCCACAGCAATTATTTAAGGTCTGGGTTTGTGTAGCTTAGCAGCATCTGTCTGTTTATTATTCAGTGGTCATCATCACAGAAATATATGAAAGGTGCTACTGGCCTAGTGACCCTTCAGAGTAGTCACTCAGTGGGAAGTGACTCTATTGACCGACACTTCCAGGATATTTTTACCTGTCCTTGCAGTCCTCTGTGGCTGCAGGTGTGGTTCAGTGGCACAAATTTGCACCATTTTTTCCCAGCTCTAGCTGTCCAATAGTCCTGTTTATTTGGCATAGAGTTCAGTACAGGCAGAGGTAATATAAAGTTACCAAACCCCAGTTTTATGCTGGTATCAAGCCCAGTTTTGTAATGTAACTTTCCTTCAGGAAATCTCTCCAGTTTTACACTGTTTTGTCCCTTTTGTAGTGAGAGACGATATCATGTAAGGCCTTTCATAAAGAGGCAGCCGCTGCATAACCTTTCATGACATTTTTAGACAGGCATAAAGGTTCAGGGCAGTTAACATACAGCTCAACCTTGCAGTGATCATGTCTGTCACAATGTGCCTCCCCACATGCCCATACTTACTAGTCTTTTGTCTTGAAGTTTGGAAGCTTTGTGTTTTGAGGGGCAAGACTTTGGCTTTCTCTTGAATTGATCAGTATAGATATTCTGTTAGAACATGGTCTTTAATGTGGTCTCTCTACTGAAAAAAGACTGCATTTGGCTTTCCAATGTGGATACTATTTCCAGCTGAGGAAGTGACTAGACACATTTACTGGAGCCTTGGCAAGCAAAGAATTAATACTTCCTGTGGGTTATAGGAAAGTTAGATATGTGAACGACAATTTTTTTGTTGACAAAAGTGAGAGAATCTATGAAGGAAGGCGACAAAACACAATAAAATGGTTCTCTGGGAATATGATGTGTTACCTTTTTTGTTTGGGATGCCAAGCAAAAAGGATTTGTTTGTTTTTGATTTGTTGCAGGGCCTTTGCAGGTCCCGTTCTGGGAGGATTTTTAAATGAAAAGCTAGGTTTTGAATGGGCTGCAGCTATCCAAGGAGGATGGGCACTGTTAAGTGTAAGTAATTGCACATTTTTTGTTTTATATCTATTGCAGTTATGAGCTATTGCATAACATTGTTATTATTATTATTACAATTGTAACTGGCTGTTTCCTCAAAGGGTCTTGTGGCTGGAATATTCTATATCGTTGAGGCAACAAGAAAAAGGTATGCTGAGATATTTATTCTTTATTTTATGTGCAATCATATAAAACAAACCTTTGAAAGCTGTGCTTCTATTTTTTCCTCACTACCAACCTGATAATGAAGGATAAGATGAGCAGTAAAAATATTGGTTAAATAATTTGTCTGTATGGTTTCTTAAATTCCTACTGACATAAACAGACACCTATACCAGGCAATGCCTATTCTATACAAGCAGCAGGACTGTGCCATTAATGAGCAAATCCTATCAATCATTCTTCCAGAAGGGTATCTGTGAGCAAGAGTTGGTTGGATGGTCATGTGCAGAGAGTAGTCTAGGTGGAGATCAGGGTCAAGTGGTGTCCCTTAGGGGTTTGCCTTGGGACCAGTGTTATTTAGTATCTTCACCAGCAACACAGATAATGGGATTAAGTGCACCCTCAGGAGATTTTCAGATGACTCCAAGCTGAACGTTGCAGCTGACATACCTGAAGGATGGGATGGGACCTAGAAAATCACAAGCAGGATTCTCCCTCTGTACTCTGCTTTTCTGAGAGCCCATCTGGAGTACTGCATTTAGATCTGGAGCCCTCAGCACAAGAAAGACATGGACCTGTTGAAGCAGGTCCAGAGGAGGGCCACAAAAATAGTCAAAGGGCTGGAACATCTCTCCCATGAGGAAAGGCTGAGAGAGCTGGGAATTCTTCAGCCTGCAAAAGAGAGAGCTCTGGGAGTACCTCAAGGGGGCTTACAAGAAAGATGGGGACAAACTTTTTATTAGGGCCTGTAGCGATAGGACAAGAGGTAATGGTTTAAAACTGAAAGAAGGTAGATTCAGACTAGGTGTAGGGAAGAAAATTTTTACAGGGAGCATAGTGAAGCAGTGAACCGGGTTGCCCAGACCAGTAGTGGATGCCTCATGGCTGGAGACATTCAGGACCAGGTTGGACACGTCTCTGAGCAACTTGGTCAAGTTGAAGTTGTTACTGCCCATGACAGAGGGTAGGACTAGCTGACCTTTAAAGGTCACTTTCACTACGAGCCATTATATGAATAGTACATGGTTGGGTGCAATAGCCAGGAACCAAATCCAGTGATCCACATAGCTCTCTGCATGTAATACGCTTTTTTACTTATAATGTTGATATTGCATGTAAGTGTCCAGAGAATGTAAAACCTGTGTCTTCTCTCCTGTTCTTTTCCCTATGCAAACAGTTCCAGTTCCAGCATGCAAAATCCTCCTGGTAATAATGAAGAAAGAACTCATCTGATGGGCAGTGAAACATAGCCCAACATACCTTCAATTGTCTGTTTACTACTGTGGTTTAACCTAGTATTGAGGTGACTGGACTTAACAGTGCTTCATTATTCTGGAGCTGGGACATGATCCCTTATTGAACAACCAGTTGTGGTTTAGTTGTAGCTGCATTACTGTTTTGAAACACTAAACAGTGACTGCCTTTCTTTTGGAAGTTCTTGTAAGTGATGAGTAACCCTAAGCTGTCAGCTTGTTTAATTATGTTCCATGTACAGTGTACTGCTGTATGTGAAGAGATGTGTTTTCAAATGTCTGGTTTCTATACTTGTGCATACTGTGCATTATTCTTGGGTAAAGCTACTATTTTGCTACCATGATTTTCTGTACTTTTTAAAGGGAAGTTCATTATCTTGTAATACTGTAACTGATAACATAAAACATTGAAAGAGAATTTTGAAGTTACAAAGCATTAAGCACAATATTATTTTCAATAAAGCAACTTTTTTCCTAAGTTTTGTAAATTTTCTTAGACAACAAGAGTCCGAAAGACTTTGTATCTAGCAGCACTTGTATTACCTTGAGAGTGCCTGAAAATGGGAGGCAAAGGTAATGAAGAGAAGAGTTGCCATGTCTGCACAGAACTAACTGATCTTCAGTCCTGGAGGAGATTTGGCATCTTGTATATATGTGTGTATACATACATGCACTGACATATGTATGTTTGTATTATATGTGAAGACTCAGCTTGGTGTGTGTGAGATTTATATTGCTAATAAATGCTAGCTGAAATGTTTATACTAATTGCTTCTGCCACAGCAAATCTACCAGGAGTCTAGGGCTACTATGGGAAAAAAAACATTTCCTTGCTTCATCCAGATGCTGGGCAAAAGAACCTCTAGGAGGATTGAGATAAGGACATGCCTAGCAAACCCACACCAGACTTCCTGACCCTGACTGGGGCAAAAGTCGTCTAATTGGGTCCTAGAAGAGGTTCTCTATAGTACTCTTTTTCCCACTAATAAGAAAATTGGTGTCTCTAGCAGTTTCAAATCAGTTTCTCTTGTAAGTAGTTACTGGATTTTATATGAGAAATGCTTCCTTCTCTAACAGAGCTCTTTGGGACTAGCAAGAACTACTGGTCTGGTAGCCAGCTGAGCTGTGAAACATCAGGGTACGAAAGGACAGACTTCTAGGAACATCCTGTCAATAGCTTCTGTTCCTTTTTGTATGAGGTGTTAGACATCACTGAAATCAGGAGTGTACACCTCACCTTATTATGAAATGCTGACCATGCCGGTGCTGATGATGAACCGGTGAGAAGGAGCTGAGAGGACTAGAATTGGACGCAGGGTGCACAAGATACAGATCTGTAGACATGAGACTTAATTAGCTGTTTTTGTGCAATGGTTTGTTCAGTTACTTGACGTATACAGTTAATGAGTTGAGGGTGGCCAGGATTACCAGAAAGAGCACAAATACCATGCAAGTAATGAGTTGTGGACTTCATCAGACCACCAGTAGAAACTAGGGAGGATTAACCCCTCTATCTTATTGGCAACACATCACCTCCCCTATTAATTCTTTCACAGGAACAACAGGCAAAAGAAACATGAAGGCGAATCCTGATTTCCAAGTTTTTTTGCTTTGTGAAATAATTCATAAGCATATTCTCTTACTACAGTTATCCAGAGATTCTGGAGCAATAGTTAAAGCAGAACAGTGAGTTCTTCTGTGGGAAGCTAAGCCACCCCCTGGCTAGCGCTGTGCTTTCCTCATGCAGTGGCAGGTCTAAATACCCACCTGCCATTACCCACACAGTTGTACAAACCGTGAAGCTCTGATGAGCTGAGACTGTGCCAGGTATAGCCAAACTACAACTGGCTAGACTGGAGCCGCCCTGAACAGGAGTGGCACAGGTAGTGCCTGTGTGGCAGCACTGAGGTTAGGGCTGTCTACCTGCCTCCCGCAGCCCTGCCTGCACCTTTGAGTTTGGGCAGGAATGTATCTGTGCGGGTCTCTGCTGAGATTTCCCAGACTGTTTTCCTGCTGTGATCCAGCCTTGCCTTGAGCTGTGTTACTGCAGCAAATCCACACCCGACTCATTCGCAGGTCTGGCAGGTGATGGTTCTTCGGCTGCAGCACAGTGGTGACTTCTCTACGGTGGTGTAAGGTAGCATTGCTCAATGCTGGTGGCTATCTTGCCTTTGATGTGAGATTTTCCAGGCCTGCTGGTTGCATCTCCCGGTGTTAACTCTCTGCTGCCCTGGGGCATTCTCAAATTTTGTGCAAGACTTCCTCTTTTTAAGCCTCCTGCTTTTGCTTGCCCATGGCCTCCTCTTAGATGACTTCCAGGCTTCAGACATGGGGTTTCCTTAAAGCTTGTGCCTTTGCTGTGCTTTTGGTGCTGTCTGCTCTGGAGGCCTATGCCCTGGCCACCTATGTTGCAGCTGTCTATGAGCACAACGTTGTCTTGTCAGAGGACACTGAAGTGCCAGTTTCTCCTGAGGAGGCCTTCATGCTGATGGAGAAAAATATGGCAATTTTGGAAGGGGCCATCAAAGAAGCAGCCAGACAGGTATTATGATCTCATTAGAGACATTCATTTGAATAAACACTGACTGTTTTTTTCGTTGTCTTAATTGTGGTTTTGGGGTTTGTATGTTGGTACCACAGTGCCCATATCATTGTGACTCCTGAAGATGGCATTTACAGCTGGGTCTTCACAAGGGAAACAATATACCCTTATCTTGAGGATATCCCAGACCCACAGGTGGACTGGATTCTGTGTGCTGATCCTGGAAGGTATCATCCCTGTTAAAAATGGGGTAACAGTCTGACAGTAAAGATGGCTGCTTTTAGGAGTGGTGGTTGTTAGTTTTAAATGTGTTGGAACAACTGCTATGAAATGAAGCCAGGTTAGACACATGCAGTTACCACAAATAGTTTCAGAAAACTTTCTTTGTAATTTTTCTCTGTCATTTTTATCTTACTATAATTTATTTTTTTAAAGTTAGTATACCAAAAAGGTTGAGATTTATTTAGAAAGAAAAAACTTATGGAATCTACATTTCTGTAAGGCATTCATTTCATGTTGTAGAAAATCTTAATGATATGGGAATATTAGGGAGTATTCATGAATAACAGCTATTACTGAAAGAATATAGTGCACAATTTCAAACTTACATTTTGGAATCATGATTTGATAGCCTTTTTATTCTGTTATTTTCCTTAATAAATTGCACCAGCAAAAAACAAAACACATCATCGAAGAAACAAATCAGAAGTTACCTCAGCACATCAGCTAAATGCAGCAGAAGGGCTCATATTAGCCCATGTGTCAGTGTAATATCGTTGCTGTGCCACACGCTGGCAGTAGAAGAGAGCCTTGAAGGTGCAAAGATTTGCTTTCACTGCAAGGAAGCCTTTGCATCCCTCAGTTAATGTGAGGTGATGCAAGAGTTTCGGCATGCTAAGCTTTGAAGCACAAATCTGCTGGCTAACCTAGACCTATCACTCTTGTGATCTGTAGTCTTAGCATTAGAATTTTTATGGATTGAATAGTTTTGATGTTTTACTTCTTTCTTCCTTTGCTGCTGATTACGTTTGCTCCCTCACCCATGCTGGAAAGGCTGAGCTGTCTGGCAACTCCAGAATAACTCCATCTATGTGGTTGCAAATATGGGAGACAGGAAACCATGTAACTCCAGTGATCCAAGGTGCCCAAGTGATGGCCACTATCAGTACAATACCAATGTTGTCTTTGACTCAGAAGGGAAACTGGTGGCTTGTTATCACAAGGTGAGAGGATTTTCCAGTGTTCAGAAGGTGCATGATTCTCAGATGATTAAAGACGTGAAACAGAAGCTGCCTCCTAGGTTTAAATGTATTTCAACATAGAGAAAGTCTCAGATCACAGGAGGAAGCACTGCCTTATGATATCTTTGTTCCTACTATTCTAAATGTAAAAGCAAGTAATTAAATGAAATTAGTAAAAGCTCAATAAGCCCTCTGTTTTTACTACATCTCAATAGGAAGTGACATATAAGATATGTAAATATTAATTCCTAGATAAACTCTTACTAACTAAATACTAACTAAATCCCCTTCACTGGTAGAAACTAGAACCACAAATATTTTTGCTCAACTGCTCTTGCAGTGGTATGAATTCTCCTCTCTGAAATTAAGGTATATCATATTCACAAATCATGTTCTCCATTACTTGTATTTAAGTGAAAGAGTATTATATTCAACATTCTTTTACCTTAAATGGTTTGAATTCTCTTCTAATATTTTATTTCCTCCTTTCTTTTCCTTGAACAGTACAACCTTTTTGTGACAGAGAAACAGTTTAATTACCCTAAGGATCCAGAATTTGTGACTTTCAATACATCCTTTGGCTACTTCGGCATTTTCACTTGCGCAGACAGACTCTATCATGACCCAGCTGTGTTCTTGGCAAGCAGATTTCAGGTTGACACCATTCTGTTCCCAACCGCTTGGGTTAACACTCTTCCGCTGTTGTCAGCAATCCAGTTTCACTCAGCATGGGCCATGGGAATGGGCGTCAACTTGCTTTCAGCAAATACACGCAACTCCACTTTAGATATGACAGGTAAGGTGATATTCCTCTATGGATCTTGTTCATATGGGCAACATTTATATCTCTGTAGTGAAGTCAAGCACAAATTCCCATCAGCATACACATGTCAACAGGATTAGGACAGGAGTGCTTGTAAAGATACAAAGGAAATAAAAATGTGCTATGTCAAAACTCATAAATCCTTAAATTTACTATAACTCCTTTAGTTATTTGTTAAGTAATGAGTTCTGAGAGTTTATGAGTGTTACTCTTCATCTTCTGACCTTGGTGTTTATCGTTGTTTTTGGTCATCAGAAGGCCCAGACTTTGTTTCCTCCACTAGATGGCAACCTAACTCTGAGAATGCTCATGTGAGTCCTGCAAATAAGTACTTCTGGGCTGGAGATCTTGTCACATTTTCTTTGCAAGCTTTGTTCTCGCTGTATATTTTTCCCAAGCTTGTGAGAAGTCAAGTACAAATTTTGTGTGGGTGTGCTTGCAGAACTGAGAGAAACTTCCTGCTAAAATGTAGCTCTAAACTTTGCCATCCAAATAAAAGCAGATATGGGCTGTTCCTTTAGTTCTCAGTTGTTGATGACCGTATGTCACACAACTCATATACCTTATAAGTTTTACTCTGGGCTTTAAAGATTTCTGTATTTATGTAAAGCACTTGAATAAAGATGTGAGTTTTGTTAATACCTTTTCCATACAGAACTTTTTGATGTGACAGTGTTACCATCTATTTTCATCTGAGTTACTGATTTTTAATGCAGTTAAACTCAAGGAAGAATGTATGGCTTCAGTCATTTAAATCATATATAATCAGCACACAATACATGAAACATCAGAGCTCAGTCTGCTTTCCGTTGATTGCAGGAAACATTAGGTTAAGACTGTAGTCTGTGAAGGCTTGATTTAGGTTCAAAACATTATGGCAAATATTAGAGTAAAATTTTGCGCATATATAATTAATGAATACTGCTTACCTGCCCCATACATTTGCTTTCATATTAGAAGCTTTCTGGTGTTATGTGTTTGCAGAGAGTGGTATTTATGCCCCAGATGGTCTGAAAGCATGTTATTACAATGCTGAAATGGATGATGGTTGCCTTTTGGTGACAGAACTGAGTTCACGCCCACATCTGTCTCCTGACTATCCTGGTGCTGTTAACTGGAAATTGTATGCCCGCGGGATCAAGCAACTTCCATCAAACAAGCACTATTTTAATGGGGTCATTTACCATGATCTCTTCTCCTTTACAGAGTTCACTGAGTCTGAGGCAAATCATGCCATTTGCCAGCAGGACCTCTGTTCCCATCTGAGTTACAAGATGGTAGAGAAGCAGCAAGATGAAATTTATGTCCTAGGTACCTTTGATGGGCTACATGTTGTGGAAGGAGAGTATTATTTGCAGGTAAGAGTTTTATGCTCTTATTTAAACAGTGGGAAGACCACAATAATCTCTTTGACGTCCATTTCCATTTGTGTCATTTTTGATTTGAGAGCATTTAAGACAAAGCATTATTAGGCCCCCTGGAAAACTTTTGGTTTCTTTGTGATACCTTTTGTCTTCATTAGGGATGTTGCATTTCTGTGTTATAAATTATGGAAGTAAAGACCCTGGGTTGACCCTATGCCACAACACTTTAAGAAAGTGAAGTCATCAGCAGTTTGTCAAGGACAGAATAAGATAAATACATCTGCTTATCTGTGCTGGTGGTAATTTCAGGAACTGTCTTGCATAAGTTGCTCTTCAGGTTTGGCAGGTTGTAGGTTTCACAGGATGTATTGCTGAGGGAGACCTTATTGCTCTCTGCAACTACCTGGAAGGAAGTTGTGGTAAGGTGGGAATCCGTCTCTTCTCCCAAGTGACAAGACAAGAGGAAATGGCCTCAGGTTGTGCCAGGGGAGGTTTAGATTGGATAGTAGGAAAAAATGTCTCCACTGGAAGGGTTGTCAAGCGTTGGGACAGGCTGCCCAGGGATGTGGTTGAGTCACCATCCCTGAAGGTGTTTACAGAATGTGTAAATGTGGTGCTTACAGATATGGTTTAGTGGTGGGCTTGGCAGTGCTGGGCTAATGGTTGGACCTAAAGGTCTCTTCCAACCTAAATGATTCTGTGATACTTAGGAGGTTTCTGTATATGTGCAAAAAAGAGAGAGAAGATTGCAGAGTTCTCCCTAACTTCACAGAGATGCTCTTGTCACTGTTTCTGTTTAGTGGTTTGTACCATTGTACTGATGTGATCCTCTACCATGTGGTTATCTAACAAAATTAAGAAGCTAAATATGGATATAACATTTGTATTCACATGGCTTGTCGGTGTATTTATTCTGTGAAATTTTGCTGTTCAGCTTTTTTTAAAGTGCTATATATATCTTTTTTCTCTATATATAAGTATAGAGTATTCCCACTAAAGTAGGCAATAACTATGGCTTCGGTATTTTTGAGACTCAGCCAGAGGTGAAGTAACTTCTCTAGGTCACAAACTGTTCCACATCTGTGACTAAATGCATACATATTATGCATTAATGCACACATAACTTATAAACACGTGTACATGCAGACACAGTGCTTTGCTGCAATGTTGGCAAAGAATTGTCATTTTACAAAGTTTCAAGTGCCACCCTTGGATCTTCTTGGCCTAACTAAATGATATTATATATATATATATATAATAATGATATAAATAAATAGATATATTGGATCATTTTTTCCTCATGACAGCTTTTCTTGTTCTCAAATCCAGCTCTTATTTGTTGAAAGCTTATTGGTATTTTACCTTTCTGCATCCTCCTCCCCGCAGATATGCACGCTGCTCAAGTGCAAGAGCGCTGACCTGGACACGTGTGGGCAGCCCGTGGNATTTCCATTTGTGTCATTTTTGATTTGAGAGCATTTAAGACAAAGCATTATTAGGCCCCCTGGAAAACTTTTGGTTTCTTTGTGATACCTTTTGTCTTCATTAGGGATGTTGCATTTCTGTGTTATAAATTATGGAAGTAAAGACCCTGGGTTGACCCTATGCCACAACACTTTAAGAAAGTGAAGTCATCAGCAGTTTGTCAAGGACAGAATAAGATAAATACATCTGCTTATCTGTGCTGGTGGTAATTTCAGGAACTGTCTTGCATAAGTTGCTCTTCAGGTTTGGCAGGTTGTAGGTTTCACAGGATGTATTGCTGAGGGAGACCTTATTGCTCTCTGCAACTACCTGGAAGGAAGTTGTGGTAAGGTGGGAATCCGTCTCTTCTCCCAAGTGACAAGACAAGAGGAAATGGCCTCAGGTTGTGCCAGGGGAGGTTTAGATTGGATAGTAGGAAAAAATGTCTCCACTGGAAGGGTTGTCAAGCGTTGGGACAGGCTGCCCAGGGATGTGGTTGAGTCACCATCCCTGAAGGTGTTTACAGAATGTGTAAATGTGGTGCTTACAGATATGGTTTAGTGGTGGGCTTGGCAGTGCTGGGCTAATGGTTGGACCTAAAGGTCTCTTCCAACCTAAATGATTCTGTGATACTTAGGAGGTTTCTGTATATGTGCAAAAAAGAGAGAGAAGATTGCAGAGTTCTCCCTAACTTCACAGAGATGCTCTTGTCACTGTTTCTGTTTAGTGGTTTGTACCATTGTACTGATGTGATCCTCTACCATGTGGTTATCTAACAAAATTAAGAAGCTAAATATGGATATAACATTTGTATTCACATGGCTTGTCGGTGTATTTATTCTGTGAAATTTTGCTGTTCAGCTTTTTTTAAAGTGCTATATATATCTTTTTTCTCTATATATAAGTATAGAGTATTCCCACTAAAGTAGGCAATAACTATGGCTTCGGTATTTTTGAGACTCAGCCAGAGGTGAAGTAACTTCTCTAGGTCACAAACTGTTCCACATCTGTGACTAAATGCATACATATTATGCATTAATGCACACATAACTTATAAACACGTGTACATGCAGACACAGTGCTTTGCTGCAATGTTGGCAAAGAACTGTCATTTTACAAAGTTTCAAGTGCCACCCTTGGATCTTCTTGGCCTAACTAAATGATATTATATATATATATATATAATAATGATATAAATAAATAGATATATTGGATCATTTTTTCCTCATGACAGCTTTTCTTGTTCTCAAATCCAGCTCTTATTTGTTGAAAGCTTATTGGTATTTTACCTTTCTGCATCCTCCTCCCCGCAGATATGCACGCTGCTCAAGTGCAAGAGCGCTGACCTGGACACGTGTGGGCAGCCCGTGGAGGTGGCTCAGACCAAGTTTGAGATGTTCTCCCTCAGCGGCACATTTGGCACCAACTATGTCTTTCCAGAAGTGTTGTACAGTGGGGTGCAGCTGGCCCCTGGGGAGTTTGAGGTAATGGGGCACCCTTCTGAATTGTCAGACTTGTAACACAAATGGTCAAAAAGCTGCCTGGTAGTTATCAGTGTCCTCTATTTCATTAACTACCTTAAGTTCAAGGCAGCTTTATTTCTGCTTGATTTTCCTGGTTGTATTCATACAGCATGTTCATCTTGCCAATTCCCTTCTTCCTAGTTCCCCCGAATCCCCTAGACGAAGATCTCCTTCAAGACAGAAGTATAGTTTTTCCAGACTTCATGGTAGATCCAATTGAGATTGAAGCGCTCTTACCTAGATCAACATTAATAAATATACATATATTTGTGTTTGCCATGCTGTGATGATGTTCCTGCTTATTTGACTTTTCCATAACTAGGTGCTATCTGATGGACGTCTGATAGGTCGGACTACTACATCTTAGCCAGTTTTGAGTGTAACACTCTTTGGAAGGTGGTATGTAAAGGACCCTCCACACACGCAGCAAGTTTCACCATGATTTCACTGCAGATCCTTTAAGATTTCATTGTCTTTTTCTGTAATGGTAATTAATCATAGTATTAATTAATGTTAAATAATACTAATACTCATAATAGCATTCTCTTTCTCAAGTTGCCTTATCTAACAGCGTAGTCATTGCACATTGATTTATTGACTTGATTTTGCAGCAAAAATAAATTGCTGGGCTGGACAGTTGTGTATGTGTTTTTCTATAAGAGTTTTGGTTGTTGTGGGCTTGACCTTGGCACTGTGGACAATAGAAAATAAATTCCTCCGACTTCAGTGGTGTAGGGTTCAGGCATATAAGGGTAGGTTGTGGTCCAATAAAAACCAATTTTTAATTATTTGAAATTTTTGGTGGAGTGTTAGAAGCTATTTCCACAATACTGTTCTGCCCAATCTCTGAACACTCACTCTTCTAAACCAGAGATTAACAGAGCTTTTGAAGGTTGTCATTTACTTTGAAAAAGAAAACAATCCTTGAAACGCCGTTGATTCAAAAACAGTTATGCAGCTTAGCACACAGTGTAATTTGTTATCACACTATGCCCTAACTCACAGTTGCAGGAGTCTACTTGTATCTTTCTGGACACATTTTAGGATGTGGAAAATTTCATTTCCACAAAACCGTTGATAACTGTGTCAGCTTTTCCAAACAGTTAGAATGAGGAATTTTTCAAGAGCATATAGTTGTTCCCATTAAATGGTTGCTTATGCTGGTGTGAGGGAGAGTCAAGACTGTGCCAGCACATGTTGGTAAAGGCTAGTGAATAGCTTGAATGCATGGAATGCACTGGCATGTGTGAGAGCGGAGACCCTGCAGACTGTACCTTTTATGCAAGTGGACTGGATTGCTTTATGTGGGCAGCTAAGTTTTCTCTGTGTGGCTAATTCTGTTGTTCTGCAGGTTTGTTTTTAATTAAAAACATTTACATTTAATCTGACCAACATCATAAAAAAATCAAGCTTGCAGATGCAAAATAACATTGCTTTTTTTACAAAGTGAATGTTTTAAAACCAAGATTTTAGTCTGTAAAAGTATCAAATTAGAATCCTCTACAATTCATATAGTAGAAGTAATGGAAAGCACTCTACTTGTTTGTGGGAGAAAAGTACTGTATCTTTAAGTTTATATCTGTGTCCTAGGATATGGTGTCCTGTTACAGCTAAGAAACATAACTATGTGCTGTTGCTAAAAAAAAATCAGCTTCGGATTTCCTCATTCCTGCCCGCATGTACTCACTGCTTTGCAGTGATTGCATGGTTGCAGGTGAGACGTTCCACACAGGCTTCTCCACAGCAAGATTAATCCTTTGAGTGCACAGTAGTCTTCCACATGCTCTTGCTTAGCACAAGAAGAGAAGCAGGACCACATTCTGAAGAGAGACTCCCTCTATAGCTAAGCTGATTCAGCACCGAATTGCCTCGTGTTTCACAGAAGTAAGTCCTCGGCTAACCACCATCATCAGGCAGTAGCAGAGATGGGAGTGCATACATTACAGGGGTGAGAAGGTGGACTGGGAGGATGGAGGTGTGGAAAGCAGACGGACCTCCAGATAAGTTTCCCCTTATATTGTCCACAGCTACATGTAGCCTGAGCTACCGCAGTTTTGATAAGTGTATTCAGTGGGTTTGTTTGTTTAACTGGTGTTAGTTCCTTGTTCCTGGGTGAACCCCCAGCTTTGCTGGCAGTAGGCAGACAGAGGCAAACAGGGATGCCTCCACTCCACCGTACTACAGAACCCCCTTGTCCCCGCAGTGTGACTTGAACTTTGCGGGGCAGTACCCTCGCACTGCACTTGTAAATTTTTCTGCTCAGCCCTGCTGAGCCAGGAAGCTTTTTGGCTCATATCCTCACTATTGCTAAACAAGGAAGCGTTTGCTCCTTCCTCCTTCAAACTGGTGTCTGATTGTGGTTAATGTGATTCAACCCATATTTGAGTTGGTAAGAAAAATGGGGTGGAGAGAGGGGAAGGCTACCAAGATACATTAATTCAAGTGTCACTGAAATCCCTATTGCAACCTTTAAAAGGCTCCTATTTAAGTCTCCTGAATGAGCATTCTGTATCTAGTAATGTGCGTAGAGAAGTACTTAGAGGTGAACATTAACAGAAAGAAATCAATGTTGCCAATGGTTGAAAGCCTCAATCAGCATTACTCTTGTAGAGAACTCTGTGGTATCTGCATTCATACACAGGTCTGTCATTTCTGAGCCAGCTCTACAGTGACAGTCTGCTGTAGCTGAAAGCAGACAGCCTGTTCTGCTACCCACTGTTCAGACAGCCTTTTTCAAATGAGAATACTGCATCTACTAGAAAGTCAAAAAATGAAAAATGTCATGGCAAGGAATGTATTTGAACTGAGTTGAAGATTAAAAGTGAAGGCTTCTCAATATACAGCATGTTCCTGGGGACAGGAAAGGTGTGCAGAGGAGCAGACATGCTTACTGCTCTTCTGCTTCAGGCTAGTGAGAGCCAGGCAATGCACTGTTTACGTGCCTGATTTCAGAGGAAAACATTCCCTCCAGATTAACGTTTTCTCATGGAAGGCTGTTGGAAAGTGATGCACAGATAAACAGAAGTGGCTCAAAGAGGGGCTGGGATGAATTGAAGGGGCATTTCTGTTGCTGGCATGCTAAGCGTATGACATCAAGTACAGTGAGATGCTACTGCAATTATTTTGGTCTAAAGAAACTCACTGCACCTACTGACACATAGCATAGGAATTGAATAATATGAAGATACTGAAATAAAGCAACTTTTAAGACCCTCAGTTTTGCCACTCAGACTTCACATAACAATATATTCCTGGTGACACGTCCACCTTTCATAATCAATACAGATAGCCAAAGTCTATTTTAATCAATGACAGAGAAAAGTATAAGAACAAAAATTGGACTGTTCTTTCTAGACATGTTTTTAATAACTTATTTTTTTATTGGCACAATTAGTCATGGCATTGCCCAGTATTTTTGTTATGTTCAGTTCAACAGCCTTAATGTGTACCATTGCACTTTCCCGTATGTCATGCTTGGTTCCAAGATAATGTTTTAACAGACCAGCAGTTCCTCCCTCTTACAAAGTTAAACTTTGCCCCTCTTCTCTATGCATATTCCTTTTGCACTGTTTGTCCATGACTCAGAGCATTCTAGGAGCTGTGAGGCACCAGCAATGCTCCCCTCCCGGCCTCTCCTGCGTGCAGGGATATTTGCACTCGTGGTCCTTCAGGCACTTGCCTCCGACACCTTCATTGCAGCCGTCTATGAGCATGCAGTCATCCTGCCAGACCCCACTGAGAAGCCTGTTTCTCCTGATGATGCTTTGGCCCTGATGAATAAAAATATGGATGTCTTGGAAGGGGCCATCAAGGAAGCCGCCCAGCAGGTACTAGGTGTATCATGAGGGTTGTTGATTACTGTTTTCTGCTCTCTCTGACTCTCCTGGTTATATGGAGATGGGTGAGTTTTTAACAGAACCTGTTGTGGCAGGGTGCCCACATCATTGTGACTCCTGAAGATGGCATCTACGGCTGGCGATTCACAAGAGAATCCATCTATCCCTACCTGGAGGATATCCCTGATCCAGTGGTGAATTGGATTCCCTGCACTGACCCCTCAAGGTGATTCCTTCTGTGGTGATTTATGTGGTTTCAAACTAGTATCTCATGGAGTCACAAGCAGCTCCCACTAAATGCATAGGAACTGCTAATGCTTTTGACACAAGTTTCAATTAAAATAAAGTATGAAGGTAAGTTGCCTATAAAATATATAGCATGTCTGTGACTAACTGATGAGGGAAACATGTTCAAAACTTTCTTTTAATTAGATACTTTAAGGAGAAATTCAAACAACATGCAGAATGTGGGTTACTAAAAGTAGAGGAAATGTCTTTTTTTCCATTTGGAAAAGCTTTGATGCCAGAATATGCTGCTTCTCATTCTGCTTTCAATTTTTTTCACACTATTAGAAATAGAAATGACTGTAAGTTATTGACACTAATTTTACTTTGGTTTTTTGTTTGTCTTTTACAAATGCCATGTTCAAACAAAAGCACATATACCATTTTTGTGGACAGCCAAGAACTAGTTTCTGACAAGCTAATACAGGTGATGAGGTCAGTAGTTGAAGCCCACACCTCCGAGTGATACAAACCCAGAAACTTTTAATCTTAATTTTCCACAAGTAAAGATAAAGTCTGAATTGCTAGAGCCTCTGTGCTGTAGAACATGATCTGTCATTCAAGCAGCATTTTCCAGCAGTGAAAAACTAACCTGTAGTTGAGCACCAGACTTCAGACTTTTAGAGTTTAGTGTTTTGCCATGGAACTATAGCCATGGTCCACCTTATTCACCACAGCTTTCTGCACCTGCTAAATGTTGAGGAGCTTAGAGCATGTTGTTATATCTGTGAGGATATAATTCCTCAGCAGTTCTGAGGAGAAGTGTCACAATGGGGAGAAGTGCAGGATGTGCAGTTTTACGGAGATATAGGTAGCTGAAATACGCAGTCTTTCAGTAAATCACAGAATCACAGAATATGCCAAGTTGGAAGGGATGCCCAAGGATCATCGAGTCCAATTCCTGGTCCGGCACAGGATCATCACCAAGAGTTGCCCCATGTGCCTGACAGTATTGTCCAAATGCTTCTTGAACTCTGTCAGACTTGGTGCTGTAACCACCTCCATGGGGAGCCTGTTCCAGCACCCAACCACCCTCTGGGTGAAGAATCTGTTTCTAATGTCCAACCTGAACTTCCCCAGCAGAACTTCAGGCCATTTCTTTGGGTCCTGTCACTGATCACCACAGAGAAAAGAGATCAGTACCTGCCCCTCCTCTTCCTCTCAAGAGGAAGTTGTAACTGCGATGAGGTCTCCCCTCAGTCTCTTCTCCAGGCTGAACAGACCAAGTGACCTCAGCTGCAACTCATACAGCTTCCCCTCAAGGCCCTTCACCATCTTCGTTTCACTTCTTTGGATGCTTTCTAATAGCCTAATATCTTTGTGGAGCATAGGGTGGCAGTGTGTTCAGGTCTTTATTCCAGCTCTTCACAGTTTTTGCAGAGGTGATCTCTGTGTCTCCTCACTGTTCTAAATCAGGGGTTTCATTAGCAGCTTTTGGGAATATAGCACCTGCTATCACTGTCTGGCATACCTTATTCCTTGATACTAAGTGTACCTTGCATGAAGGTCCCCCTTGTGTGGCCCATGCACACCTTGCAAAGCCATATGCATTGCGACATTACAGAGGGGGATACCTGCTCTCTTTATGGTTTGATATGGGTGCTTCAGAGGTGGTGCCAGTTTTTGGCACATGGCCTGTCACATCTTGAAATTAATAGCCCATTGCTCTTCATGCCATGGCTAGAGGTCTATGTGCTTCTGTCCATGGGAGGAGATGAATTACCCTGACCATAGCATCTGCATATACAGCTCAATTCTGCATAGTGTCCTAAGGGCCCAGAGCTACAGTCCTCAGGTGTCACTATGCCAAAGGCTAAAATATTTGCCAGTGTGACATCAAATTAGTGTCTTTCTCAGTCCAGAGAGTCCTCTCCTGCTCTTTTCCAACCCCAAGATTATCTGCTTACTGCAGAGCACGTAAAACATGCTGAAGGGGACTGGCAGGCATCTCCCTGCAAATGCCAATGGGAAGGTTCCAGGACCTACTCCAAGGTGCAGGAAGCAATCTGAGGAAGCACTGCTGCAGCTCTGTGTATCTGCCTGCCCTGCCATGGCTGCTGAGCTGAAGGTGCTGCTGGTGTGCTGATGGGGGCACAGACATCTCTGACAGCATGAGTTTTGTTAAATCTTCTTTTTTTTCCTTCCCTAAAATACATTAGATTTGGTCTAGCACCAGTGCAGGAACGACTCAGCTGCATGGCCAGGAATAACTCCATCTATGTGGTTGCAAACATCGGGGATAAGAAGCTGTGTAACTCCAGTGATCCCGGCTGCCCCAGTGATGGTCGCTACCAATACAATACGGATGTTGTCTTTGACCCAGAGGGGAAACTAGTGGCTCGTTACCACAAGGTAAAGTGGCCTTGGAAAGGTCAAAACTAATTTTCCACCACTTCCAAAAGTCTCCATTTGGAAAGAGAATTTGATGCCAGTCATTGTCCCATGGCAGAGTTTTGCTTCTGTTCACAATTTAAAAGAATCTCTCTCTTACTATTAAGTATTGATGCAAGATTTGCATTAACTGTCATATTTCTCAAAACAGACTGGAATGAAAATTGATTGCTCTGGTGCAATTTAGTGGCGTATGGTTTTGACTGATTTCCTCAGGTCACTAACTCCCTATTACTGGAAATCCTGCTGCTTAAGCAGCTTGAAATTTCAGTACCAGGTTTTTACCAGACTATCCCTTCATGTTCCAGGATTTGAAAATGGTCATCTGAATCTCATTACAAATGGGTAGTCTGATTTCAGAAAGGCAGGCCCTTTCCTATAATTTTTTTTCTGATGCTGTTTCAGCACAGTTTTTGCACAGCAGGAATTATTTGGACAAAACCATGAACGTAAGGTAGGTGTAAAAAGAGATGAAAGCTTTGAAATGTTTGCACACAATGAAAGTTCTTTCAGTATTATGTTCCTACCTGCAAGTTCCATCAAAGTTGTTTATGAATTGTGTGACAGAACACCATGCTGATGTGACTAGAGTGAAGTCAATTGTTTATTTAATACACTTTGGGCCCAGTATGTCACCAGGTTGTTCAGAGAAGATGCCAAGATATTTGTTTCCAACAAACTGGGTGAGGGGAACACTGATAATGTGAGTTTGGTCCCCCATGTGCCAATCTGGCATGGCCCAGGTGCTGAATTTTAAGTTCAGTAAATTTGAACCTCTTTTCTGGCCTAATGTCCATGTTTATTGTCCAGGCCACTTGGACAATAATAAAGAATTCTTAGAAAACATGTATGTGAAGGAAGAAGGAAAATGTTGGAAAGTTGAGAATGTCATAAACTTGGATTTTTTGGTTGGCGGAGATCATCTGCCTTTCCCCCATCAGCACAGCCTTTGTTTTCTTCTCTATTCTACAGTCTTCCAGTACCGTCTCGTGCTTCATGCTGGTGCTGTGCACTTACAGTACTTTTGGGCATCTCCACATGAAGGTTACCAGTTCTATCTCTTGGAACCAGAACGTCCCTGCTCCTCTTACATTATTATTTCTCTTCTGTGTGCATTCAAGTTCCCAGAAAAATAAAATGGGTGGAGAGCAGAGAGTTTATTTTTATGATGAGATCAACAGACCCAAAGACAGCCGGCTGCTTTCCTACTAGATGCTGGGGCATTATGTGTCTTCCCATATCCACCTGTTTGGTACCATGATCATACAGTTTTAGCCTGACTTCCTACATGTGAGGGCTTCCAACACAGGTGAAAAATTTTCTCAAGTAATTCTGAATAGTTCTAGGGAATGATTCCAGCATATCACAGTAAGTGCCTCTAACTGGTTTCTCTTTTTTTCTTTTCTACAGTATAATCTCTTTATGGTAGAATCTCAGTTTAATTACCCAAAAGAGCCAGAAGCTGTCACCTTTGAGACTCCCTTTGGGAAGTTTGGCATTTTTACTTGCTTTGACATCCTTTTCTATGAACCTGCCATCGTCCTTGTGAGCGAGATGCAGGTGGACACTGTGCTCTTCCCGACAGCTTGGATGAATGTCCTGCCTTTTCTGACTGCAGTGGAGTTTCATTCTGCCTGGGCTATGGGCATGCGTGTCAACTTCTTAGCTGCTAATACTCACAAAACCAGCTTGGCAATGACAGGTGATTTAACTCTCACTCTGTCTTAAAAATCTTTATAGCCATGAACCTATGTGTCCTGTTCTACAAGGTAATTTTGCAGAGGAGTATAATGTGTTTATCTGGAAGTCTAGTCACCAAATTTTAAACCTGACAAATCCGATCCCTGTTGTTGCCATACAAGGCACAGCAAAACTTGTAGTGTTTTCTTTGCCCTAGCTTCTTAGGATTTTCCTTTCTTTCTTTTAATGGCTCTAAATAAGTAATAAGTTACTGCCTCTTGTACCCAAATAGAAATGTTGACACTTAGGCTCTTTTCCTCTCCATTTCTAAGTCTGTGATTGAATGCTAAACTGTAAATATAAGCTGCATACATGGCTACCTTTATTCTGGTCAAATGAAAGACTTATTTGTAGCTGTATTTAACATGATCATAGAAAAGCATTTAAAAAAAAGGATTTTCAGAGCTGTTGCAGTAACACTGCTAAGAAGTGTACATTTTCATTTTAGAATGTAAGACTAATTTTTTAGATCTTAGTTTATGGGATAGTACATTTTGGTTAGATTAGTATCTTCACTGCACTGTATAACCACAGTATTACCTTTGGGCTTCTCCTTTGGGCTTGACAGGCTTCTGCTTGTTGTCCATTTTTTGTGGCTCTTTAGCAGTGATGCGTATGACAAATCTTTGATTTCCCTTGGTTGCTTGATACTGATCAGATGGGATTCCCTGCACTGGGAGGAGTTCTCAGTCAGTTTAAATCAGGCTGGACAACTGCTCTCTCTTGTATTCAGCAGGACATGCCTGTGGTACTTGACTGTGTTGTGTTTTGGATTGTCTCAGTTGTAGATGATCCTTTCACATCAGTTAGCTGAGAATAAAGGAATTACCAAGAACTTAATTACATACAGGAGAAAAGAGAACTGAGGAAACCATAAATACAGTCATAACATAACAGAACATAACGCAACACAACACAACACAACATAACACAACATGACACAACACGACATAACATAACATAATATAACATAACATAACATAACATAACATAACATAACATAACATAACATAACATACATCCTCTGCCTTTGTCTGCATTAAGCAGACCTCATCCAAGGGAATAATTGCCATTCTTTGTCAAAGCACAAGCTCTGTATACTGAGTAGATAATGGTCGCCTTTAGTGAGACTAAAATTTCTTTTTAAGAATAGTTGATGAGCTAGCAGTAGGCACACTTAAAAGGCAATATGATTTTATTAATTCTTCTTGGACTTACTATTGTATTCTCCTCAGGGAGTGGTATTTATGCACCAGATGGAGCCAGGACGTACTCCTACAATATGAAAACTGAAGATGGTCACCTCCTTGTTGCTGAACTAGATGTGCACCCTCGTCTTTCTCCTGCCTCCCCACCTGCAGTCAACTGGAGCTCATATGCTTTGAATGTTGAAAGATTCTCCCAAAATGACCATGATTTCACAGGAATCATCTTTCATGATAAATTCACTTTCACTGAGCTCACTAAGCCAGGGGGAAATCTCACTGTCTGCCAAAAAGACCTCTGCTGTCACTTGAGCTACAAGATGGCAGGGAAACGAGATGATGAAGTTTATGTGCTGGGTGCTTTTGATGGGCTTCATGTTGTTGAAGGACAGTACTATCTGCAGGTAATTCTTTGGAGGGGGTTACTTGCTTTAGGAAGCTTCTTTACAGAGAGAAACTTTCAGCTCTGTGGCGGAAAAAGAAAGATGATTCTCTCGTATGCTGGAGTCCTGGTATCATATTTTTTAGCAATGGAAAGGAGTTGCTAAAATATCCAAGCCTACTTACATTTAAATGCAACAAAGACAGTAGAGAGGTCTCTAAACTTCTTTTAAATTCCCAGAGCACACTCACTATTTTTTTGGGTGTGCAATATTGGCTAAATTTAGGTCCTCCTCTATGACTCTCTGCAGAAAGTATTATGAATCTCCTCTGTATCACAGAATCACAGAATAGTTACATCTGGAAGGGACCTCTGGAGATCATCTATGCCAACCTCCCTGCCAAGGCAGGGTCCCTTAGAGCTGGTTACACAGGAATGTGTCTCAGGGGTTTTGAATGTCTCCAGAGAGGGAGAGTCCATGACTTCCCTGGGCACCCTGTTCCAGTGCTTTGCCACCCTCAACATAAAGAATTTCTCCCTCCTATTGTGGTGAAATTTCCTGTTTTAGTTTATGGCCATTGCTCCTCGTCCTGTCACTGTGCACCTCTGAAAAGAGCCTGGCACCATCCTCTCAGCATCTGTCTTTGATACATTTATGTGCATTAATAAGATCCTCTCTTAGTCTTCTCTTCTCTAGACTAAACAGACCCATCTTGCACAGACTCTCCTATAAGGGAGGTGCTCTGGACCCTTAGTCATCTTTGTGACCCTCCACTGGACCCTCTCCAGTAGCTCCTTGTCTTTTTTGTACTGAGGAGCCTGGAACTGGACACACTACTCCAGATGTGGCCTCACTGTATCTTCCTCAAAGAGTTGCTGTTAAAAATCAGTTGATTGTAACTATCTTTATGAGATAATTTAAGGTCACAGAGATGTTAATTTTTTGTCATTATCCAAATCATAGCAATGAAGTTTACTGAAATGACATATGACTTTTACTGGAAATATCTGCTCCTCTTCTAATCAAATGTTTGGAAAGACAGTGAGTTACATCCTGGTTGAATTTGCTTAAAACCTTATTTGAAAACATTCTTTGCCTTCATAATTAAGTTATCATGCCAGCAGACTGTACTTCTTTTTTTAGTTACTTCTGTCTGTCAACACAGCCTTTGCATACCAGCTGGTGCAGACTCCAGGATATGGGGGGAGGTTTTAGCCAGCAAACAGCTCATCTAATGGATTTAAGAAGGTGGCTTGAATATATTCAGTTCTTGATGAACTTGCTTGTAAAATTTATTTCAGTGGTTGTGGAAGCTGGCAGATAGTCTCTACCAGTACTGAAAGTTCTAGAGAAGACAGGAATTTCTAGTCTTCCTTCTTCCCTCAGTATTTTTTCATTTTTTCAGAACATATTCCTTATTTCTCTGCTTATTTACATTTCAGCACAAAACTATATTTGTTGATGAATAATACTTCTGATTTTTGCAAATATGCTTCTGTCCCCCAGTATATGAGACAAATAGAAAAATTCCATCACCTATCAGCAAAACCAGCCAACATCTTTTGAATGACTCCTGAATAATGAGTGCTAGCCCTATTTCATATTTCCTCTTGAAGACCATAAATATTTATCAGCTGGATAATTAAGGACCATAGGGAAACACTCTGATTTCCATTTTCCTCTATGTGCTACAATTACTAATATAAAACAGTAAAAGGAGATGCTAACTTCATCACCTTGGCCTGTATTCACCAGGACTTGAACAGAGAATGTCAGATTCAGATTTCCCATGGACTACCATGTCATCTAATGAAGTATCATTACCAACATGTACAGATACCAGTAAGCAGACCTCAGTGTATATTTACACAATGTACCCATGAGGAGGACTTTGTTTCATTTGCCTAAAATTTCCATTCGCAAACTCATCTTAATAAGACACATGGGAAAGGAACCTTCAAATAAGAGAACTGTCAATAGGAAGAAATAGTGGAAGTGACAGGACTGGGCTTCAGAGATAAGGTACTCTGGCAGCATTTACATCAGAAACCATCTATTTGTAACTACTAAGGCAATGCAAGTCTGAAATAATTAGACCAAAGGGTGAAAAAATAAGTTACAGCTAAAAAGGAGTTGCCCAAAGATTATGAAAAAGATCCTGTGACTCTCACCTGCTCTGACACACGCTGGCTTTGATGACACAAGACTTTCCTATGAGAGTGTTTCTGTCTTGCTAAATATGTTGTTGTCTTCTCCTCCCTGTAGATATGCACGCTGCTCAAGTGCAAGAGCACTGATCTGGACACGTGTGGGCAGCCCGTGGAGTCGGCTCAGACCAAGTTTGAGATATTCTCCCTCAGCGGCACATTTGGCACCAACTATGTCTTTCCAGAAGTGTTGTACAGTGGGGTGCAGCTGGCCCCTGGGGAGTTTGAGGTAATGGGGCACCCTGGAGTTGTGTCATGCTAGGTCCTTTGCAGAATAGTCATTAAATAAACTGTCTTAGAACAGCCAAAGTGAACTTGCTCATAGCGAATAATCGATCTACTAAATACCTTTTAATTAAATCACTAGTTTCAGTAAGAGATATTGTCTGACGTACCTTCTTCCTGTTTTGTCACATTTTTCTGAACTCTTCATGTGTTCATATGGGTACTCTTCTAATCACATCCTTCTCTCACCCTTTTCAATCAGGTACTGAATGATGGGCGCTTGATAAGTAAGACAAAACCAACAAAACCAGTTGTTACTGTGACGCTTTTTGGACGGTGGTATGAAAAGGATCATCTGAAACAAGACCCACAGCCAACAGCCTTCCCATGATATTACCATAATTGAAGCTGTACACTGTTAATTTTATGTCCAAATGAGGTACAGCATCCTCTACTACAACAATTTCAATTATGTTTCTTATTTCCAGTGGCACAAGCTTCTCATCACTGTGTTTTGTTTAGTAATACTGCAACAATAGTATCTTATTACTACCATTTATTGAAAAGTATCTATTTCTGTATCATTAAATTACTAATATTTTATTAGTGCAAGACAGCAATTGTTTTTCTCTCTATGTTTGTTGGATTTTTATTTTTCTAACCCTTAGAAAACCTGCACTGTGGGCCAGAGTATATATTCTTGTTAAAATAGCATAGCATGTTTTCTAATTACAGATTAATATGGTACCAGTAAATAAAAGAGTGAAAGATGTGATTTGTGGCAGCTCAATACAAAAATGCTCAGTATTTCTTTGTCTCTGATGTACAACTACTTATGCTGACGTATGCAAGTCTGCTCTCTTGCCCAAATTAAACCCTTTTGTTTCCTGTGTTGCTTTGGCTTTATTGCCTTCATGCTATGGGTACATGTCATGTGAGACATGGCAGCACAGATTAGTGCATCATGGAAGCTGAACAAAGACTCCAATCAAAGAGCCCATCCTGAAATAAAACCTGCCACCACTTTTTGGTCAGAATATGGCATGAATCATCATTTCTTTTAAATCTCTGTTGAAGCAAGACTTAGAATTGAAACCTCAAATTATTCTGCTTCTCAGTTCTGAAAAACAGCTTGACAGCACCTCCTGTCTGCACTAGATGCTGTTCAGTGATGGAATTGTTTGCAACCAGTAAACAAGTCACTGAGTGACTTGGTACCACATAGCAGCTCCTCCCTCCTATCTTTATTTCTTTCTAGTCCTATAACTGCAACATATGTGAAATAAGCATTGTGCTTTGCTCCTTCCTGTTAATGCTGGGTGGTGCTGCCCTGTAGGTGAATTTGCTGTAGCGATTAGGGGATTTAGAACTCTACTTCAGATCAACTACCCCTGGTGAGAAGTCATTGTTCGCATCTTTGCTTCCGCTTCTCTCCCAGTGACCTGTGTTTTGTTGCTGCTGCTGGACCCTTGTGACCTTCTTTCAGCACATCAGCGTATAAACTTGTGCCTGTTCTGTGGCTGTGTCCTTAAGACTGGTTCAAGACTTCTGTCAGTCTAATTTCTCCTTCCTTGTCTCCACACTGGTGCCATTTCTGGTCTCACCATGATGTTCTCAAGGTCCTCAGTCCCATGTATTTCTGTTATGGAGCCGGTGAGACACTGGGAGTGCAAATACTCTCTAAACTCCAGCACTGATTACCACTGCTGTGCATCATGTGACCTTTTTTGTTTCAAAATGTAAATAAATACTCACATGTGACATTACCTAGTCTCATGTCTCATAAACATAATGACATGTTTATCAAAAGCCCCGGACAATGTACTCTGACTCATGAAGACTCAACATCATTGCTGCTAGAGCCACGCTGTCTTGAAACCTAGTTCACTGCTGGAGTCAGTAACTGTCTGACCACAGACTGGTCTCAGTCCAGCAGGGGTATATTCAGTGTGATCCTCTTTCTGTGGGTACAAACTTACTGCAGACATTATACTTGTCTCCTGGGAACCTGGTGGGTGATACCAAAACTCTCTTCCAGGGAAAGGATCTGGATTTAGGGGAAGCTATGGCATCCGGGAAGGTCTCATCTTGGAGAAGGAATTCAGCAGGAGTTGTACAGCCAGTCTCAGAACTGAGAGGCAGCTTCTTCAGGTTTGTTCACTGCTGATGCCAATCCGCCGGATAAGGGAATGTGTGTACAAGTAGCATATATCCCAACCCTGAATCTGGTGAGTATTTTGAATCCAGGATTTAGTTCAAGGTCATTGGTTTTTAGTTAAGGTATATTTGGACGTTGAGTATTTTCATATAGTAGACTGGCATAAGCCATCATGGCACTAAATTCTTTTCACTACAAAGATTGCATAACACTTACCATTGTGAAATTGTTATTGTGTAAAATGAGTCAAGCACACAGAAAGTAACCCTGTGAAGTCCACCCATTATCCACATACCAACTTGCTCCATATAAAGACAAGGCTGTGTGTAGCCACAGATAACAATAAAGACTTCTTTGTGAGCAGTGCAGCAAAAAACCATTTCAGTACCCAACGGCTGAGTCAGAACCAAAGAAGGTAAGAAACTTGGGTAAACAAATACAAGCAATTTTTGTGTACATGCAGCTTTAGCTTCAATATTTCTTCTGGAGTTATCTGCAGACATAAGAAAACAGGTTGCAATAGGCAAAATTTAAAAATTGTGGCTCCTATTCGTGATGCTCTTCCAACAGAGACCTTTGGGGATCAGAGATCTTCGGAGCTCAGTGGGCGTGCTGATGAGTTTGCTCAGACAATCAGCTGCCTGACAGCCCCCAAAGATGTGCAGCAACCCCCAAACACCCTGAAACTCTGAGCTGGTTCTGTGCTGAGTTGAGGTGGCGCAGGTAGTGCCCATGCTGGAGGCTGACTACCTGCCTCCCACAGCCATACCTGCACCCCACATCCTCAGGTTTGGGCAGGAATGTGTCCATGATGGTCTCTGATTTCCTGAACTTGCTTTCCTGCTGTGGCCCAGGCTTGCCTTGAACTGTGTTATTACAGCAATGCTATGCCTAAACTTTTCGTAAATCTGGCAAGTGACATGTTTCTTCAGCTGTAGCACAGTGGTGACTTCTTAGTGAACTTCCCTGCCAGGGGTGATATGTGGAATTGCTCAATGTCAGCTGCTCTCTTACCTTTGACATTGTAAGACTTTCCAGGCAGGATGACTGCATTTCCCGGTATCTGCAGGCTTTCTGCCACCCTGGGGAATTCCTAGATTTTACGCAAGATTTACCCTTTTAAAGCCCAGTCTTTCCTTGCCCGCGGCCTCCTCTTGGGCGACTTCCAGGCTTCGGACTTGGAGCTTCCTAAAGCTTGTGCCTCTGCTATGCTTTTGTTGCTGTCTGCTCTGGAGGCCTGTAAACTGGAAACCTGTCACAGCTGTCTATGAGCAGAACATAGTCTTAGAATCACAGAACTCCTGAAGTGTTGGTTTCTCTTGAGGAAGCTTTGGTGCTGATGGAGAGAAATCAGTCTTTTGGATGACATTACATAGTGAAGAGGAAGATTTTTTTTCAGGATGAAGATTTTCTTAGGTTTCTTGCTAGATGGTAAATGATGAACCAGGTTATGTTGCCACGGAAATACTGCAGCTTCTAGGGATTTTCTAGGCATTACATGAAACTATAGTAGTAATATTGTATTTAGAAAAGACAATGCTAAAAATTGCTTTCCATGAGAAAAGAAAAAAAAACAACACCCCTTTTCCATGAGTAATTTAAAATTGATTATGGTGCAAAATCTTCCTTTGGAAAGGACAATAGTAAGGCAAAAATCTGTGTTTAATTCTTTCTCACAAAGCAAGCAAGTATGTTAGCTCTAGGCAGAGAGATCAGCACAGTCCAAGGGATAGTTTGCAGTGTGAGCATGGAGGGCACTCTCAAGGCACCCACTACAACTATAAAAAGCTACTGGCCAAAAGCAAGAGGTAGGACCACATGTCTCATAAGCCTCGATGAATCATCTGAAGCATGACAGCTGTAGCTCACACAGGTGACCTGCCTTCAGCACTGGCTGAAGTCTTAACCAATGGCAGCCATGTGCAGTAAGGTTATATGGAATAGTGTACCCTAACCAAGAGAATCTGGGATCATGCCAAGATGTGTTTAAAAGCCTGGAGAGAGATGTACAAATGAAGTGTGTAAGTGCTCTGCCAGTGCAGCCAGTCCCTTGTAGATTAGCATCGATTCCGACAAGATCTCTTAGCTTTTTGTCCTCATTTTATTTAAAACATTTCACATTGGAAACAAGATCCAATTCCTAGAAACATTCCTTTGACATTTTATTATAAATAACTGTCCTTATTGTTGGCAGAAATATACTGTGTCTTCTCAGATTACTCAACAGAGGACTATTTCCAAAGCAAACTTATTTGTCTTTACTCCTCCTGTTCCACTTTATATTCCACATGCCTCACCCAGGAGCTGCAAGGCACCAGCCATGCTCCCCTCCCGGCCTCTCCTGCGTGCAGGGATATTTGCACTCGTGGTCCTTCAGGCACTTGCCTCCGACACCTTCATTGCAGCCGTCTATGAGCATGCAGTCATCCTGCCAGACCCCACTGAGAAGCCTGTTTCTCCTGATGATGCTTTGGCCCTGATGAATAAAAATATGGATGTCTTGGAAGGGGCCATCAAGGAAGCCGCCCAGCAGGTACTAGGTGTATCATGAGGGTTGTTGATTACTGTTTTCTGCTCTCTCTGACTCTCCTGGTTATATGGAGATGGGTGAGTTTTTAACAGAACCTGTTGTGGCAGGGTGCCCACATCATTGTGACTCCTGAAGATGGCATCTACGGCTGGCGATTCACAAGAGAATCCATCTATCCCTACCTGGAGGATATCCCTGATCCAGTGGTGAATTGGATTCCCTGCACTGACCCCTCAAGGTGATTCCTTCTGTGGTGATTTATGTGGTTTCAAACTAGTTTCTCATGGAGTCATGAGCAGCTCCTAAATGCATAGGAACAGCTAATTTTTAAATCTGTTAAAAATCACAGATACTGTAGAAATCAGATACATAAGAAAGAATTCTTAATTAATTGATAATGGGAATATGCCAGGTTAAACACATTGAGACAGTCTTACTTTAAAACTTGTAAAAGGACAAAAATTAGGAAACTTCAGGCAAAAAAAATATTTTAAAAACATGTCAAACTTTATCAATTCAGATCACATGTGAAAATCTTCTGTAAGTATAAGCTAGTTTATTATCATGTCAGATACGCAGATCAGACTAGGTGATTGAGTCTGCAGCTCATATGGCTGAGGGATTTCTAAACCAAAATGCACAAAATATTTTTCTTGATCTGAAAGAAGTGTCTTTTGGAAATCCAGCCACTTGCACAGTCTGCTGTGTTACACAGCTTCTCTGAACGTGTGTCAGCAGGGGCCACCAAGAGGACCCAGTTTGTGTCTAAGCTAAGCTTTTATATTCTTTTCTGATGCTTTACAAAGGTAAATTTCAGGAGTCCTTAGCTCTGCAAATGTTGTGCCCAATTTTTGCTGCCTAAAACAAAGTGAAGATTATTAAAAAAGGCTAAAATTTCTTTTGAAATCAAGGCTTAGAGCTGCTTGAAAATTTAGTTTTAAGTTAGTTTAAATTTATGTCTGTATACTGATTTATTTTTCTGTTTGTTTTATGAAGGTCTCCATATCTTTGTATGCAAGTTAGCTGGGAATTCTATCTACACAGAAAATAGCATTGTTAAGGGTACAAGAAAGAACACAGGGAAACCATTTTTTAAAGATAAAAGAGACCATCAATTTAAAATGGTGCTATGAACAGAAACTATGATTTGAGCTATTCCTTTTTCTGCTTATAGGGGTGTGCAGTTAATGGAATAGTAATGCATTTCTTTTACATAGACACTTAAACTTCTAAAAGTTTTTTCTTCTTTCACTAAAATTACACTAGATTTGGTCCAGCAGCAGTGCAGGAACGACTCAGCTGCATGGCCAGGAATAACTCCATCTATGTGGTTGCAAACATCGGGGATAAGAAGCTGTGTAACTCCAGTGATCCCGGCTGCCCCAGTGATGGTCGCTACCAATACAATACGGATGTTGTCTTTGACCCAGAGGGGAAACTGGTGGCTCGTTACCACAAGGTAAGAAGGTGCTTCAGTATCATCCTGTAATTTATTATCAATATACTTTTCAGCTCTCTGTCACCAATTTCAGCTTGTTTATACAATAGGTTTACATTAATTGACTCCCAATCCAAGATCATTTGATGCAAGGATCTTATGGTGAGAAGTACTGGAAAGCAAGTGCTTGACCAATCAGACCTTATTTCCAGGAGCACCACAGCTTTAGAGAGCATACCGGCTGCCAAACACGTAAGGGCTACACTTATGACAGTAAATGGTAAAGAAGCAGTGATGGAGTTTTCCATACTCCATAAATGTTAGCTTGTCCTTGATATATTTTTAGCCAAGGTAGATAGTACTTTTGAAGGGACATCTTGGTGAAGTTTAGCATCTAATATTGCCTGGGCTTTGCTTCCAGGAGGTAGATGGGGCACAACTGTCTCATTTTGTAAGGGGAGATGGTCAGCTGGGTGGATGTAAACCAGCTGTGCCAGCCAGCTCAGGTACCTGGATTCCCAGCTTTGCTTTAAAGCCTATGTCAGATACAAAATAGCTCTCTGTAATCTTGCCTTTTTTCTTTTTAGTTTCTAATATGCCATTTTTTTCACCTGCAGTACAACCTGTTTAGAGGTGAAACTCAGTTTAATTACCCAAAAGAACCAGAAGCTGTCACCTTTGAGACTCCCTTTGGGAAGTTTGGCATTTTTACTTGCTTTGACATCCTTTTCCGTGAGCCTGCCGTAGACCTTGTGAGCGAGATGCAGGTGGACACTGTGCTCTTCCCGACAGCTTGGATGAATGTCCTGCCTTTTCTGACTGCAGTGGAGTTTCATTCTGCCTGGGCTATGGGCATGCGTGTCAATTTACTTTCAGCAAATACTCACAACATCAACTTTGCAATGACAGGTGAGTTGCACTCAGGGAAGGGAAATTGTCCTCAGATTGAGAAGCAGAAATGTTTTAGATATAGCGAAGTCTCTAGAAAATGGTATTTCAATCAGACTAGAAAACTTCATCATGTGCTACGGAATGTGAAACACCTTCACGCAAGAAAATGCTGGATGTACTGTAAAAGGCAATATTAGAAAGCCCATGACATTAAATTTTGATACTTGAGAAGTGAAATTTTATTTCAAAAACAGCACTCAATTTCACTTAAATTTTCATTCTCTCATTTAGAAGCAGCATTTTTTGTTTAAATTTCAATTGACAGTTAAATGGAGAAAAATGTTTTAATTAGAACTTAATAATGCAAACCCCAAAGGAGGATTCTTTTTGTATATTTGAAAAAAACATTTTCAGGTTTTTGTGGCTGCTGAAGAATTAGAGATATCTGTGTTTTGCTTTGCTCTGGATAGATACTTCATGTCTTTTTTCCCCTGTAAACTGAGAAAATGTTGTAGCTGCATCTGTAGCTCTCCCCTGAAGCCTAAGTGAAAACTGCCAAGAAACATTTTTGCCTGCCCTAATAGACTGAGCTACGTTTAGGCCACAGCTCTGAGTTTCATCCAGTTAAATATAACTATCCCCATGGTTTCCTTCTTTGTCAAATATGTCACTCTTAGAGCTCTGATTTATATTTAAATGAGCTTAAATTTTAACACTATGATGGGTATTTTAGCAGTTCTGTGCTTTAAAATTCTTCCCAAATTCTGTGTAAGGTATTGACTGAAAATAATATCACTAAAAAACGATGCCTGTGTGGCATGGGGAGCAACTGGTCCCCCTGCTGAGCCATGCTCTGGGATCCTGGCTAACAGAGGGCTGGTGATTGTCTTCGGCAGGCAGTGGGCTGTTCACACCAGAAGGACCTGCTGCCTACCATTATGACAGTGGGACCGAGGAGGGATGTCTCCTGATAGCAGAGTTGAGTGCACGCCCCCGTCTGTCCCCCACCTACCCTCCTGCTGTCAACTGGAGTTTGCATGCCACAAGCATCAAGAAATTTCCAGGAGAAAATGACACTTTTTCAGGATTTGTCCGGCGGGATATATTCACTTTCAATGAACTCAGGCAGAAAGCTGGAAATTACACTGTTTGCCAAGGGGACCTCTGCTGTCATCTGATCTATCAGATGTCAGAAAAGAGAAAAAACGAACTTTATGTCCTGGGTGCATTTGATGGGCTTCATGGTTCTCTCATAAAATACCATTGGCAGGTAATTGTATTTTTAGTGGTGAGTGCAGCTACATCCCAACCACCCCAAAACACTTGTCCATTACTGCATACTGAGAACTTTTCTTATTCTTATATCCAGCTCTTGATTGTTGAAAGCTTAGTGGTATTTTGCCTTTCTGTATCCTCCTTCCTGTAGATATGCACGCTGCTCAAGTGCAAGAGCGCTGACCTGGACACGTGTGGGCAGCCCGTGGAGGTGGCTCAGACCAAGTTTGAGATGTTCTCCCTCAGTGGCACATTTGGCACCAGCTATGTCTTTCCAGAAGTGTTGTACAGCGGAGTGCATCTGGCCCCTGGGGAGTTTGAGGTAATGGGGCACCCTGGAGCCCTTTGATACATAACTTTCCATGTCGTGGTGCTGAAAACTGTTAGCACAGTCCCATCCAAAAACCACTGTTGCTGGTTCTGAAGACCATAATTCAAGGGGACAGATTTAAACAGGTGGATTGATTTAATCCATACTGATGAGAACATATCAATGCTGAGGTTAAGAATCTCTTGAGTGTTTTCTCTAGCAAATATGCCTTCCCACTTCAGATCCCAAATCTATAAACAAAAGCTTTCAAGGACTATTTTCTACAAGTTTCTGCTGATGGGCATTTTAGGAGACAAGGAAATCAAATACTCTGAGAAATTATCCAAACCAGAAAAATTACTTAGGAGTATCATGAGTAAGAGCAGAGACCCTATGCAGTTACAAATGTTAAAAGTGAGTTTTGAGGGGGTTGTAGGGTTTGGTTTTTTTTATTTTGAACTTACAAGAGACAATGAAGACAGTGAAGAAGATCTGAAAAGTTTTAGGGGAAACAACGGTAGGTTTTTTTTCGAAGTAGGGAACTGAAAAGCATTGTTTATCCTGCATACTAGTTTTTGAATGTGACTTCTGTAAAGATATACTCATTAAATAATTTATTGATATGCTAGAAGATGGTCATAGTCTAACTTAAAAACCATATGTTGTATTTTCTTAACAAATACATGTTTGTTTTTTGTCACAGAGGCTCTTAAAAAGTTACAGGTGTTCAGTGTGTGAACAACAGTGATTTCAAATTAATATGTAAAAACATAACTAAAAAAAGCTATATATGACCATTAGCTTGACATTTTCTACTTCCATCTGAAAATTGTTTTGGGGTCTACAAATCAAAAAGTATTTCAAATATGTCCTGGATATGAATATAATCTTCATTGCCTTGTATGAGTATAATGAGAACCTAAGAAATCAGTTATTCTTGCTCTCACCTTCTCATGAGGTGGAGAAAATGATTTTTTTTTTTCCAGAGATAGAGGAAAGTTTAAAGACCACCAAATCCAAGGAAATGTGAGAAGGCTATAATGGGAAGGCTATGGCAGTGCTAGAGAGAATTCTGGTTTCATTCTCATGATTGTTTTCAAAAGTTCTGCATCAAAATATTCAGCATCCAAAGTCTACTCTTTCTGTACTGTGCAATATTGCAACTCTGTTAGTGGACACTCTGTGTCATTCTTTCTTGTTTTAATTAGGTTCTACATGACGGGCGTTTGAAAAATAAACATGGCACATCAAAACCGCTCATAACAGCGACCCTTTTTGGAAGACTTTATGAGAAGGACCCACCACATCCTCTGCGAACCTCCCCATAACATAACTCCTTATGTATTACACAATCACCATAGACAGGAGGGGATTTTCCTCATGAGCTATAGCAGTTATCCTATATAGTTCCTGTTCTGGAATCTTGTACTTCTACTCAGCAGCTGTGGCGTTTGGGTTTATTTAGGAGAAAGTGATGACTCTGTTGTGTGTACCTTTTTAACAGTGCTTGAGCCAGTGCAATTATTTTTTAGTATGAGTGCTCTGTCACATGAAACTTTTAATTAGAAATTTTGTTTTCCCCAAGATATCATGTAGATTGCTAGGACAACAATAAAAAGAAGACTGTTACCAAAGTGCATGAAATGTAGTTTGTCATTTTATTGCAGAACAAATTTTCTCTAAGGAAGCCCTTCCGTCCCTTTCACCCCTCCCTGTTTTTCACACAGTACAATCACTAAGTGTATGTTTCTCAGCCTTACACCCCAATCAACAGGCCTCCTTGATACTCAATGAGCCTTGGCCCCCTTCTGACCAGGGCACTGCACAATAAAGAGAAAACCAGATTTGAAATTATTTTAGATGCAATCTTAGAAAGTGGTCCCACACAACCCACACAGGTGCTGAGTCTGGCTGAAGTCATAAAGCATCTCCAGTTCTGCAGTCCCTCTGAGCTTGCCCCTCTTTGTGCATGACAGGTGGGTATTGGGTCCAATGCATTTCAGATCAGACTCACCATATAAACATAGTGCTCCAACACTGTCTCCTGGGTATTTGGATAATTTCTTCAAAACTGTTAAGATATGAAATAGGCAATCTTTTAGTACCTGAAACACATTTTACCACATAGTGTGTGAAATAGCCATTATTTGAGACTTCTAGCAGTATGTCAAATGTGACAGCCCTGGACCTGATTTCTGTCTGTCATGTTCTGAAGCAAATGAGCCTTGTTCATGTCAAATATGCCATGAAGTAGTCCTGGCCTCCATGCATACCCATAGTATTTTGCATCTACTGCCATTCATATTGATGGTTTACAGCCTGCACCATGCTTAACACTGATCTGCACTAAATGTCACACATAAGAAACACTATGTGGCTTCGATCCCATGCACACTAACACATGTTATCCAGAAGCTGTTGAAAGCACATGATTTCTGTTTTTCTGTGTGCTGCAGCTTCTCAGCATGCAATATTGGAGGTTCTTTCCAGTAATTGTTTCATCCTGGAAACAAAGCAGTCGAGTTTGTACTCAGGGGAGGGACTGTACCACTTGGGAGCAGTTACTCAAGGCAGAGATTTGAAGTCATGCTTGCTGGTGCCTTATTCATCACCTCACCCTTTTCTCACCTGACTTGTGGTGGTAATCCAGAATAATCTTCCATCAACCAGAGCAGATTTTGGTTGAGTGGTTATGACTGACCTGTGACAACCTTAATCCCACGTCACTGTTGCGTGTGTAGTGCATATGGTGTCTAGAATTTCAAGACATAGATGGCCATGGTGAAGGGTGGGAGCTGATCTTGCTCCAAATCCACTCTGAGACACTGCAGGAGCCCCTTGCCTTGTCCATAATGGGCAACAGTTTGGGAAAGGCAAATGAGACTGATCAGGCTGCTTGTGAAGGTCTGCAGTGTCATCCTGTTGACTACATGGGTGCGTTGGTTGGCAGTGGGGTTGGCACAGTCAGGCACATACCATGGAAAGCACCTTCACAGCAGAGCAGCCAGGAGCTTCTCCATGGAGTTGCTCCCCTTGGCTGTTCTTCCACATCCATCTTCAGTGCTGCTCACTCAGCCCTCTGCACTTGTAAGGTTCAAGGAAACTCTCTGAGAAAGGCAAGAGCTACCCTGACCCATAAATTGTGGTACTGAAAAGCATCCTTAAACAGTTTTTAACATGAAAACATAATTCACTCAGCTCCCCCAGCACCCTCCTTTTTTGCTCACTGCCTCTGATGCCTTTCTGTTCTAGGCTTGGTGATTCCTTGAGACAGCTCAGGCCTTGGCTCCAGTGGGTAGGTCTGGAAGAAAGACCTCCCTTCTGGCAAAATACTTGACCTAGAATTATTCATGTGGAAAAGTTAACCAAAACTAAACCCAAACCCAAAACAAACAAAGAGGAACTGCTACTGGAGTACCATGTGAAAACAATTTGTTTTTTGTTTTCACAACCAAGGCATTTTATTAAAACCTTTTTCACTGTTTGGCATCAATAGGTGGTTTACATTCTAATCCACAAAAAAATCCACAGTGATGAATCTGTTTGTATTTTAGAAAGAAATACCTCACAGAATAATCAGTAACACTTGAAACAAATAAACTAAAGTCATAGTAGCCAAAGAGCAGCTTCAGTTGGTTAGAGCATGGTGTTAAAAACACCAAGGTTGTGTTTTCTAGAGATTACAAGAATGTGTTTTATATGCTGAAAAGGGACCATTTAGTTACAGGCTTTGAGTTCTCTAAGGAAAATGCATTGGGGTTTGTTTCAGGCAAAACTTTCTTGTCAAATTTATGGATGATTTTGGAAAAATCTAAACTTTATTCCGTAACATTCATGAAAATCTTTGACAAAATATAATGACAAGCAGTTTCTACTAAGTTGAGCAAAGAAAGTATAGTGACCTCTAGACCTAGGCAAATGCTATGTTAGTTACAGACTCTTTAGGATACACTCTACCATACCTTTTAGCAATCTTTCTAAGTTTATGACATAGCATTTATTCCCATGCTGACTAAATGCAGCTATATAATACCTAAAGCTCTGTCCTTTTTTCATTTTGTCTCCACTAAGAGCCAGAAATCTTGACTTAATGCTCTCTTCATTGAGGTCCAACAGAGTCAAATAGGGACAGTGAATCTGCTATAGTATCACTAAAATCAGTGATGGTACAACAGTTTGCATCTACTGATTGTGCATCTGCAAAAACAGAGATGTTCTGAATTTAGCTGTGAATTCAAACAACCATAATCTGTGTTTTTTCACTGTGCCCTGCATAGAGGCTGTCACACCACTCGACAGGGTTTGGTTGTAACTGGAAGTCATAAACTCTGCCCAGGAGGATCCACAGACAGTGACTGATATAGCCCTCACTTTGGCAAAAATTAGGTGCACTGATCCTGTAAAATTCCCAGCATCTTAGTTTGTCACCCAGCTGACAAAATGTACAAAAATTCATGAAAAATATACAAACTCCCTGACTTGGTTAGTAGCTGTTTCCTCCAATTTTCTCAGACATGTTCTTATGCTGAGTTGGCTGCAACAGCTAACATAAACAAATGCTGAAAATACACTATAATTCATTTATGGGAATGTATTTTTAAAAAGAAAAATTATTCTTGGCTACAAAGAAATCAAATATATTGGACACTGTGATATAAAACAGAAGAGCAAACTGTGAAAAGGAGGGCAGTAATAGATAATGATGTACTTCCTGGTAGTTAAGCTGAAAGACAGATAGCTTTTGGAAAGTGTAAGTAAAAATACATGTGCGCTGGCTTTCATAACTTGTGTCAAGAGTATCACACAGCTATATGTATGAGATTGATCAGTCATCATTACCTAACAACAGGCTTAAACAGTTTCTTTGTTGAAGAGTTTCTGAGTCAATCTTTAATTTTACACTAAGCCTTTTAGATTGTTTATTCATGGCAACATTAATCTCTGTTTGCAGGATCTCTTCCAAATCCAGCATTAGACTAAACAAAACCAGAAACCTCTTGCGCTGGAGGGTTGTGCAACACTTAATGTAACCACTCTTATGTTTTGCCAAGTCTTACAATGCTGGTTGTTTTCTATTGAGTCTTTTCTTGCAGATCATTGCCCCTTCTGTCACCCAGGATGTGACCTATATTCCTCCTTGATTTGCCAAGGCTCATCACCGGCTAATATCTAGATGTCTTACAAACATTTGCAATGTGGATGGCAGAAGCAGTAACAATGCAGAAAAGAATAAAACAGACAACAGGGGGTGAAAAAAGGAAGGTGGGAGAGGAAAAGAGAGAGAGATTTACTTTCTCTTCACCAGTACTCACCTGCATGAACAAAAAGTTACACAAGCTGGCAGGGGGACATGTAACTAAACCTCCTGTTGCTACCATCTGTTCTCCCTCAGTGTCATGATTGGACAGGTGGTAGCTAGCAAACAAGAATTTGATAACAAGTAATAAATCAAATTCAAATCAATTTCAATGTGCCCTTACCTCTTCTTTGGTGATCCAGTATTCAATTGATATGCAGCACCTACTAAGAAGATAAATGAAGCTTTTCTGGTGGAAAAAAATGGGCTGCTCAGGCATGTCTTCCTGAGATTGAGCAGCAGAGGGTAGGCACGAAAAGATAGTACCTCTGACACTGGCAATTTCTGCACTAGTTGAGTTACTGTTTCTGAAGTGACATGATACCGGTGATGTTCATGCACAGCATTGCTGCTTCCTGTTGCAGGAAACAACTGTGGAAGCAAAAGATGCTCACTTAAAAATGGCTTACAGTGCAGACTGGAATCCGCAGTCTGTTGGGCTTGCAAATGGTCTATTAGAAACAGTCAAATTTGTTCAGTATTTCTATGAAAACTGTATGTGTCTATTGTAGTCAAATTCAGCATTTGTGAAAGGCAACAGAGAACAGTCTGAGAATGGAGGCTGCAGGAAATTGCTTCTTGACCTATAAACTATTATTAGCTAGCAATTTTAGGACTCAGTGGCTTCCAGTAGAGTAGTCGCACTTCCAGATCAGAATGCAACACTTCAAGACTTTAATTTCATCATTCTTTCTTCATTCCTTCTTGTTCAGCCTCATGTTCTCTTCTGTCACATTGCCAGTGCCATACTTTATTAACTCCCAAGCCCAAATTCTCAGGAAGAACTTGCAAACTGAGATGTTCAGGTCCCACTAAGGGCTCAGAGAAACCTCAGGGGAACAAAAGCTGAAAGACCTGGCTCTCCACCAGTACAGCCCACCAACTGATGCCCACAAACTGACCCAAAGTGGGTCAGTTCTCCTTACTGGGATTACTTCTCTTCTAGAGGGATGGTCCCTCTTGTATTCCACAGCAATACTAAATTTCTTATTGTTTGACAATGCTGGATGCCATCAACGAGCTGCAGATATAGTTCCCTGGTATGGTAAAAGGTATATAAATGGGAAAGCAACAGCTCTTAAGTCCCTGCTACAAAACATATAAACACTAGAGTATCACAAATAACTGACTAGCAGATTTTTTCATTAGTAGGAAACAATATCTTTTTAATCAGTCTTGTTCTCAAATACTGACAAAGTATTATTCATTGAGGGCTTTTTTTAAAATATCCAGTCAGGGATAGACAAATCAAATTTTTAAAGATAAATGAAATTGTTAAAGTTTGGTAATGATACACAAAATGGAAAGGAGGGAGCAAAACATTGAAAAATCTTAAAAACAGTTCAGTGCTAGTAGGTCCATCTGTACCTTGAACAGAATTAACATTTATCTTTATTTTGCATGCTTCTTTCCATGAGCCTCTCTTTAACTTATTTCAAATGGATTCATCTTTGCATAAGTTAGTAACGTGTCAGAAGATTTATTACATACTTATCTTTTCTGAATACTTAAGATCTACGTCATCCTGTTGATGAGATTTTTCCAGCAGGCTGCAAACCAGTCAGACCAAGCATGCAGCCACTCAGTTGGGAGATTCACATCGGATGAGTCACTGCCGTGCTGCATCCATAGGCTGTGCTGGTTCATGATGAGGAAATAACTCCTGAGCAGGTACTGTCTCCGTGTTATGCAGTCCGAAATAAGGTGAGCTGCTAATACGCTAGTCTGTGATATTACTTTGTTTCAAAGATGAATCTACTATGGTTATGATTGAAGATAATAGTTGTTATTCTGCACAGATTACGGTGTTCTTTCTGTAACAAACAGCAATAGCACCAACAGCAACAGCACCAACAGCTACGAGCGTTTGGCAATAGCTGAGAGGATGATTTAAAAAGCCATTCATTTCCAACAGCTGGAAGAGAAACATAGCTAGGGGGCAAAACACTTTTCAGGCATAGCTATGAATTCAGGGTAAGGCTCTTTACTTTCTATGAAATTATTTGAGTGGCATGAGGATGTGGATTGGAATCATACCTGTTTAGTGCTCACCTCCTTCCTGTGTTTGCCTTCTTTTTGGAGTTGGTGTTCAGAGGTCAACAAATACAGACAAAGCAGTCACAGTCCCAAATTTATTCCCACTGGATTTTGGGTGCACAGAAGCACTGGAGAAGCACTGCTCTGCACCTGCACAGTGACCAGGGTGACTCGTTCGCCCTGCTGGGGCAAGAGGCAAGGGGCTGCTCCTGCCCATGGGAGACCTGGTACTGCTCTGATAGAGCAATGAAGGCAATGGACTGTGTTATGGCATTACTTAGCAGGGCTACCAAACTTGTAGAATCCCCCCACTCTGTGCAGATAGTTTCTTGACTTCATATGGATGTGTTTGCTTTGCTGCTAAAACATTATTTTCTTGGAATCTCTTTTTCCTCCGTGCATTTTCGAGATTTGTGTTTATGTAGAGATTTAGGTTCATAGTCCTCATCCTAAGCACTACACTTTATACGTCACTCTGTATAAACAGCTATTTTTATTTGGTAAGGAAAAGGGATGGTTTCCACTGAAAAGTAAAAATAAAAACCATGGGAAAAAAATCTAGAGGTCAATCATCTCATCCATTCTCTGTTAAATTCCTCTAGTATAAATCTGGACAAATTTCAGACTGGCTTCAGTGGAATTGCACCAGATTTGCAGAAATAGCATTCAAATAAGTAGTTAGCATATCTTCTTGTTTAACCCATATAATGAAATAATTATTTTGAACTAATAGTTTATTAGGAATTTGTGACTTTCTCCTAGGTTTCAAACACACCAATGGAAACTGAGGAAGAGAAACAGTTTTTAAAATTAACCATATGAAAATGAGAAATGTTCCTCTGTCTGATGGATACTGTAAAATTATCTTTTCTGCCAAATTACCAAACTGTATCCACAGAAATGCAACCTGAAATAATTACAGTAGAAATCAATGCTGCCCTGCCTTTTTCTTTAATGGTAACCATTCACATTTCTGATCCTTTTATTCTGTTCCTTGCCATTTCCAGTGTCCCTGCCACAGTCTTGCACAAGAATGATAGAATAAATTTTCAACACATTTTTCAAATGGGGTTGATGTCTAGCAAAAATGCTATTTTCATTCCCTTCTCTACTGTTTTCCATTTTAATTATTTTATGTTTTTAAAACAAACACACAAGAAGAGTAGAGAGCCCACAGTCTTCTAGACAGTGTGACAACATCTCTTTTTGTTTGTTTTCCAAAAATCTGAAAAGTGCTTATTGCAGAAATGTGGGGTTTTTTAGAATAGATAGCCACAACAACAATTTTGTAGAAGAGTTTTTACTTTGAATTATGATGCTGCTTTACAATGAGACAGACTCAAAAGTCTGTTAAACACTGACTATTTATAAGTGCTTCAAGGTCTCACAAAAATAAAGCTTGACATATTTCTCTTTGATATTATAAATAGCAAGTATGAGAACATTTTCATGATCCATATCATCATTAAGCTGCAAGAAAATGGCTTCAGCGTCTGCACCAACAGCGTGAAAACTTCTTTTGAAAGTGTTCCTTCTTGCTCTAAATTAGTTGATGTTTTGGCTGGCCTGTGGTTCAGTCCTTTCCAGTGTGCATGGGTCTTGCAGGACAAGCTGGTACTGAGATACTGAATGCCAAGTGCTATGCCTGTGGCTCTGTGTGTGGCAGAAGAGTGAAGGACATCTCCAGCAACAGCCTATACAGAGACTTTGTGCTGTGCACTCCAGCAGTTCTGGCCTCTTACCTGGAGGAGCACCTGATGGACCACATACCCATCCCATACTTGCTGTGAACAGTTGTGTTCACCAACCAGTTCCAGACCACTCTCCCTGCTATGCTTTGCAAAGTACATGGTAGGTGTTTTGCCACCCTTGGCCTCAAGAGGATTTTGGTAGGAGCAGGAAGGCTGGCCAGCTCCGCAGATGAGTTTTTACTTCTTTAGAGGTGAAATCAAGGTGAGAGCCCAGCCACACTGATAACAGAGACAAAATTCACCTTTAGTCACCAGGTCCCTTTCTCTGCATTTTTTCCTTTTAAAATAAATTCAATTACTTCAAAGCATATAGGCATTGCTGGTAGTCAGCTAGAGAGCAAGCATGACCTGTCCAAGGGACCTGCACTCAGACTGGCTGCCCTCAGATTTCTTATTTGTACTTGCCCTCCACCAGCAAATTCCAGTTTCAAGTGCACGGTGCAAACAGACAAGATATGATTGTCATACAGCCGGTATATCTGATAAACCCTGCAACATATTGTTTTGCATCATCAAGTTTTGACTCTTTATTTCATTTCCCTGAGGACTCCTAACCTTTCCAAAGTCTCCAGCAGGTCTGAAAACAAGAAGGTTGCCTCCTGGACAAATGTCACACGTGAGAGGAAGAATGACAAGTTGTACTTCCATTTTATTGTAAGCCAAAAACTGGAGGGAAACACTCCCTGATCAGGCTCACAGACTGGCCATGAGGGGAGGCAGAGCAAAACCCACACTCTATAGCTGTCTGCTGCCTGCCTGGGAAGACCTCCTCAGGGCAGGAGAAGAGTCCTTAGACCCAGGTGCCCCTCAAAGGTTTGCTGGTGGCCGCCAGGAAGCTGCCTCTGAAACAAACACTTGAAGCAGAGCTGCCTTTCCAGATTGTCCCTTTGAGTTTTGACCACTGTGTTGCTCAAAGGAGAGGGCATGGTGGGAGAGCAGTGTGTGCATAGCCTTTGACTAAATCCCCGTGATGAGCTGGCCACCAGACTTCTTAATTAGGATGAGTTCCGCACAGGGTAAGGCAACATGGATTTTACCTTCCTATAAAAGATTGTGTCAAGACAGTAATTACCAAGCCCTAAACCTTCGGCCCTCAAAGAGAAATGCCTGGCTGTAAGGAAGCACATGGCTATGTGTCTCAGAAGGGCAAGGGTCTCTTTCAGAGACCAGTATTGGGTACCTAAAATGTCTTTTTCACATTTCCCCAACTCTGAGAAACTGGACTTGACTCCTCTCCTCGACATATGCTCTCGATTCTCTCTGGTGGTTTCTCACTTAGCCTGATCATTGTTTCTGCACCTATTTTAGTTTAGAGTGGCCAGCTCTCTTCCTGTAATAAGGAGAATTTTGCAGTGCAATGTTCCAGTCTGTCTATGCATGCAGCCTCCAAAAAAAAAAAAAAAAAAAAAAGAAAGGAACTCTGTTGCTTGCACTAATTTTGATTTTTGTACACATAACACAGATAACCTATGTTGTCAGAATAGTTTGCAAGAAGTAGTATCTTAACCTACTCTGTTCCATGTGCCCCTGAGGCACCCAGCATAACTGGGCTTTGGCTGATGGTCACCAGTTTTTTATATGTAGTGGTATCTCTGTTTAAAAAGGCTTCATGGACCTTTGCGGAGCGAAAAATTGATGCTTCTCATCTGTGGCTCTGGTACAGCAAATAATAGGCGTTTACTTAAAACACTTTTTCCGTAGCTGTATCTTGCAAATAGCTGTTAACTGATGAGGCTATTAGATTCAACCTATTTGTTCAGTAAGCAGAACTAGGCTGGTAAATACACACAGTGTCACTGCTCACAATATGCCGTTTCAGGGAAATCTTACATACTGCTGTAACCTACCTATACTTATGTATTTTGCTATATTTTAGAAGCTTAGAGAAAGGAGACTACATGGTGTCTTTTATTCTTTGCTTAGATAATATTGGGCTGCTCACAATGTGACCATAAGGTTTAATCAAACAAGTAAACATACTTCAAATGAGTCCAATTTACCTATAAATAAGGCCCATTAAACAAGTGTGAGTGTTACAGCCATGGTTTTGTTCTCTAAGTGGGTGACAAAATAAACAGTTTGAGCTACTATTCACATCAACAGCTGCTCCTGAGTCAAACAGCCAAGTATGCTGTTCATCACACCAACATCCTCCAGCAACGCGCAGGGGTTTTTGGAGGTTGCTACACCAGTGGATTAAAAGCCTGTCTTCTCAAAATTTGTGTTACCCAGAACTATTACAACGGTGAAGAGGCTCAGCTGCCTTTTGAGGTGGTCTTTAAAAGGAAGGAGTGCCACTCAACCAGCAGAAAACAAATGAGCATCAAGAGCAGATTTCTACCCAGCATGAAGAGAGAAAGGTAGGAGAACAAATTTTTAAAAGTATGCTTCTTCATATTCCCATTTTATTAAATTTTAACTTTTGTAATTATATATGGAAGGGAAGCTATCTGCTTTCTTGTTGAAAATGTCTTCAGCATTTGAACAGTTTGTCATATGTGTTTTGATTTATTTTTTTTTTCCATTTCATGCAAGGCCACATACTCGATTTCAGTCTGCTCCACCCTTTGTCTGGAGTTTCCTCTTTCTGTTAAAAAAAAAATTCAAAAACATTCCCCTGAAAACATTACATCTTTTAAAGAAAGTTTTCAGGGGAGATCATATTTCTTTAGGCTAAATAGTTTCTCTATCAAAGAGCAGAGAAGTTATTAAACTTTTAAATCTTAAAGAAAACTAGAGATGGCATGTTCATTCTTTTTAATTGGCTTCATAGGGTGTTTTGTCATATTTTTTTAATTAATTTAACATATAAAATAAATGAAGTACAAAATCTATGTAACACATCTACAACCATGGGCTTAAAACTTTTATAATGATGCCCAATACATACAGTCAAACTGGTGTTTAATTCTTTCTACTGTGAAAATTGAAAATTTGTGCTAATAAGTATCCATCTGGCTGTGTTTTCTTTGTGCTGGTGTAAATGTGATGAAAGAAGGAATAACAGGCAGGAAAAGAAACATGAAGAGAATGACAAACAGTGATGGAAGAGGTATATGAAGTGATAGTTACAGTGAGGTGAAAAAGATCTGAAACAATGTTAAAGCAGAAAAAGGGGAAGCAAAACCCACCTCAATATAAATGAATATTTCCAGATTCCACATGTCCTGTACTTCTGAGAGTATGTTTGGATGCCCCTTGTCCTTGGCACTCAGGTGCCACTGCCTGTCCCTATTTGAAAAATCCCTCTGTGTAACATAGGGTGATAGTGGTAGCTGTCAGGGGTTTGCAAGCTAGAGTTTATCATCTATTTAGCTTTCACTGGCATGGTGTGTTTATAATAACATTTGTTTCAAAATGGGAAATTTTTGTTTTGTTACTCTCTGTCTAGAATAACTAGAGGCAGCAAAGCCCCAAAGCATGAGTTAAATTAGTCCTGGATGAATAGGCCTGTCAGTATTTTTCTGATTTAAACAACCATTTTATACTGTAATGATAGTGCTACTGAATAGCATATGCTAATGATCTTTATTTTCCAGCATAACGCTATCTTTCTGTTAATTAAAAGAAAAACAGATCCTTCAACAATGAATGTTGCTTGCCAAGTGCTTAAGTACTTTCATTAAATGCTTTTAGGAAAAGAGAGACTTGCAAAAGGGACATACTGCTGCATACACAAGAGAACAGCATTATATATGTGTCCTCAGATGCAAACTAAACCTGTGTTCAGAAAATGGTTCTCTCCATTTGTGCTTTGGTTAAAACCAGTATTAACAGAATAAATACTTGTTACAGTGCTGAACTACTAGCATTGAAAAAAAAAAAAAATTACAGCCCAACAGAAAAGACATTTGCTCACACAGCAGATAACGCTTCAGATTAGTCAGGTTCTTCCATTAGTCAGGTTCTTCCATTGTATTTTGGCAGCAAAAAGGCATAAAAGTTCTTTGCTCCTCTTAGATCTTTTACTTACCTCTCTATTCACAGCTAGAGCCTGCAAGAATTTTTCAGTAAAACCTGATCTGGTGAGTCAGTGCCATTTGCCTAAAAATCAAGGCTTGTGGAAACTTTTTGGTTTCACCAGGCTGGCTGCACAACGTTTATCTTTCATAAATAAAGAAATGCGAATTTCTTACACATCCAACCAAATTAAGGTGTTTACAACTGCCATTTTTTCCTCTCCCTGCAGCTCTTCTCACACAGAAAAGGAAAAAACAGTTGTAAATGTGCCTCAGCATTAGGAAAAAGAGTATCTGTTCTTCCTACCTGTGTGGATTTGAGACTCCAGTAAGGATGCCATTGTGCTGTGAATCCGTAAACGGCTCTTGCATAAGGAGCAACTGGTCAAACAGTATCCGTGTTTCCATGTATATCTTCATGGTTTGCATTATTCTGGCTACAGTGGTTGGAAATTTGACAGTTATCATCTCAATATCACATTTCAAGCAGCTCCATACGCCTACTAATTTCCTGATACTTTCGATGGCTACAGTAGACTTCCTGCTGGGATTCTTCATCATGCCTTGCAGTATGGTGCGCTCTGTTGAGCACTGCTGGTATTTTGGGAAGCTCTTCTGCAAGATCCACACGAGTATAGACATTATGCTGAGCACAGCTTCTATCTTCCATCTTTCCTTCATATCCATCGACCGTTACTATGCTGTGTGTGACCCTTTAAGATACAGATCAAAGATAAATACTTTTGTTATCGTGGTCATGGTGTTCATAAGTTGGACAGTCCCTGCTGCCTTTGCTTTTGGGATGATCTTTCTAGACCTGAACTTGAGAGGGGCAGAAGAGTTTTATAATCATGTCCATTGTGCAGGTGGATGCTTTCTCATTTTTAGTGAAACTTCTGGTGTTGTGGCCTCCATAGTATCTTTTTACATCCCTGGATTTGTTATGATGTACATCTATTGGAAAATATACTCTGTAGCCAAGAAACAGGCAAGATCTATTGATGCCATTAGCAAAAAAAAGGTGCAATTTGAAATGAAGAACCACATTTCATTATGCAAAGAAAGGAAAGCTGCTAAGACATTAGGCATAATAATGGGAGTTTTTCTCATCTGCTGGACTCCATTCTTCTTCTTTACAGCTACCAATCCATTTATGAATTATGTGATACCTCCTATTCTCATTGATGTTTTGGTTTGGTTTGGCTATTTAAATTCTACACTTAACCCAATTGTTTATGCATTTTTTTACATGTGGTTTCGCAAGGCATTAAAAATTATTCTATTTGGAAAAGTTTTTCAGCAGGACTCTTCCAGGACTCATTTGTTTTTAGATTAACGTGCTTTAAATGGTTGGATTCATGGCTTAGAACTTTTGACTGGAGGCTAAACTCACGAACGTAAGAGCTGAAGAGGAAGGAAACATCTATTTATTCACTCACTTACCAAATCCAGGTCAAGCAGATAAGCAATTGTTAAGCTTTACATCTTATTTCAATTCCATTAGGATTTGTATGCGATGTTTTGATTGTATCTATTTATTTTCAATGCACAAAAGAGCAAAACTTATGTTTAAAAAAATTTACAACAGATTATATCCATGGTCTTAGTCATTAAAAAAACTATTCTGATACAACAGATTAATTTCTTGAACAAGGTGTATTTGTATTATGATATTTGTGTTCATTTACTGTCCTCTAGAAAGAGTGGAAAAACCTTTCCCTTTGAATTTCTTGACATCTTTCATTAATAATCCAAAGCTCATTAAATTTTGTTCCTCACCTTCAATATGTGTGCAGAGCTCAAACTAGGCCAATAACCAGCCATACCAGCACAGAAATTTTCAGAAATAACTTTTTCCTCTAGTGTCCTATTACCTAAAGGTGGCACTTTCCCAAAGAGCCTCCTTGCCTTCTATTTAGAGAGAGGCTTCTCTAGCAGAGTGACTGTAATGAAATCCCAGGTTACTTTCTCTCAAATTAATTTCTTAAGAAACCAGATCCACAGGTAACTTAGACAATGGGAATTTCATGGCCCACTTCTAGATGTCTCAACTTCTTATTTCCCATGTGTATAGGAAAAGTGAATTTCCTTAAACATAGAGTACTCATAGCATACTGACTAAAAGGTATCTGTCAGTTAGAGAGATATCACTGAAAACAGCATGCCCTTTTATATCCTTTGGTCTTCCTCAGTTACCAACTGGAGCAAACAATTCTTTGAGAGAACTTGATCTTCTGTTTGCTTTCTATTGTTGCTTTATTGGAGGAAGCCCAGAGGAATAAAAACACTTAGTAATAAGTAACCAAATAATTCTCTTCAATCAATATTTAAGCTCAACATGGAAATGATGAGGTACAACATGACTTGACACATGGCTAAGTCCCCGAAAGAGCTCCCCAATATGTGAGGGTAAATTAATTAATAAAAATAATGGTGTTGGCAATACACTTGGATTTGTTTATCTCTTGCTTGTGTAAACCCCTAAATTGCATACATACATTTAGCTCAAAATCTACTGGGAATTAAATGTAATGTCATAAAAGAAAGATAAATTCTTACCTTTCATTAATCCAAGCCAATTTACAGAGGGGATCTCCCTGTTACTGACATTGCAGTTTTGCAGGACAATAACAAAACAGAAAAATGTCTACTTAGAGAATTTATTTATAGTACTATTAAAAGAGATGCGGGGAGGATTAGCTTATAAAACTGTCTGCCAAGATCCATTTTTAATCTTTTGATGCACAGTCTCTGTATTTTCTTCATTCTAAGGTAATACCTATTGGAAAAAAAGATCAGTGGACTGAGCTGCTTCCCATGTTCCTTTTAAGTGGGTAAAATTGCTATGGTGAAGAGTATCTCTTTCTGCTTCTATTTCCAAATTTGCTCTTGGTCCAAAACAAACTATCAGGAAGGGAGGTGGAAGAAATGGGTCTGTTTCTCCCCAGATAAATGAAGAGAATTTTTTGCCCCCTGAAATGATCCACCAGTGTATTCACTTAAAACCACCACTGTCCATTACAGGAGATAAACTGCAGCCTGTCTCCACACCCTTTTTGTTAGTGGAATTATAATGATAGAAAACAAGTGTATATGTAGGGAAAGAAAAAAAATATTGCTTATCAAAGCAATTTTGCAATTGATTTTCATCAGATGTGCTAATACTTTATAATGCACAGCTGGTGAGTTTAGCATCATAAATAATTCAGAAAATGGGGGTTTGGCAATTGATTTGTGTCTCCTAAGATGAGCATTTAGGTGAGTAGCTCATTAACTGAAGTCTTCAAGAATGGTAAGGTATGCCAGCTTCCATAACATTTATCCTAGCGGAAAAATATCAAAATTCTAAGATTAAAGAGACATATAAATGCTATATAATATTTACAGATTGAAGTGACTTGAGGGTTTTTTTGTCCATGCATGTTTTTCTTCTATCAATTTAAATTTACTAATATTATGATTTATATATAATACAAGAACAATATTTTACAAAATGCTCTGGATGCAAAATAAGATTTATATTATCTTATAATTTAGTTAATTTAAGAGGTAATTAAGTGTACTTTCAACTGCTTTATTTTAAATATTATTAGTAATTAATTGTATAATAGCTTCCAGTTACTAGATTTCATGTACCATTTCAGAAGAATAATTGGTTGTAGTTACCCCCTATTTAAGCCAAGAGAAAACTCACCTCTAAATTACTGCACTTCACCTAGTATTTGAGTTCATGCTCTTAACTTCCTTTATCTTGTACTCTCATATTAGGTATTGTAATCTTTTGGAAACTTGTGAAAATTAAATCTACTGATGGAACTGCATCTCCAAAGGAAAAGTCCAATAAAGGATTGATTATGCTTTCTCTTAATATCTCCAAGGACTTGACTGATTGCTCTGATTTTGGCAGATCCTCTCCTGAGAGCTTTAGGTCAGCAGGAGTACGAGGGGTACTGTATCTGTTCTTGACAGCAGTCTTCATATTCACCATCTTGGGGAATCTGCCCATAATCATTTCCATCTCATATTTCAAGCAGCTTCATTGTCCAACCAATTTCCTCATCTTATCCATGGCTGGCACAGATTTCCTGCTGGGCTTTGCCATTATGCCCTGCAGCATGGTGAGGTCAGTAGAGAAATGCTAGGTTTTGGGGATTATATTCTGCAAAGTTCATTACAGTTTTGACTTGATGCTCTGTTTATCTTCTATTTTCCATCTTTGTCGCATTGTCATGGATCAGTTTTATGCAATCTGCCACCTTCTGCATTACACCAGCACCATGACTGTGGCAGCCATAAAACAAATCATAGCAATGTGCTGGTCAGTGCCTGCTGCCTTTGCTTTTAGTGTGATTTTCTCAGAAGTTTATGTGTCTGGAATTGAGGGCTATGAAATGCTAACTAAATGCTTGAGCTCGTACCCTATTGTGTTCCATAAACTGTAGGGGGCTTTTTTATTTACAGTTGGTTTATTTGCTCCTGCTTGCATTATGATATGGATTTATGTTAAAATTTTTACAGTTTCCCAAAGGCACACATGGGAGTTGAGCCAGGCACACAGGCACTCAAAAAATTATAAGAAACATGAGCTTTCTAAGAATAAAGATAGGAAATCTGCTAAGACTTTGATTATTATTGTGCTGGGTTTATTAATATGTTGGTTTTCCTGTTTTTTTGCAGTCTTAATGGATCCATTTTTAAATTTCTCTGTTCCTTTATCTCTGCTTGATTCTGTAAACTGTCCTGGGTATTTAAATTCTTTCTGCAATCCATTAACATATGGATTTTTCTATCCACGGTTTCGGAAAACATTCAAAAATATCGTAAAAGGCAAAATATTTAACCCACATTTTCATAGAATAAAGCTTTTATCTGAAGATCAGTCACAGTAACAGATTCTACTAGTGACTAGCTCTAGAAATTAAGAAGAAACAGTGACTTACTGAATATTCATGGTTCAGTAAAAGTCTGAAATGTACAGTATGAATTTTATGAGTCTGTTCTGTAGAATTATCTCATCAAGTATTTTTCAAATAAATCAGACTGATTTTGTATGGTATTTATTTATCACTTGTTTTCACTCTTAATGCCTTGATAATGTTTCAGGAGTATGTCTTTCTAAAATATCTTAATGCATTTATTTGGATTTTTTTTTATTTCAGAAATTTTTTACATACAGCCCATAAACTCAGTATTTCACCTAATCTTATATGCATGCAGCTAATCCATTTTAGAGTTCACCATTAATAATCCCAGGCTCATATTAATCTTTGTCACACTTTTGTGAAGGGAGCATTAACAGTTGTACAGAGTCTACTGTCATTCCCAAGCAAATAGAATGGGAGTGTAATTTTGGTTTGAAGTTGACCTTCACCCCTGAAAATAATAGAATTGGGTTTTCAGCCCTTATTCTTTGTGTGCCTCATACTTGGGAAAGAGTACTCAGAAACAAGACTACAGCTCCTACTCAGGTATGTCCTTGTCCTGCCTTTGTTTAGATGTCAGGCTCCAGATGTTACACAATATGCTTGCTGACAGTCCACCACACCATCACACTGAACTGGAACCTCTGATTGAGCTCCTTGTCATCCTGAGCTCCCTCAGAAAGAAGCGTTGTCCACATTCAGTTACTTATGCTTAAAATAAGGTTGACCAAGTTGTCATTACTGAATGCAGCCACTGCAATATTTTTATTGTGAATTGTACCTCTGATTTACCTTTTGCAGTATGCATAAAGTGTATACTCCACCCTTGTTAAAGAGTGACTACCAAAAAGCCATCCATGTTTATTCACTTCTTGGCTTACCACACCTGTACTAGCATGCCATGCCAGTGACAACTGCTTGTTTTCTCGGCTGAAAACTTTTTAATGAATCTGTGATAACATAAACACACACTATTTTTCTGGATCTGTGATACCATGAACACATGCTATTTTGAATCTGAAGAACTACAATTTCGTGCCAACCCTGAAACTCTTAAGACAGCAAGGAGCTGGAAAGTCACAGACTTGTCTGAAGTGTTGTGTAAGACTCTCACCTTTCACAATAGAAACCTAAACTCCAAGGGTTTCAAGCTGATACAAGTACTTTCTCTGTGCGCAATTGTCACTAGCTGAACAGCCAGGTAAGGGCTGGATGCAATAAAGTCTTTAGGCACATGAAGGTTGGATAATACAGTGTCCCATACCATTGCTCAGTGTGTGCCCAGGAAGATCCCAGGATTAAACATGAGGGCAGCAGGAGAAAATATCAGGGACAGCAAGAAAACTGTGCAGCAGGTTGGTTGCAGCCAGTGACTCAGCTCTGGGGAGCTGAACCTCTAACACAGCCTAGCCCTGACTTTTAGAGTCTATACTGTTGCCTCAGGTTTTTCTAGACTTACTCTGGTTTTGTTCCTGCAGTGCTTTCCTGGGGACCAGCTCTCTGGACATTGGTGAAGCAGAGAGCAACCTTTGCATACATTTCACACAACAATTTAGTGGCCAGGGTACCATCTGGGATGTTACATGGAGCTTTCTGGTTCTCCCACTGGAACTGAGCTGTGTGAAATACACAGTGTTTGGGAATGATACAGAGAGCCTGAGTATGTCTACAATGGCAGGGAGAGTGAAGCCCCATGATTCATTTATGCAGCAGAGACAGTGTCACAGCAGCTGTGTCAGATCATGTCTGCATGCAGCTCAGTGTCACTTCTTCAGAGAAACTTGCATGCCATTAGATCTGTTTGTGTTAAAATTAGTCCATGAGGGGTTTTTACTGAAAGCTAACAAATTATATATGTCCCTGACATCCTTCCAGCAGTGAAAGCATGAGTCAAATGATGGATCACAAAAAATTATATATAGCACTAGTCTTTAAGATAAATACAGGTCCTTTTTAAGTGTCTTCACAATGTTTGCTGCCAACAGTATTTGCCACAGTATTCAACTATTTTGTAGCATTTTAATCTCTTCTGTTACACAAGAATGTGTTGTGATAATGTTAGGTGTCTGAGTCTCTCAATACACATTTAGGTATTTCTGAAAACTCTTCTAAGTGTTAAATGTCTAGCTGGTGACACATGATGCAACTGGAGACATTTTAACTAATAATTAAATTACTTCATTAACATGTAGCATAAGTCGTTCAGAATCAACACAATACATTACATTGTCCTATAATGACATTTCTCTCAGACAGCACATCTTAAGGGAACAATTTCAAGCTATCTGTGAGGCTTCAGTGTGTCATGCCCTTTGGTGTGTTCAGTATGCGCCTTAGGATGTTAAATGAGTATCTAGTCAGTCTTGCCACCCAACTTGCAGCCTACTAGTAGGTCTTTAGTAGTTCTTCTGGCTAAGGGGTCTTGCAGGTCTGTCAAATGGTGTAATTTGGCTCTTGATCGACTTTATGGCATGCCATGCTGTTCTACCCGCTGTTAAACTTGATGCTGGTGCTAAATTGGTGCTAAAAAACCCCACTGGCGCAAAACCTAGGGAATGGGAATAAAAGGGTTTGGGGGTTTTTTTGTGGACCACACCTGCTGGTACATAGGAGAGCCTGACTTTCAGTTCGATGGAGTACACCACTTACGTTTGGCTACAAGTACTGCAGAACACTTAATTTCTTCCGCTCCCTTATATCAAGGTAAGTTTGTGTTGGTTTGTGGGGGGTATTTTTTTCTGAAACATATGCTCACACATTAATCTATTTTTCCCCACTTCACAGTGAAATGTTTTAACATGAATGCTGCTCTATATCAAATCCTCAGGGAAGCAGCCAGAAGGGTTAGGATTTCTTGTCTCTTTTACTGCTGTGAATGATTCCAGCATAGATAATGTTATTCTTGGAGGATGTATTTCCAATTCCAGCTTCAGGAGGGAGTTCAGGGTTCCACATCCAGGCAAGCCCCACAGTCTGAGAGTGCCTCCATGGTCCTTTTCCTTTCTGGAACATGCCAGTTTGAACATGTAGGACAGCAAGACATACTTAAGAGCATCCCAGCCAGGAAATCCACACTCAGCCTCCCTCTTTCAACACCTTGAACAGCATTATTCAGAGCTGTCTTCAAAACCAGTGATTTTTATTAAAAAATGTGATATGTTTTTACTCTTAAATGGTTTGCAGCTCAGGAACTTGCAGTTCTATCTGCAGTGCCTGCTTGTGGTCAGAATAGTTGAATTCACTATTTTTTCCTTTTAATCTTTTGTGTCACAGCCTAAACATTGAGAGAGGATTTCCTACCCTCTTGTGGAATCCACAGGCAAAAGCAGCTTTAACAAAAAAGTCAACAATGTCTTATAGTAAGACAGGGGTGAAAAAAGGAAAAAGTTAAATCCTTGGGTTGCAAAAACACCACCTGAAAACTTTGAGAAATAGATTTATTTCATTTTGCAAACTCACTGTTGATTTTCATTTTACACCTTACTATTGCAGAGCACTTAACAAATACTTAGCATGAAGTTCCAAAATAAATTCTTCAAGATTTAAAGTAAAAACTTTAGTTTAAAGCCATTAATTTTTCTATTAAAAATTAAAATATGCCAAAGAACTCTGATAAGTTCAGGCAAATGAATGCTCAATAGCCAGCATCCATTTTTTCAATTATAATGTTTTTTGACAAAAAAAAGGACATTTTAATCAGTGTTAGCTAAAATTAAGTAAATGAAAGTAACTGCTACAAGAAAGTCCCAACAAAAGGGCATATGCAGCTGTAATGGTAATATATTAAAGTAATTTATTTATTCTTCCATTTACATAACCTAATCAAATTATCTTCCCTCTGGCTGAGTTGTGTGTCAGCCTTCATAGCTACAGCACCAACAAGGCATCAGTGAAACATTACAGAGAACACTAACATACAAAAGGATATGCAGTTTCTTTAAAGACAATCATTAATACTTTTAGCTATATATAAACCAAGAACATTCCAGTTTCCCTTGTGAGAAAGGAGGAATGTTTTTGCTTTCATTTTTAATTATGTATTTCCACCAAAATGCAGAATAGAGAAAAAAGAGCACTCCAAGCAACTTTCAGTTTTAATAAGAGAAAGTATATTTAAACACACACAAAGAAAACAATCTGGTAGTGCTTTGGAGTGCAGACTACACCAAGATGGAGAGGCAGAAGAAGGAAGCCTTCTGAGACAAGAAGGGAGGTAAAAACAGGCAAATACTTTTTTTCAGTCGGATTTGACACAGCCTTCTCTTGATCCATGCCAGTAAGCAGAGGCTGTCACTGCAGCAGGTTGCAGGTGATGTCAGTCGGGAGAGAGGGAACTGGCCTCAGGCACTGGCCCCCACCAGAACTGTCCCCCATCCTATGCTTGGGATCCTGCCCTCAGACACTTTCAGAGACTGTGCTGTGACTGAAGTGCACTGACACTGCAGGTACCTGACATCAGCAGAACTAAGAGTCAGACTTAGTCCCCTCATCTTTCAGATCAGATGTTGAGTGACAGAAGTGACTGTCACAGCACTTGTGACTCACATTTGTCTCTAGACCTGAAGTAACACTGTAATCACGATGTTTTAAAAGCACTTCTGAAGGTATAAAGATATGTTTTAAATAAATCAGTAGAGGCAAGATTTGACTCTAAGAAAGTATTATGTTCTGCAAACTCTACGCATCTTCTGTAGTTGTGTGTAGCACTTCACGTTCCTGTTGGATTTCTCTCTTTTGACTGTAATTATATGATTGTTAACCCTTTGCCTTAGATCACCAAAACTACCATCCCTATGAAAGAAGTAATTTTCTTAGACATCTCGTCAATTTTATCCTTGTTCACATTTAGCATGCTTTTCTTAGGGTTAAATACTAACTAGTTTGTTTAATTTTGGTTTGCTTTTTTGTTGTTGGTGGTGGTGGTTCATTGGTTGGTGTTGTTGATGTTCTTGAGTGCCTTTCTCCAAGAGTCAGTATTTTTACCAACTTCTCAGCACCTAAGGACTTATGCAATGCCACCTTCAGGATGGATTATTTCAGCTCTGCCTGCAAGCTTATAATTTATGTTTAGTCCTATCATTTGATTCAAAAAACCATTTGAAAATGGTAATTGTAGGTGCAATATTCAGACTGCTATTTTCAGTGTACTCTACTGCGTTCCTCTAAAAACTTGGTTATGTAGTCTTATTCTTTATACATTAATTAGCAACTTCTGGAATTACTTTCAGAAAACTTTGTGAATATTTATATATGTCCTTTTATCTTTTCAGTATTTGCATATACTGTCACATACAGTAACAGGTAAGCTATGAGTGTACTTACATACAGCAAGATAATACAATATCCTAAGAAGCATTGTGCTGGATTCTAGAAGATGACACAGCACACTGACAACACATACAGGATGCATTACCCAGATTCTCTGCTGTGCATACAGAGTCACAAGCTATATGGCCATGACACGGAAGAACCACTGTGCCCAAGAGCCAGAGGGAACACTAATGTTTAAGTTGCATGAGGTAATTATTTAGGTATCACTGTCTGAAAAATAGCACTGCAGTCACCCCAATCTATTAGCCAAACTTTCCAAATGAACCAGGGGATCAGAATGGAGACAAAACATTTTTCCAGCTGAAAACACTCCACCACCTTTATTTGCTCACAGGATATGGCACTGGTAAACCAACCTCAGTCTCCTTTTTAAAAGTAATTTTTCATTTTGTAACTGAAAAATATTTAAATGCAGTTTGATTTAGAGTATGATGGTCATGTCTCTGAACAACTGCCATGTGCTGCACTGCACTGCTTATGAAAATTAGTTATCATCTAAGAAGGTGGGTACATTCTCTCAGAGGAACTAAAGGTTAGATTATTAAAAAGGGAGTAAATCAAATATAAATAAAGAACACCACTATATTTCTCAAAGGTTTCACGGGCAAAGCTTCCATTCTGTCTTCCCAGTGGTTACTGCACTGTGCCCCTTTCCCACAGTCAGGACATTGGGTGTTGCCAGGCAGCTACTCTAGTGCATGAGTACAGAAGTAAGATGATCCTACTTGGTGATGCAGGACATTTCAGTGCACCTGGGTTTTCTATTTTTTTTTAATCAGCCCATAATAATAATTATAGCTTTTTTTAATTTCTCCTTGTAACAGTTTAGCAGAAATCAGTAGTTTATTCAAGTAATGCTACCAGCAGTATAACATTGTCCAGTCAGGGAGGAAGGAAATGTGTTTCTGCAGAGTTTGAAAGTGTCTATGGAGCAGCCTTGGACCAGAGCATCATCTTTACTGTCACAGACCCCACACCAGACAAGCAAGGAAGAATTTGTCAATTATATTGGCCATTTCTGCTTCCTCTAGTGGAAATTGCAGGGAGTGAGCAATATCTGCCCAGCCTGGCATCAGCGGTTTGGCTGCAGATCAGTGCTGGCAGGTGCCTGGAACAAGCAGATGAGTGTTGCAGAGGTCTACTTCAAACTGTCCTGAGCTCTCCTTGCCCCTTGCCCAGGGCTGTTCAGCCACCTCTGGCCACTTTGTGCCACTAAGTAACTGCTCTGTGTAAAAAAGCAGCTCTGCATGGGCCATATTCAGATGGTTAAAGGCCATTTGATGCTTTCCACAGGATGGACTACTTGGTGGCTTGTGTTTATGTATTAATTCTTCATTCATTTTGTTCTGCCAGGGCTGTGAAGCCCAACACCTTACTTCTCCCCCTCTCTTCCTTATCTAACAGCTTAAAATAACTTAAGTTTCTAATTTTTCTCCTAAATTGTCAATTAACAGGTCCTACTAACACTTTGCTTGTTTTGGTTAGATTATTCCCAGCTGATTTGTATTTTGCTCACTGCAAACAACAGCAAAGGGGATTGGGAGCTCTGGGGAAGGACTGTAGTGGTTGTACCTGCAGAACATTTTTGCAGTCTTGGGATTACTTTTAACGTCTGTTATTAATTAGTTATTCTGCAGGGAACTATTGAACCAGAGGATGTCACATTTAACTATTCAACATTTTTTCTGTGTGTATCTTGATGTTTTCTGTCATATCTTTTGCAATTCCTCTGCTCCATCACTAAACACTAAGTTTACTGAAAACTGCACTTTGGGGTCAAAGTGTTTTATCAGAAAAAGTTTGGACAGAAAAATGCGATGAGAGGGAACGTTTTGAAGATAAGGAACTATTTGGATTCTTCACTTTATTATGAGATTAATAATTGAAAAATTGTCACAAATGAAAAAAGGAAACAATAAAAGGATAACAAGATCAATAAACTGAAAGAATTTTTTTTAAGTGACAATCCTAGATTGAAGTAATTATATGAGTTGCTAATTTTAAAGATAACAGACAAAATATCTGAATTTATTCTTTTTATCAACTTTCTGAACCAAGATATCCTTTTTCAATCCTTCTCTAATCCTACATCTGACTAATTTGGACATGCTACAGATGAAGATGCCAGTGAGTTCTTTTCTCTCCATATTCATGTCCACTTTTGACATGGTTTAAGTTGTTACAGTTAACTTACAGAAGTACTGTTTCTAAAACTGATCATATAAGTGTGTCCTATATGAGTACTTGAACAGACAGAACACAGACCAATGTAACTAAAGGCAGGAAAACATAAAAGCAGAAGTTACATAAAAGTAGGATACAGAAGGTGAAAGAATTTTTTGTGAGTGCTTTGGACTAGAATTTTCCACAGTTACAAAGTTTAAGGTCAAATGTTGCTATTTGTGCAAGAAGTACAAAGGAAATCCATACCACACCCTATGGAGACCCCCTGTCTCAGAGGCGGGGTGCGCTACACTTAGCAGAATTTTAAATGGAACTGAGTGAGCATTTACTCTACAAATATTCCCCCCCACTCTGCAGTAAGGATAAAATACTTATATGCAATACACCAACTTCTTCAGAGATCATCACTGCTCACTACTACAAGGGAGAGCAAAAGCCTGCACTATAGGCTATATGGCTGTAATACATGTGACAGAAGATTTGGGGTTTGGCTTTGCTAGTTCCATGTAGGTCATTTTAGTAAGCCCATGGCCTTCTCATACTATTATATTCTATTCAAGGATTCCAGATTTACTTTCTTGGAAGCTGTCAGGAAAAATTGCACAGCAAAGGGGCACTGATGATGGCCCTCTTAGAAAATCAATACTTCTTTGAAACAATCTATTTTAAGGAAGTCAAACTCAGAGATTACTTAGAGGTATTTAGATCTTAGAGTTTATGTGAGGAGTTTCAATAAAAAAGGATGTTTGCTATGCATGACTTCACTGCAGATCGAACCATATCAGATAGCGCACTTACCCTAGTTTTCTGGATGTTTTCCTGTGGATTACTAGGCTGCACAGTACATTCAGCCAAAGTTCAGTTTGAGACTGTGTCCATCAGTTTTGCCTGAAGAAGGAAGGGTAAAGAGAAGGAATATCTTGATTATGATGGGCATTTTTTAATCTTGTGATAGCATTCTTAACTTTCTAAGTTAATACATGTTAAAAAGCTCTTCTTGTTCTGCAGTATATGGATGTAAATTGTCGTTATTTGAGCCTTCTATTACTCATGAACTGGTCTCTTTTTCCATGACCAGATGAGAAGGCAGGGGAAAAAACACAAAGTGAATTCAACAAGTATTGTGTGCAGAGCTGGCAGGGAGGGCAGTGGGATTTGGGCAGGCTGGCATCAGCAAGTCAGGATGATAAACATGAGCAGGAGAATCAGGTCTCAGCAACACACAGGGGCATCCAAGAGTGGAAGAAAAGCAGCAAAAATTCTTGGGGTAGCTGTAGAAGTCTGTCTCTTGTGTTGGTTGCCCTTTTCCACTGACACCATGGCATACAGCGTTCTGGATTTCATTACCCCACCAGCACTGTTTGGTCCTAATTTGATTTGCTGGCTTCAATTCAACCTGCAATCCTGTGTGTTGTGTATCTATATATTTTCCTACCATTGGCTCAGGGAAGCTGTGAAATCCATCTTAACTCATTGAATCTTTGTTGAGATCTTTGTTCAGTAGCAAGCTGCATGATAAAATTTTGTACTATTTGTAAGGGAGTTATTTTCTACCTCACTATTATGAGCATTTTATCAGGAAAAAATTGTAGTAACTCTATACAAAATTAACAAGCAGCCAAATAAAACTCTAATAATTTGGCCTTTTTTAATGTTAATGTTGTGTAAATCTGTCATTGGGTTTGAAGGTTGTTCAATTCTTTAATTTCTCCTAAAAAAAGTAATGCCATTGCATAGTCATCTGCACATTTTCTGAGTGACAAACACTAGGAAAAAGAACAGTTACAGGAAGCATTCTGCTAAAAGCAAGAGACCAGCAGATGCCCCACAGCCTACTGAAAAGAGCATGTTTTTCACTACATGCAGCAGGCAACTGAATCAGGTCCTACATGTGTATGAAGTAGACAAAGGAATTGCTTAGTAGATATTCTGTAGGAAATCAGTGCAATGCAGTGATTGTTGTAGCAGCTACATATTTTAATATAAGCAATAAACAAATGGTAAAACCCTTTTTCATCTGTTTTATCTTATTGCTATGTTTTTGTACTGTAGTTACAGTTTCCTTGTCTAATACAAATGAGCTACGGCTTTGGGATGTTGCAACCTGTTCAGATATCTGCTTATTTCAAATCCATTTTGGTTTTCTGACCAGGGTCAGAAAAAATATTGTTATTCAAAATATTTAAAACTAAACCATATACCTGGAGGATGGAGAAGTAAAAGAGGGCTTATGTGATATTTTTGGGGATGTCTTGAATAGAGAGAGATCATAAAATGGTGGTGGTTTTAAATGGTGGCATTAATGAAGTCTTATACCTGAAGTTGGAGTGCAATCCAATCCCACTTCACTCTCCCAGTGTCTTATGTCCTTCCTAGTTTGCTGTATTTCTTAGAACACAAGCCAAAGCTGCTTCCATTATTCCTCTGTCTACTCATGTTGTAGCAGAAAGTAAAAACCTGACCCTTACTGCATGCAGCTGTAGATTTTCTGTAACAAGGGTACCAAACCCAAGACATCAGGCTAAAGAGTGAAAGGCAGGATAGGATTCTTATAAAAGTTCAAGCACCAAATTACCACATAAATTCATAGGAAAGCTGTGGTGCATACTGGAAGACCTAGACTGTGGGATGAGTTTTGAGATTAAGACTCTTAAATTTAATGTTTACAGGTACGTGTTTATAATTATGGTAAGTGTCTTAAGTCCTGATTATAGCTGCAGCCAGAACAGCTATTTAAGCTGTAGTGGCTATTCAGTGGCTATTCAGAGGATATGTAGAGGATAAGTAGTCAGTGGCTATTCAGAGGATATGAATCATTTGCCTAGTGCTACCTAAGGAGTCAGAGGAAATGTGAAATGTCTACATGGTGCTCTACCCGAGAGTGAGTTGGAACACACCTGGACATCTAAAATGGCACTAGATGGTCATCTGTGGGGCATCAAAGCTTAAGCAAGTCACATAATGAAGTTTTGACATTTAGCTATGTAGAAATCTGCAAGTCTCAAACTGAGTCATGTCCTAGGGGCACCTTAACATCCTCCATTGACAGCTTCTGCTCTGAACTCACTGCAGCCAAAGCCATAGAGAAAGGGAACATCCACAGAGTTTCTAGTTGTTTTTTGAGATATTTTCTACCACTTCTCAACCAATTACAGAGGGTGTAAGCCATGAATGCATTCAATTGGCCTGTGTTTGGGTTTTTTGTTTTGGTTTGGTTTTTTGTTTGTTTTGGGTTTTGTTTGTTTGTTTTGTTTGAGGTTTTTTTTTTTTGAGTCCCATTGAATAATCTGTCTTCAGAGTTTTCCTCAATGGAAGTGAATGAATCATATTGCCTCAGTGGGTGACCACCACCTATGCTGCTGTATAAGGACAATGCCATAACATCCTGTGAGTGTTGCTAGATCTCCTTTTTGGCTAAAGAGCAGGTCAAATAATGGAGAGGGTACTGATGCATACAGTAACAATGGCAGAGCACACAAATGAAATGGAAAACCTGCTAGAATTCTGGGAGTAGGGAAGATAGGTTTCCTGATTTTCTGACACCGCATTTTGCAAATATCATGAAACAACATTTACCTCATCTTTGTAACTCCCTCTGTGTTCCCTTACCTTTGATATCTGTTTGGTTTACCTAGTCAAATTCTGTCAGGATCCCTTTCTGTGTTTCTTTTTTTTTTTTTTCTGCATTGTTCTGAAAAGCAGGGAAGGTAATTATGAATTGAAAATTAAAAGAAGGAGGAAGACGATGATGAGCTGTAAAGTGATAAATATGAATTGCTCAACAATGACCTCACTTTCCAAATGAAGATCTATTGGATTCAATCAGATCTAGATGCTGATCTCAAAGTCCCCAGATTGTCTTATTTTTAATACTTTTTCTTCTGTAGATTTTTATTTCTTCATCTGAATAAAATATTGTCACTTAATTTTATGCCCTTTATAAATGTTTATTATTTCAAAATGGTCTGGCTGAAGTTAGAGGGATTATGTATTTGCAAATACTACTTAATTAAAGACTGGACTTTGAAATAATAACAATAGCTCATTTTATTAGTGTAGATAAAAGTATAATATGCCTTTGAAAATTAAAAAGAAAAGCAAGGAAAGATTTGAAAATAAGTTGCCAGTAAACTTTCTATTTTTTTATTTTTTTTTTTAGGAAACTATCAATATTTGGAACAGAATTCTCTGTTTATTTAAAACATAAGATATTATTTTAATTATTGCTGCTGGGGAGCAAGTATCAGCATAAATAACATGCAGATTGTCTTTTTTTTTAAACAAATAGGTTTTACAGGCCATTCTGCAATATGATTAACCCATAACATTGTTCAGGCTAGAAACCATCATCCATCATAATTATGTACAGCACTGTGCGTAATAGGAACCTAATCTCATTTCAGGTTCTGGAGTGGGTATTTTTATTACATTATCAAACGGAGATGATGACAATAACAGAAATTCTTGCTGATGGTGGAATGCATCAGTAACAACTGCCCAGTTTGCCACTGGTACCAAATACTGGCAACATCGTTCTTCCTATCTAAAGCTAGAGGTGCACAAAGGAAATGTGATTGCAGAGGATGAAATTGGCCCATAAAGTCAATTACGCACCACTTACGCACTTGCTCACACCTTGGGAAGAGGACACTCATCAGGAATATGAGGCCAGGGTTGGGCTGCTTCCCCTTCATTTCATCAGGCATTATGCAGGCATGGGGAGCTGCATGGAAATGAGTGTCTCATTTCTGCGTCACCAGTGGCCCCAGTGCTTGTGCCACCCACGCTGCTGGGCCTGTGTGTCTGCTGTTTAGGGGGCAGGGCAGGAGCAGAAGGTGGGAGGTAGAAACACAGTCAGGAAGGTGGGGCATATCTGGATACTGGGCTAGAAGGAAGGTGTGCTCTTTCAAAATCACACCATGCCGGTGTGGCTTAACTTTCAGCTCTTTCAGATATTATATACCATACTGTGCATGGATCCTCAAACAGCATGTGGTTGAAGTGACATCCCTTTCATTTCAGTTTTAGACATAATAAGTAGAATATAATTGGCAAATATTCTGACTTTCAGTCAGTAAATATCCAGGGCATCCTCAACAACGCGCTGTGACTATGCATAGCAGAGTCTCAACATTTTCTCCTTTCTTTCCCCAGAGTCTTCCCCATTTTGTTTAATAATTAGAAATCTGAATATACTCCATAACAAACAGGAAAGGTAAGTGAATACATGATTCTGAACTCAATCCCCAGGTAATGCTGGTGTGGGAGGTCGAGAGAGAAGCCAAGGCAATGCATTTAGAGAGGCAATTGTGTAGCAGCACTCCATTTCAGCAGCTCTGATGGTAACACTCAGAGATGGCTTCTTCACAACACCTGTCCATGCACCATTGCTATCAGAGGAAACAGAAGGAATTTAATTTAAAAGGGTGAAATAGGGCATGTTCTCCCAGTTAATGGCTTTTTATAGAGTTAACAAAAATCTTCTGAGGGCATACCATGCTCTCAGCAGTATCCAATCAATAAATCTGATCAATAGTCTAGTAACTGTACTATCATAATTATATTATGATTATATTAAAAATAATTTTAAAGTATTTTTATAGTATGGGCAACATTTCAATGTCATTTGTTTTATAATCCATCTTTCACTCACAGGTTTAACATCATTGCCGCAACTGGTTACTTCAAATAATCATATCACAAATATTTTTAGTTATTTAACAATAAAAGGCAGATGTCAATGATAAGTGAGCTAACAGCAGGTGAGGACCAGCATTTTCTTCATAAAATACCCAGCAGTGTTGGGAAAGCATTTGGATACCTCCTTTCTATAAAATGAGACTGAACATTGATCAGTGATGATTGTGTATTACCTTCAAGACTAAAAAAAAGTACTCGAGTGGTACTTTATCGGCAGATGAAGTATTCTCACTGATGAAGGGTCGCTTATAGAATGGGGGATATGTTTTTGAAATCATACAGTAAAAGGTGTACGGTTCTCTGGAGAAAAACTGACAGTGATCTCAGTTGCAATTTTATAAAACAAGAGTGACTCTGCTCAATCAATGGAGTTTATACGACAAACATTTAGGATAATAAAAATCAAGGCGAGGCCTTAAATTGGGAGGGACTTGCATTATACTCTGGTTAGTGCACCATCTAGTGGGATAATCTTGGATCCGCTTCAGTATGTCAACAGCATGGGGGGAAACACCTGCACATAAAAATATACATACAGCATATATATAGCAATCCTGCAGCAAAAATGCATACCAGAATGTTTTTTTTTCCTTAGTAATTTTAATTCATGGACTTGAGAAAAAAACATTTCTGAGCATCAATTAACATAAAACCTAAATGTAGGCATACAAGTCTCTAAGGCTATATTGTCTCTCCTTGCCTTGAGACCCATAGAGAACCACCCATGTAAAACACAGTCTTGCATATTTCAGATCTTTAACTTTGCTCCGTTGTGTTTTCAGTTTCGGACTTTTCTATTATTATCTGGTTATGACGTCTCTTAAGTTTTCCACTGCTCCAGCTATTTCTACATCTTAGCAATGGCCAAGATCTACGACGAAGCAGAATTAAGCTCGCACCTCCCGAATCCTGCAGCTCTTCCCTAGGCGGGGCTGTGCTCTGCGGAGGACACGGCGTTCCCAGCAGTCGGGCTGCTAGCTCCGTGTTATTTAACGCGCACGGGGGTGTCCTGCAGACGCAGCAGCCCAACCCCGAGGCTCTAGGGAGCATTTGGCCCTATCATTTTCGCTCTGAAGAGGTGGGGAGGTCGGGGCTCACCTGGCTGTCCTGCTCATGCAGCCGTGGCAGGAGGAGCCGTGGATGCCGCTGCCCCCGCAGACACGCGTGGCCGCCTCCTCTTCCTCCTCCTCCTGCTCCTCCTCCCGAGCCCAGCACTGGCAGACGTGTGAACACACCCTTCATCCCTCGTCGCTCCTGGCATCGCTTGCCCCCTCCCTCAGCCACGTATCGTGTATCTCTGCATTTGAAGGCACCTCTAATACAGCTACAGCTTCCCACTCACGTTCTTTGCAGGGTCCATTCCCACCTGGAGAAGAAATGCCCCAAGCTGGAGGCAGAGCTGCAAAGCAGGGTGTTAACGTGGTGGCGTCCTATTTTTCCCTGTAGGACTGTTTCCTTGCTCGTGTTTCCCCCCTTATTTCCTGATGCACCAGCATCTTTCCGCTGCATTACACTCCTCCACTCGCACAGAGCTACAGCTGCCGAAGCTGCCCCGTTCCCCCGGGAGCTGCCGGGGTCCCTCAGCACTGCAGGCCCCATCCTGCTCCGCTCCGTTCCATTCCCGGGCGGGGCCGGCCCTGCCCACGCCCCTCCCGTCACGGCGGGGCGGGCACGGC